>KK351108.1:525969-1017837 GCA_000671755.1 Glossina brevipalpis
CTATTGTTTTGTTGTTGCTCTCATTGAAAACTTTTTCTGCTTCATTGCAACATTCGATTAACTCCGTATCACTGATATTAATCTCATCATAATTAGCCGATATTTCGACACATTGTAATATTAATTGCTCACACGTTGTAAATTGTTGAGATACTGGTAAATTTTCACAATTACGTTTATTTCCTTGTTTTTGTAAGCGAGGGTGTCCATCCGTTATAATTATTATTTATTTATTATTAATAATAAAAAACAAAACAAGCTTTAGCCTAACTTTGATTATTTGCAAAAATTTATTGTGAAATATGCAACTCGCTAAATAATATCTATATCTTAAGAAACTAACTGCGATCAAGAATTTCTTTTTTTTATTAATTTTCAATATTTAATTAAAGCTATATTTATATATCTGAAAGTAATCATTTAATCTGAAATATTATCAAAATTTTCTCCTTTCTTCGTTAAATGTAATAAGAATTGTACATTATCATGACAAATTATGGTGACAATATGTATATATATGAAATTTAATATAATTATTATTATAGATGAAGTTGACAGAAATATAAGCAACTTCTTCACCTTTTTCCTTTTTAGAGTAAAATAGTGCGAAAAACCGAAGGTAAAATTTCACCTACCCATTTCAAAATATATTTATTTTTCAGCTACATATTATATTTAAATAAATAATATAACTTACTACCAAAAACATTAAACGCCTTTTCATTTACGTATAAACGTACTTATTTAAACTCTAATTTAAATAAATTGTCACCATAATTTGTCTTGTCTGTGTGCGTCTTATTGCAATCATAAGTTTGGTCGCCGAACAATATACGAGTTGTTCGTTAGAATAAAATTAATAAAAGTAAATAATAGTAACAAAAAAAGTTAACTAAATTATAAAAATGGGAAAAAGACGTTGCATTATTTGCAAACGCACTCAAAACGAAAACAAGCAACATGTGCCCATGGCAAAAGTAATTCAAAAACAGCGGGAAGAATTGCTGCAAAAAATCAAAATTAACCGAACACTACCAAAAGCAATATATATATGCAAGGAACTTTATGAAACTTCCTTCCATCCAAAGTCGTCCTCCCATCCAAAGTGGTACACAATTGCGTCATTACGAAGACCACTTGGATGAACCCTGCACTTCTACGCAAGCCAAAAAGCCCAGGGAACAAGCAGCTGAGAGCGCAATCACCGACAAAATAATGGGCTCCAACCATGCCCCAATGGACTGCATAGATGCCGCAATCACCCAACACGAAATAATGGACTGCAGCGATCCTTCAATTGCAGAGCACTCCTCCAATACCGCATCTGTATCAGATGTAAACGCGGCATTTAAGGGATTCGATGAAGACTTATATATAGCAAAACAAGCTTTAATGGAGGCAAAAGTAGAAATCCAAAATCTAAAGACACAAGTTGCGAATCTAAAAGAAATTAACAAAAATTTGGAACGGGAGCTAATCATGAAACGCCCGAACCGCAGCTAATAGAGGAAAGAAATAAGGCAAATCTTTAAGGAAATTTTTGATTTGTGCCCCAGATACATCCAGATGTATGAAGATGAACTTAATATTAGAAAACGAATGACGTCGTTCATCAACAAATACAATTTTTTCAATGGTAAAGGAAGTAATTGTAACAGCGCACATAGAAATAATCTACTAAACTACATTATATATATACTTCTAAAACGTGGCACAATAGAAAAATATGAAAGAAAAAATTTTTATCAATCCGTTCGATTAATTAAAAACTAACGGAAAATTAAGTATATAAGTAAGTATAATGGTTATAGGCCTACTGGGGATGCCAACCATTTCAAAAAATGGCAACGCGCTTTGGTACAGTACCTCAATGGTAGTGCGGAAAACTGTACTTTTTTTTAAATTTAAATTTCCCTTAGCTAAGCATAAATTTTATAAAATTGTATTCAGTAACTTCTTTTAGTTTCCCGTTAACTTCAAAGTTAAGAACCGTAGAATTATCTTTGTATATTCAGACATCTCCTTCTTCAGAATAGCTAATAAAAAAAAATCCAGTTAAAAGGCAAAGAATTGCATATTTTTATTACCGTACATCCCTCTGTCGGTGAAATTATAAACAATCTATCTCTATTGCTTATTAATTAATAAATATGTTCATTTAAAAATATAATAATGAAACTAAATTTGGCGAATTTTTGCTCGGCTGGATGCCTCGTCAATCATTGGCGTACTCTTTATCTTCAATGGCTGCAGCTGCAGCTAAACAGGCAACTTCCTCTTAAGCTTTAAGTCCACTTGATTTCTGTTTACCTAATAAGACAAACTGATTTGAATTTTCCCCTAAACACATCGCAACTACATTTTGTTACAATTACCTCTCAAAAAGCGAATCAACTGACTTGACAAAAAGAAAGATTATTCAATTTCTTATTCTGATTATGTGTAGCATTTCAATAAACACTCCTTTCTATGAGCTTTTCTCTTTTAGATATTTAGACACCGACGAACCAATAGTAATAACGTTTCTTCAACTACCGGCTCCTCAAATATTGGTGTTTTCTATTTATTTTATATTATTATTATATTATTTATTTATTATTATATAATTATTATATTATTTACGTTACCACACTAGCTTCTAACGAAATATTTTCCTGTTTTATTAAATTAACATTACTTTCTTTTGTTATTTTTCTTTCTTATTTAATTACTTTTTTTTTGATAATATTATTATAATTTTCCTTAATAACTAGCTTGTTAATAAAACAAGCTTAATAGACAAAATTAATAAACTTTCTAAAGTCCATTTCTTTTTATTTTAAATACATATAAGGCTGTTTGAACATTGCTTTTCATGATATCTAGACGTTTCTGTTCTCTTATTTTGCTGACCTAAGTAAACAAATTAAAAGCTAAAAACAAAATACGTGTAAAAATTAAAGTCGTTAAGACCGCTTTTAACTGTCACAGATGGAAATGTTTTGAATGTTTTGAGCGATTCGAACTCCAATCAAAAATGTCCAATACGTCATGCCACTCAGGCGGATTTTCTTGAGATTATAAAAGCGTAAATATGCGTAAATTTTCGTGCTATTGAAGAAAATCTAAAATATGAAATTAGTCCATTCTACTGTTGAATTCGCTAAGCTATTCGTTAACACCACTTTTTTTAAGATCGTGATGTTGAACGAATCTTTTCAACAACATTAATATTGTAAGTATTTTTAAATCAGACAGGAATTCGCTTAAGACAAACAAATTTTTAAGGCTCCTTGTTCAAGCCGAAAGCAAGTCAGAGAGAGTACTTGTAGCCGGACTTTGAAGAATCTTAACAAAAAGCTTCTGTATGAATCCAAAAAGCACCGAATTTTTTATTAAAACTACAGTTCTGGAGTACAAGAACTCGCGACGGGAGTTATAACATAATAATCTTTACGGAAAATGAATGAAGTGAAAAAATACATTGCAAATCCGTATTTACTTATATTAATTGTTCCATAATTTGAAAATTACTCTTTAAAATAATACATTCTAATAAAACAATTTGAAAAATTGCTCTTAAGTTTATTAATAAATCGTCTTTATTTTTCAGTGTAAATCAAAATTTCATATAACCTAATACGAAAAGGGGCCAAAAAAGTGCAATATGAAATATAAAATTAGATAAATAATATTTAAATCTAAAATAAATCGGTTTTATTTCTTCTTCTATTCTTTTTTATTTGTTAGTTATATACGAAACCATATGATTTGCCAATTCCCACAAAACCTCTTAAAACATTTAGCAAAAAAGTCTCCACTTATCAGAGTATATGGAATCCAATGATATTATAATTTCTAATTGTAAAACACTCGCGAGATTTAAGAAAAATTTCAAAAAGGTATGCCATTGAAATATCGCTACGATAAAGATATTGTTCGAGCTGTTTAGTTTTATTACGAATGCAAGTACAGTTAAGTTATGCTTTCTTCATTATTGAGTTATTAGGCGATACAGAGACAAGTTGCGAGTTACAGTTGTCCTTTTCTACAGAATCGAGTAACTGGGCCAAGGGTTTTATTCACTTAATAGTCTGCAAGTCAACATTATTTTATAACTTATTAATGACATAAATGATATGAGGTAATCAGTTGCTTTTATTTATTTACAAAAATAGCTGTTCATTGTTCTGCTTTGAGACAGTAAGGCGTGTATATATTTGAACACAAAAACGACATGTAACAATCTGGACCTTTGTTTTTGTTACAAGAATCAATAGACTAAGCTAAGCTTAATAATTAATTACACGACCAACCTCCTCAAATCCTATAAATGTATAATTTATAGCGTAGTTTTGGACCTGTATAGCCTATATATCCAGATTGCTCATATTTTATCTGGTGATTTGTGCGCAGTTTAACTTCACAGGGCTTGAAGCCAGAGTCCGACAGAGACGTTTCGTAGAAGATAATATAATTTTTAGTGCGTTCATCATTGGGTTTCGATAAGTGCTTAACCTAGGTAGCGAACAGCATTTTTCTTTTTTGATTTGTTGAATTTGGGATGGAGGAAGCCTTTTAATCGTAGGCTTATAAACATTTGTGTATTCGCGAAACGAGCGCATATGTTCTTCCTGCAATTTCTGCTTAAATGCTTAGAGCACCTGAAAATCAAAAAAATCATAATTGCAACACGTTGTTGTCAATTACTTACGATTTGCAATATTCATCGAATAAAATTTGTACAAATAGTTTTTCAAAGTTCTCTAAAAATTTTTATACAAATGATGCAAATTGATTTCACGTCATATACAGAGAGTTGTCTTTATTAGAAAAAATAAATCAAAGAAATCCGTTCCTCGTTAATACTAATTTTCTACTTTTTCTCTATATAAATACAAGGCAGTGCACATGGGATTAAAATATCCTTGCCAGCAAAAAATATTCTATCCATTGTCTGTTTTACTAGGAATATTCATCGTATATATTTTCAATTGATATTTCAATATTTCCTCCATTTACTGTGTAAAAACGAAATTTAGTTCAGTTATCCTACATATTCGATATTCACGCAGCAAAATTTATAATGCTCTCTCTCTCTTAGTTGATTCTATATTATTACCGAAATTGTTTTCTAAAATTTCACTTCGCTGATTTAAAATTTGAATACTACCGCGCTGTAATTTACGCCATTCATTCCATTCCGCGGGATGGGTCTTCTTTTTATGTGCATGCATGTTAGCGTTGGAATTAAACGTTCTCGTACAAAAGGGACATTTATACAGAGTCTCACCAGTATGCTGAGCCATATGTTCCTAAAAAGTAAGAAGCAAATGCTTTACACAAGTATAATTAACTGCGTGTTATACGTTCAAATCAACCTTTAGAGCAATTGCTCTTTTAAATTCCTTATCGCATTGTTCACATTTGTATATTTCGGTGGAGTGCGCATTACGTTTATGATTCGTTAAAGCTCGTCGATTTTTACAAAATTTTCCGCACTCCGGACACTGATAAGTTTTGCAGTCGGGATTGTGAGTTTTTAAGTGTTGTTTTAAATTGTCTTCGTCTTTCAACCAACTATCGCAACCCGGATGAGGACATTGCAAACGCGGGCCACTGTTTTCGAAATGCCCCCGTACATGTTTTTCGAAGCAGCGTTTATCGTTTATCGTCTTCGCACAAACATGACAGACGTTAGCCTCTCGCTTATGTCTTATGCTGTAGTGTATTTGCAATAAGTAATCAGTAGCAAAACTAACAAACAAATGAAAACAAGTATATAAGTTTTCCAATAGCATTTCGTATGTCCTTAACATACGCTTTCCTTGTCGGACATTTGGCACAAATGAAAGTCCTTTCCTCCCGAGGTATATGAGTCGCTTTGTGATATTCTAGAAATTGTTTGCGTGCAAAACGTTGAGGACACAGCTCGCAAGCGTGGGTCTTTTCTTCTTCGGTAGCATGATGGCATAGAACGTGAGCCCTTAGACAACTACTATCGACAAATGATTTTTGACAACTGTGACACCTAAAAAAAGAAGCGCTTAATAAATAAAAGGTCAGACTTTCGCATAATATGTTGAAGAAGCACCTAAAATAATCCGGATCTTCGTGTTTTAGCGCATGTTGATTCAGTAAATATCTTTGATTCAATTTACGTTCACAACACATAACATATGGTTTCTCGTTAGGATGATTGCTATTAAAATGTTCTACAATATCTGCAAATGTCTCGCCGATAAAGACGCACAGATTACAAACCATTCGTATGTGTTTTTTAATTAAATTTTCTATTAAGATTGGATCGTATTTTCTAGTGGTTCTCTTCGGTTTTTTGGTATCTTCGGTGTTTTTTCTACCTAATTTTCGTTTGGCACTTTTCTTACCAACTTTGACTTTTTTTTTTCTTGGCATCAGATATTCGCTATCAGACGTACTAAAATCAGGCTTGATTTTGTCTTCGTCATTTTCTGAAAAATTGCCATCATTGACACTTGTATCTTTTTCAAGTTCAATTTCATCCAAAGGATTCATTTCACTATCAGACCTTTGATCGGGAGCAACAATTATTTCTGTCTCAACATGCGGGAGAGTATCAGCGAATTGTTCATCATATTCCTGCTTAATTTCAATTTCTTCACTTTTGCTTCTGATTGCTTCCGTTTTCAATTCATAATCTTCATGGGCAATTCTTACAGATTCGTAAAAATTATGAAAATCATAAATTTTGCGCCAACACTCTTTACAGATTATCGACGATCTTTTATCGTTAGGAAAAGGCTGCAAATAAAAAATAATTATAAACATTTTTATTCAATTTGTTTAGCAATATACGCCCATCTAACCTTAAACCAAAAATGTTTATTTATTATTTCTGGAATATTCCAACTTTTGCCCTCTTCGAAGAATAAAGGCATTGTTTCATTTGATATTTGTAAGCACATACGGCACAACATTGCATGTCCTATATTAAAAAACTTATTTTATGATCACCTTATTGTATTTTAATGAAATATTTTAACTTTTGAAAGAAATACAATTTTATCTTGTTGCGTTGTTTACTTACGAAAACAGCTGTTCATTGTTCTGCTTTGAGATGGTAAGACGTTTATACATTTTCACATAAAAACGTCGCTGGACGTATGTATTTTTGCTGTAACATTCAATAAACCATAATCAGCTAAGTAACCATCTACGCGATCAATGATATCAAATCGTACAAATGAAAAATTTTTCTTATCCGTTTAATAATAATAATTTATAAAGCCAAGGTAGGTTACGAACCTGAGGAAGACAACTTTTTATTATCGTTGGTGTGTATTTTATATCCACCTCAGTTTGTAAAAAATTCAATCGGCCCTTCATCGAGATCGATTCGAATTTTCGCCTCTTAATACTCTGATTGAACTGTCAGCGATGTTGGCAAAAAAAGAGAAGAATTCTTAATAATTTTAAATGCAGTTGTGCAAGAATATGCAATTTCCACCGGATTGTCTGCAATGTGATAACATATTGTAAAAGTTTTCATAACTGCTGCCTCTTCTTGATACCATTTAAGTATAAAAGACAAACACAACTTTTGAATTTTCTTCAAATATCATCTACGTCTCACCGTGAGTGGCATTTGTGGCTGACATTTTCCTATCTTGCGAATATAAGTGTTTTTCCCATATCCTGTAATTAGGCTCAATGTTTTTTCTTGTTGCGAATTTGTCACAAACATCATCAGCAAATTTCTCAGCCTTTAATTGAACATACTTTTCTCCATTCTAACCTACATTTTCTTCGGCTGATTCCTACAATCGAGATGATTAATAGTATAATAATCATTTTCGATTATGAACTCAGTTATTTGTATCTGGAGTGAGGCTAATTTCGCTAGAAGAATTTGGCAGGCATTACAAGCATAC
Organism: Glossina brevipalpis; assembly: GCA_000671755.1. Taxonomy (NCBI): domain Eukaryota; kingdom Metazoa; phylum Arthropoda; class Insecta; order Diptera; family Glossinidae; genus Glossina; species Glossina brevipalpis. The sequence goes on from KK351108.1 coordinate 533,862, forward strand.
ATTAAGTTTTCATATTTCTCTTTTCTTCTCAAATTCTGGTAGATAATTTCGTAAATATCTTGGCGAAGTTTTGCTGATGTTTATACATTTTATGTCGCTCGATTGAAGTAATTCATCTGGAACGAAATTCACATTTACTGCACTTCGGTGTACTTCACCTTTTTCTCATTGCTGAAATGTTTTAAGCTTTCTTACGTCTCTAATCTTATTTCAGTCCGATTATTTCTGCAAATTTCCACATTTTTCCTGCCTCTAGGGAATAAGTTTAACAACCCGATCGCGTTTTTTAAGAACTCTATTGTTTAATTTTTTTTTAGTTCTTTTTAACCAGGCCACATTCGTTTACGATTTTTAAATTTACGACAAATTTAGTCGCTGAACAATCAATATGTTTTAATTACAAATTAATTGAAATTTGAGAATATATTTGGTTTTGGACGATCGTATTAATACGCGTCACCACTATAGATTTTTTAAAATAAAATTTCCAAAAGCTCTCGCATTATATTAATGCTGTATATTTCTCAATAGGTAGATGTAATCCCATAAAAAGTAAATTTTGCCATCTTTTTTTATTTTGCTTGTTATTTACTGTAAGCGTTTCTCGCATTAAATCAAAGTTTATATCATAATCACGTGCAACGCCTGTCACTTTCAATCGAATTCCATCTGTTAAGATTATATTGCACTTTACATTTTCGTTAATTGTCTGTTTGTACTTAATTGGGAAATTGGAAAGAAGTACGTTAAAACAGCCAGTCCACATTAAGATAGATTTCGTCAAAATTTATTTCGACTAGTTTTTCTTCGTCTCTTGATTTCGTTACCAATTTTCGGACGTCGTTTACGCAGAAATGATATTTCGCGTAATTTGAAGTTAAATTCATAACAATTTTAAAATTGATTGTACACTAGTTCTGTCTTGGTGTGCCTGTTGTGCAATTAGCCAGTGTCCGGCGAAAGGTGTTTGTACCTTTTGTACGCCAGTAGCTTTCTACTTCCAGCATTTTGCTGCTATTTTTTTATTTAGCTCATCTATTGAAATTCATTAGGACTGGTCGGTCCTCAGCACTCCTGCTCAGTAGTATTCGTGACGGAATGTATCGAACCATTTGGCTTATTTACTCCAAATACACCTTTGGTCCGGCCGAAGTTAAATGGGTATAAGTCGTTATTACGCCTTCTAAGCCACTTGGTTCGGTTTCAGATATCCGCAGATTGACTGTCGAAATGGCGTGCTTGGTAAATCTACATTCATATTAAGTTTTTCTTATACATATCGGTGCGAAATGATCTTCGTATATACAATATGAATTTGGTTTGCTATCATAAGTAAATTTTATGATATGGGAACCTGGGAGCTTGGATGCGGGCGCATTTTTGAACTATGCTTTTATATTTAATACGATAAATACAAAATAAAAATAAGATAATAAAATAGATTTAAAAAATATCGTAGAGATTAAAATTGCATATTATTACGTACTACTACTTAAAATTATCGAACTGTTGAAACCGAAATCAAAAGAATTGATTGAAATTCGAAATTGAGATTATTCCTTTAACATTTTACGATCAGAACAGGACATACTTTATTTAAGGTAATCCATGAAACTGAACTAAAACAATTAATTGAATTCAAATTCCGACTACCTCAAAATAATAATAATATTATAAATGTTTTCAAAATCAGAGTTGGGTAGCCTCGGGTTTTTTCCCTTTATCGCTCAAGAAAATTATACTAAATATACTTAAACATTTTCTACCGTGACGCTTTGTTACGTTGGCATAATGACTCCCATTCAACTGGATGCTTTTTCTTTTTATGTGAATACATATTAGCGCTAGAATTAAAACTGCGCAAACAAAACTGACAACTATACAACGGTTCACCGGTGTGGGATGCTCGATGTTCCTGAAAAACAAATCATTAATAATGTAACTATATTACTTTCATTCGGAATGCGAATTACTTTCAAAGATTTGGCACTTTTGAATTTTTTTTGACATTCTTCGCATGTAAAAACTTCGGTGGAATGAGTTTTCTTCAAATGATTGCTTAAGCAATGTTTGCTTTTACATAAACGTCCACATTTGGGGCATTCAAGACTTTGATCAGCGCAATGGAAACGTCTTAAATGCTGTTTGAGATTTTCATCATCTTTAAGCCAACTATCGCAATCTTCTCGGGGACACTTTATACGAGGGCCGCTATCCTCAAAATGGGAACGCACGTGCTTTTCAAAAGATTGATTACTACGTATTGCTTTCGCACACACGTGGCATACGTTCGGGGCTTTACGGTGCCGAGAATTGATATGAATTTGTAGAATGTATTCATTCGCGAAACTAAAGAGAAGCTATGTTTTGGATAAAATGCAATAATACGTAAGAAGAAAACTTACGCTTTGGGTGGCTCACATGTATTGCAGAAGAAGGATCGCTCATCTTTGGGAACATGCTTTGATTTGTGATGCTGTAATAAGTTATGCCTGGCAAACTTCCGCGGACAGATATCACAAGCAAAATTTAAATTCTCTTCGGGTTCATGATATTGTAAATGATGATCCTTAAGACCAGATTTATTAGAAAATGTCCGACCGCATTCTTCGCACCTGCACACATATTCAGTTTTAATTATAATCGTTACACTTCAAATATAGGAGTAATAATTACATAAAACAATTCGGATCCTCGTGCAGTTGGGCATGCTGAATTATATCCGAAGGACAATTAAGTTTCCGCGTACAACATTTAATGTAAGACTTTACGCCAGGATGTTGGTCTTTAAAATGTTGAGTCAAATCAGTGAAATCAATCCCTGTGTAAGGGCAAAGATCACATAACATTTTTAAGTGTTTCTTTATAAGACTTTCATTTTCCAACAACAAAACTTTAGCTTTGGCACGCTGTTTTTTTGGTTGCTTTTTTATTTCCGCCCCCTTCAAACTAGTTTTTGCAGCTATTTCAGAATTTTGGTCCATTTCGTTTATATTGTTCGATTGATTTTCGGTAAAGGCTGATTTACTTCTGCGTCTTCTTAGGCTACGTCTTTTTGTTTCAATTGTTGTTTCTTCAGCCAATTTGCATTTCGGAACAGGCTCAATGGAAGAAAATTCTTCCAAAGTGTTCAATTCTTCACTTCCAAAATCTAACGTCTCATTTTGATCGACATCTTCCATTTTAATGGAGCATTCAGAAGTATTGCAGTCATTACTCATAGCAACATGATTTTCATGGACTTTAAGTACACTTTGATAAAAATCATGGAAATCTTTCAGCTTTTCCCAACATTCATAACAAATTATTTCAGTTTCCGCATTTTTCGGTTCCGGCTATAGCAAATTAATGCAAAAAATAGAAAATTTACGCTAAAATTTCAAATACCTACTTTGAACCATAAATGTTGTTCTATGATGCTACTTATTTTTAATTTTAGACCATCTTCATCAAATATGTTCAATGTTGGAAGCTTTGGAGTTTTAATTAAACATACACAACAATTCATATTTGGGTATAGGTTAAATAAACTTGGTTAAAACCAGAAATATATACTCTCAAATATACAATTATTATTAGTTTTTTTTTTCTATTTTTAGTTTATGATCTTTTACCATTTCCACTGTCTTTCGTAAATAAACGTGATTAACCAAATACGAGAGATATAAACCAAAAAAAAAAAAAAATAGTTTACTATTATATTAGCAACTCTGGAATATTTCATGCGTATAAAAATCAGGGGGGTCATCATGTAACTAGTATCAATTGCGAAAAGTTGTGATATTTGCGTAAAATATAAAAAGATTCCAATGTCATGTTTAAGTTGTCCTCTAAATGCTTGATTTCTAAAAATGTAGATAATCATACCTTCTCCTAAATATTAAAAATTAAAATTTCTCGTCACTATCATTTATTCCGAATTACGTGTCGTTTAAGTAATATTCTTCTGATTGACCCAAAAAAATCAGCTCAATAATGAGGTACAATATTTTTACATATAGGGTTTATGGAGTGTAATGCAGGTGTTTCCTTAATAATTATATTCAAAATGAAAAGATAGATATGGTCGTACACGATCACTCATATCATCTAACATTACTCTGGAAACTAAGTAAATCCGAAAGTTACGTATTTAGCGATAATATAATTAACTAATTTATCCACAAAAATTGGTGTTGCCAGATGCCAGCATGCCATATCTAACATAATTATCTTTCCTCAAAGAGTCGCTCAAAATATAACATTTTGTATATTATAAGATTCTAATAGAACAAGAAGTTTACTGTTGAAATATAATATTTATATATTTTGGAAAATTTAAAAAGATAGAAAGGTAGCTGCTTTATAAAGGCTAGAAAAAAAAGTGTTCTCTAAATTAAAAAATAATTTCTTTTTTTTTATATATGTGTACCCATTGACGTGTCCCGTTTGCCTACTTAGCTTAGTGCTATTTAAAAATTAAAAAATGATTACTGACGTCCAATTAGCCATATTCTCCAACTTTCTAGGAGTTTTCCTGTTTCTGTTAGTAGTGCTTTACCACTACATCAACGCTAATTCCAATACCAAGTAAGTATTAAGTATGATTATTCATGTTTATGAATGAAATTAAATTTATAATTCCTTATATTTGTTACAGGCTTAGCTCGAAAAATAAATGATAAAAATAATTCTAAAAAATATAACACATAATATATACAAATACTTTGTTATATACATCATCATGTATTTGCAATACAAATCATTATAATGGAACTTCATCTAATGCTTGTTTTAATGTATCCATGTCTTCAAGAGTTTGTTTAACATCCTTATGTTTATGTTTATTTTGCTTGTGTAAAAGAAATGTTTTTTCCTTTTGGTGCCCGAACGAAAACTTTTTTACATTAAAAATTTTGTGCTGTTCTTTGTTGTCTTCAATTTGGCAGCTTTGATCACTGTTGCTAAATTGATCGTCCGGTATTTTTGATTTCATCCTCCCGGCAGATGTTTGGTTAAAGCGATAATTTCCTGGAAAGTTGTGATCTTTTATACAATGTTCTTTACGCTGCATTGGACTACAAAATTTCTCTTGGCATTCCTCTAAGAAGCATTGATAAATGCAATCTCCTCTTGTCACACGAGCTGCAAAGAAGGAATCGTGAACTTCACAAATATGTAAGTCCAGCAAATGTTCGGTAGGCAAGGATTTTTTGCATTCACTGCATATGAAACGATGCATAATATTGTAATGACTTTGAAAAGACGAAGTATTATCGAAAATCTCTTGACAGTTCAATACGTTGCAATGGATACGCTTTTTAGTATTTACATCAAAATCACTTTCTGAGTAATCACTATCCTGATGGCAAATGGCTCCGAGCTTTTTATAAGGCTTCAAAAGGAAATTATTACATTTGTCGAACAGTGGACTGCTGGGCTTGTGAAATCCTTCAGCAACATTTGATAATAGTTGCGATATTTCGGCGGAGCTTATCATTTTAAGGTCTTTTAGCGCAAAATTTATTGTGATGATATTGTGAAATTTGTTACAAAATCATATACAAGCAGGGTTGCATTTTTGCAGAAGTCAAATAATATTTTGTCATACGAATTTGCTTTATCTTAAGATTTCAGGAACAATAACTGAAAAATTAGTACGATTTCTCTCTTGACATGATTAATGCAATTTTCAATTATAGTCTCAGCACAAGAGATTTTACAAGATTAACTAAAAAGCTTAGTTCGGCAGACATTTTATGCAATTTTAGAAGCAATTTCTTAATCAGTTGAAAACTGAACCTTCGTGAACGTATTCGTTTGTCAACTCCGGAAAAAATCTGATCTGAATAAAAGTCCTGTCCGCCAAAAAGCTGTGTTGATGCACTAGCTTTATTAAAATCTAGATTACAGCGTGCACTCGTACGAAATCTAGCGAAAAGTACCCCTTAGTTCAAAATTTGGTCTTCTTAACCAATACTTTGAAAAACTAAAGCTTTCGTATATTGTACTTAAATGATAGAAACACATCGTTTTTTTCCTCCTCAAGTATGGCTTGCCCTCATGGACGCAACTAGTTTATCTGTAAAAGTTGGACAGTAAATGAAACCCTTCACCATAGTATTTTTTTTTACTTTTTATTTTTTTTTTCGAATGAGAAGTTTTCCATATAAGTGTATTAGAAAGGAGAAGAAATATAAGCTATAAATCTTTATTTGGAAAAACATTTGTATAGTACCAACAACTACTTCATTCCAACTGCTAAGCAATAATCGGATTTTGCACTTGGACGCAGCTGGCTTTAATGGTATTTGTAGTTTCTATGGTGTCTCATTTTGCCATAGTTAATGAGATAGAAGAAAGTCATAGCAGCAAAAGTTATTTGGAAAAACGGGGCAATACCCGCCCGCTTTGGTTGTACATACTTATGTTGCCAACGCCACCAAGCACGACTCATAGCTCCAGCTAAAGCACTGGGACTTTTATTACGACGGCTGAACCATGCTCCCAATTCGGTTAATTTCACTTGACCGAAAGGAGTATCGGCTAAATAAAAAATTATTGACATGTTTTTTATTATTACATAATTTTCACTTTAAGACACTCACGTTTGCCATAATATCGTGCTGGATCGTATGGCCCATGCACTTTAGGATTATATTCAGCCGGATAGTCACCGAAAGCCATTGTTCTATATAAAATTTTCGAATTGTTCTATTATTAATACAGATTTTATTTTTAATTATAATCGCATAAAATTATCGAGCACCTACCACTGTCAAATGCAGACAAAACCCAATGCTGTCAGGTGTTAAGATTCTTATTGTACAAAATAATAGTTGCAAAAATTGGTAGTAAAAAGCAGTACGTTTTTTCTTTACCAGTTTGTACAAACTTGTACAGACAAAAAATGAACCAATAAACATATTCATTACAATGACAACAAACGAACGTATCTATTAGAACGACAACTAACACGTTCATGAAGAAATTTTATATTAGCGATGTTTTTGTCGCATTCTATATAGAATCCAACAAAAAAAGATGTAGAGTTCTTATAGAATTAGCATTTCTAACTTGGGTTACTCTTGCCAAACAAATGAATTTCTTTTAATTTCACAACGAAAATGGCTCAACTACGTGCAACCTTCCAAAATACACTATAAAAAAAATTGAGAACTTCGAAAGTAATGAATTTAAAATATAAGTGCGGCTTCATTGCGTTTTAACCTAACAGTTTGGTGAAATGATTAAAGGCAAGCAGAATGAATAATAATAGAGAAGCCACTCGTTGCTTTTAATCGGTAAGATTATAAACTAAGCCTTCCCTTCTTTATTTCTCGTTCGTTTTCGAAGCAGAGCGCTTGTTTATTGTTTCACCAGAGAAACTGACGCACATACACAATCATTGCACGAAAGTAAACAAGAAATCTCAGGTTTTCATTTTTCAAAACAAAGTAAACAAGAAATATTACGACGAAAAAAGATTTCTGGAGATTTGAATTTTTTGTACTTTTTTTAACATTATCGTCTGAAACGTCCATATTAAGTAAACGTTTTCTTTTAACTTCAAAACAGTATCTTTTGTTATCATTCATAATACTGCTATTCTAGTAAATATGCTTTTACTTCCCTTAATTAATTAACTAACTAGAATACAGATTGTTTATCTAAAAAAAAATGCAAAAAATAAAACAGAAATGTAAAGAATTGTATAGCCGTGCTTTAGATTTATTTAAATATTTCCATAATAATTGCTGCATGACGCGTGTCTGCAATAATTGTTTCTGTCCTTACATGCATGTGTATTTTATATTAATTGATTACTTAATTTCGGACAATACTTTGCGGAAGCGATCAAGGAAGATGTTAGCATGTTTCTCTTCAAAAATTAAGGCCGGCCGCAAACGGATAGCATTTTCACCGCAGCCACTCACATTGATACCTAATTTTTTTAATTTTTCAATTACTGTAGCACGTAATTCCGATGTTTCGAAATTGATTGCTAAAAAGGTGCCACGGCCTCGAGCGGAATTTACCAAATGTGGATATTCCTTTTCTGATTGCAATAAACCCGATTTTAGAACTTTACCCGATTTCTCTACTTGATCTAATAATTTATCCTCTTTTATAACGTTAACTATTGCTTCAAGTAGAAGAACTTTTGCTGGATCACCCATCCAAGTATTAAAGATACGAAAGGTTTCTCTTGGACGAAAGTCTGTAGTGTGGAAGAAACCGCCTAATTGCAATTTCTTGCTAAACGTGACTACATCGGGTGGGGAAGACAAATTAAAATGCTCGTGACACCAAAATTTACCGGTACAGCCACCGCCCGTCTGAACTTCATCGAGTAATAACGAAATGCCATTCTTCTTACAGATGCATTGTAACTGTTGGAAAAATTCTGGTGACGCATGATTATCACCGCCTTCGCTTTGTATTGGTTCCACTATAACACCGGCAACAGGTCTTTCTTTCTTACAATATTCTTCGATAAGCTCTTCGACTCTAGTTAAGCACTTTTTATCCTCCTCTTCATTGCAACTGGCGTTTTCCTCTAAAGGGTATTTGTATTTCGGAAAAGGGGCCACAGGCCAAACTAATGAAGGAAAATCAATTTTATGTATATATTTGGAATGCGTAGTAATCAAAGCACCCATTGTGCGGCCATGAAATCCTCCGCAGAACGAAAGCAAGCTTAGATTGGGTGCACCTGGTGGCAAATTCCTTAGAGACGACTCAATTTCTTCTTCGGTGAAGCAACCATCCTCGCCCCGTTTTTTTCGCATATAAGTAATAAAGATATTTTTGTAAGCATGCTCATTCGCACATGCACCACACATCATGGTGGTTATATTATCTAAACCTTTGGGGGCTATCCGCTTAAGAATATTTTCCAGCTTCACAGGCCAATCTTTGCCCGGAAAGAAACCCAATGCTGGGCGATTGACTAAAGTTTTCACATTCTTAGCGTTGTTGAAGACACCTAAGAGTCTGGGATGATTATAACCTAATGGCATTGTAGATATTTGCATAAACAAATCCAGCATAACGTTACCATCCACGTCACATAAATAATTTCCGGTTGAAGATTCATAATCGACAAAGAATTTTACAGCATCGGATAATTGCATACTGTTCAACTTCTTCTTTAATTCCAAGGACTTAGGTCCCGGAATACTAGACGACATAATCGTCGGTTCTTTCGGTTCAGGCAAGCTAGTGAAATATTTCACATAACTGGAAGTTTTCGTTGCAAGCTTAATCTTTCCTAATCCGAAGCATTTTAGCATATTGGCAAAGGTACGATACATGATATATGATATAAGTCTCGCAATTTAAGATTTAACAATTTCAAATAATTTGCGAAAGGCCACTAACGTTTTATTGATCTGTACAGTATGGAAAGCAGTTATATACTAATCTGCTTTATTTTTCAATTACATGCAATAAAATTAAATTACTTTTGAATCAAGGGTTGCTTGATTTGATATACTACGGCATCGGATTCGTAATAAAAAATTTCATAATTCTAAAGTAATCTAAAAAGAAATATCAAAACGAACTTTCTCTATAGATATAAAAAAATTATAGTAAATAAATAGATGGTGGCAGATAACTAATTAATGGATTAAAAACAATAGTAATTAAATATTTTTCAGTTACAATTTAAGTCGCGTCTACTCCCTAAACTAAGATTCTTTGTTATCCTGCTAATTCGATCAAAATTATAAATTGTTTTTCAACATGTATTCTTCATGAATGGAAAAATCCTGATTAGGCAAGTATCTAAGGTCCGAGCTGTGTTTTGCCGTATATATAAACTGCGTTGTAATTAGCCCGATAAAAGTGTACTAATAACAATTATTAATAATAATAAATTTATATTGGGATCACAGATTAGTGCGACCCGTTTCGTTGTGCATAGAACTAAATTAGTTAGCAGATTAATCAAAGTATTGTTCATCGCAAGTTACTACGTGATCCCAATTTTAGATGAATTCCGTAAGAGAACAGGCGCTTTGTGGCTGCGCAGGAAAAGACGTTTCTTTTTAGGTTTCGTTAAAAGAATCGAATTCGACCAGACATTAAGCAATCGATTGTAATTAGTGTTCATGAGAAAAGGTAGTGTCCACTAATAGTAGCAGAAGGTGCATTTAGCAATGCAACATTTTTTGGGCGAGTTTTTCTATATTTCATCGTTATGAAAACTCGCGATATCATGAATTCTGGCTTGTTGCGCCGGTTTTTCGTCCCAACTTCATCACTTATTGCTGATAGCGTTCCCTAATGATAGCTCAATTTGGTTGAAATAACCCCTAATATATGTGACTCCGCCTATTTTTTTCACGTAGATGTCATTTTTAAGCTTTGAAACACGTCTGAAAGAAGTAATATGCTTGTTCTACATTAATTTAAAAAATGTCAGCCAGCACGAGTAATATCCAAAGTACGATCGATATGACAGAACCTTCCCCGTTCTCAACGGTTCTTTCTTCTTCTTAGTAATATGTCTTTTTCTTAAGAATTCATTTCAATGAAAGCAAATGCAAAGAAACTGAACTGTCAATTATCGCGGATATGAACAAATGTTTCGTGTGTAGGCAACCTTTTTACGGGTTTTTGTGTGATATGGATGCTAAGGACGCATTTTACAATCAAAAAGAAGAAAATAAAAAGGGAGAAACGTATATTTTTTACATTTAAGAAAACATTTAAATATTTGTTAAACAATGGCAGATGATATTAAATCGCAGGAAATAATAATTGACGACCCTACTGGAATTGGGCTAAAAAACATAGAAAACGATCTAATCAATGAAAAGTTGAACCCGGTAGAAAATGAAATTTCTTCTTTGGGTGGTATAGCAAAACCAACAACATCAGTCAAAGAAAATATTGAAATTAAAGAAATTTCAAATATCGAGGAAAAGGAAGTGAATAAAGATCCAGATTTAGTAAATCCGGCAGAAATGAAAGAAATCAAAAAGAGACTTGAATTGTTTGTTGAGCCTTCACAGCAAGATAATTCTTCGATAACAGAAAGCCAGCAGTCAGATAGAGAAACTCAAGAATCTCTTATCGAAGAATGTAATCAATCAACGGCTCAATTGAATTCAGATGATTTGTTGAAACCAAGAGTTTCTGACGATGCAGAATTAGTCAAGCAAAGAGAACTAATGGAAAATTTAGAAACCTGCGATAGCCAAGAATCTACAAAATTAATTATAGATGAAACATCCATTGAAGAAGAAAATAAATATAATAAAAGTGATCAACAAGAAACGGATATGGTGGTGGACGAGCAGGCCCAAATGTTGTGTGAGCAAAATGTCAAAAGCGCGGATAATACTAAAAGTGCTGAAAATGTAGATGACTTAGCAAAATTAGCTGAACTTAAATCGGAAACAAACAAATTAATGTCCGAAGTGGACGATGAAAAAGATGAAGATGTTCTACATGTGGAAGGTCCAGCTGTACCAATCATTGAAATAGATGATGATGATGAACCGGCGGAGAAACCTCCTTCAGACGTTTCAATACAAGAAAAGCAAGCCAATGCTCAGACGGACACAGTAAATTCTGTAGTTGAGCAACAACAAGCAGTCGAAAATCAAGACATTACTATGAAAGATGTGGCTGCCGAAATTATTCCTAACATTGATGCAAAAGCAAATGAAAGCTTACTTGAAAAATCCGCAGAAAAGCAATTTGTTGAGGATGTAAAAGATTCGACGGACAATAGCGAAAGTGATGATGGTAGCTGTGAGATCTTTTACAACAAAGAATGTATTAATTACGAATGTCCTCACAATCACAAACAATATCTGCAGGCTCCTTTATGGGCACTTAGCTACTTTCACGTTAATAAGAAAAAATTCAAGTGCCAGTACGTATGCGTTGTGTGTTATGATATGTCTTTGGATATGTATGAGGTAATTTAATGCTTAATTGATAATAATTATTAATTTTACTGGACTGTAAACAAAGCTTTTCCACGTTTCAGGAGTTCTGTGGCCTATTGAACGCTAAATATCCCTTACTTACGAAAGATATACCCACGGGTCGTCAAGAATTTGTGGAAATTATTGATAGCAGCGATGAAGAAGACGCCAGTGAAGCGGCCAAAATTGCAGAAGAACATTCAAAGCCCAGCTTTTCTAAAAATGATTTTTTGCTTATTGAAGACGAATTGGATAAGGTTATCAAGAATGTTTTAAACAAAGTCGAAATACAAAGTCAACTTACTTGGTCGAAATCTATACTCACTCAACGTTTAAAACATTTGGAAGTAGAATCTTCACGCATAGAAAAAGACATGCGTACGTTACAAAAAAAGGCAGATAAAATGCACGAAGCCCTCTACCAATGTCCTAAAATTAAGCTAAGACAACTTCAGCCGCTGGACTTGAATAGTGGACTGCCGTTCAGTGGCGTTGATGCGTTAGAAGTTCAGGTATTTATTTTTTGCCGCAATCAAGAAATTTCGCTTAAGGCAATCTGGGCTATCTTTTAGCAAATACCACCGGTTGGAGAAGTGGAACGAAGTCCTATACAAATTAATGGGACTTATTATGCGGTTAAAAACAATGCTATTGCCAGATGGGTACCATGTAAAGTAATCGAACAGATCGACAGCAACATTCCATCTCAGAAAAACGCCAAGCAGTATAAGATAAAATTCCTAAAATCGCAATATCAAATGTTGAAAACTGTACCCGCTAAACATTTGGCCTATTACGAACCTCCAGCAGTGCGGTTGCCGACAGGTAGAGTTCAATAATTCCTATCAAATTGTCTGCAGATCTCTAAGTTTGGTTTCCCATTGCAGGGGCTCGCGTTATTGCTTACTTTGATGCCAGTTCTTTGACTCGTGGTAAAGACAAGGTTACCGTACAAAGTGCTTTCTATCCTGGAATAATAGCTGAGCCTTTAAAACCGAATAATAAATTTCGGTAAGTTTCGCTTAAGAGACTGTAAATAAAAATTTGCTGAGTAAATATTAACCGAAAGATTTTGGGAAACAAACCGATTGATCAAATTGATTGATTGTAACGATTAGCAAGACGAGGAAATTCAGAAGTTAAAATGTACAAAAGGAAATTTCCCGATCATATTCAAACATTTCATATTTTTACTTAACATTCTTTCATTACAAGAAAAGTTTGTGATGCAAGTATTTCGAAAATATTTTAATTTTTTATGTTAAATTCGCTGTGACCAACCTTGAAGAATAACATCGGTCGGGTCTTCTCTATAGCTTCTTATGGCTTCTAATATTTGATATTACTGTCATGTTTGTGTTTCTCCTCAGATACTTAATATTCTATGATGATGGGTATACTCAATATGTGTATCATAAAGACGTTCGCTTAGTATGCCAAGTATCCGAAAACGTTTGGGAAGACGTACATCCGGCATCCAGAGATTTCATACAAAAATACCTTACGCAATACTCTATTAATCGTCCGATGGTCCAGACTCAGAAGGGTCAGTCCATGAGTACCCAATCAAATGGATATTGGCTGCACGCTCGCGTTATTGACATTGACTGTAGCTTAGTGCTGATGCAGTTCGAAGGTACGCGTAGTCATACGGAGTGGATATATAGAGGCTCCTTACGTTTGGGTCCAGTTTTTAAAGAATATCAAAAATCATTACAAAAACACACTAACGTGCCAGTATCCCGTTTACCGAGGGTAAGCATTACTTTTCGGCATACATACTGATGGACTTTTTAGAAACAATTTCATCTTAGCGCACCGAACCATTTATACGTTACACCCAAGACGAGGAATCTTCGGCTCAGCAGCAAACAGAAAAAGCTCGTGCTGTGGCCCGTAAATCTTTTGGAAGACCTGAATCTATCACTAGTTCGGTTCAAGGTCAACTTTCACAGACATCTTCGCAAATGCCTGTTAAGCACTTAAATAATTCTACCATTTACGTAGAAGATGAAAATAAACCGAAAGGAAAGGTATGTCTACATTGTCAATATAGCTTAAAAATTTTTTTTTCAATATAAATTTTGGTTTTTCTTTTCAGGTGGTTTACTATACAGCTAAACGTAACTTACCGCCACGAAAATTTGTAGTGCACAATTGCTCGCCTACTTGTTTGATTGATATAACTCATAATTTGAGTGCTTACAGTCCACTATCGAAGCCTTTACTTTCAGGCTGGGAACGTTTTATTTTGCGGCAAAAGATCAAGAAAGCAATAGCTTACAGAGCTCCATGCGGAAAAATTTTACGCAACATGAAGGAACTTCGCAACTATTTACGTCTTACTAAGAACATTTTGAATGTGGACAATTTTGATTTCAGTCATGAGACAAACTGTCTGGCAGAGTACGTCATTGAAAGCGCTATTGTTCAAAAACGCGACATTTCAGGGGGTCAAGAAAAAATGGCCATACCTTTAGTCAATTATTACGATAATACTTTGCCACCAGAATGTAAATATTCGGCTAAAGTTATACCCACCGAAGGTGTACATATTAACACTGATAAAGATTTTCTTGTGGGCTGCGATTGTGATGACGATTGCTCGGTAATAGTATATACATATTTTTTCCAGGTTTTTGTAAACGTTTGTTTTAAAATTCTTGAAGGATAAAGCGAGGTGCTCTTGTTGGCAGCTAACATTGGCTGGCGCGAAGTACGGTAATCCGAATACGCCAAGTAATCAAGTGGGTTACCAATACAAACGATTACTCGAACATGTAGCCACTGGGATATATGAATGCAATGCTCGTTGCAAGTGTAAATCAAATTGCTTGAATCGTGTAGTCCAGCATTCTTTACAGATGAAATTACAAGTCTTCAAAACATCAAATCGTGGTTGGGGTTTACGATGCATCAATGACATACCATGTGGAAGTTTTGTGTGCATCTATGCAGGACATCTACTTACGGAAGCTAAAGCCAATGAGGTGAAATTATTTTCGTCAAAGTTTTCTCACTTTGTTGTTAACGCTATATACATATTTTAGGGAGGTTTGGACGCGGGCGATGAGTATTTTGCTGAATTGGATTACATCGAAGTAGCCGAACAAATTAAAGAAGGATATGAATCTGAAGTAGAGCCTCCAGAGGCCGAAGACGAAGTAAATATTTATTGCATGCAAAGAGAAATAGTTAAGAGCTCTGCTTCAGCAATTCTCACAAATATGTCGGTCATAAAAGGTGGATTTGATAATTTTGAAAATTCGCCTATAAAAAGAACAATACCCGTCACATGGCTGATAAAGGGAAGAATTTCGATTATTTTAGAAATGGTTGGTGAAGCCTATAAGAACGCCTGTTGTCTTAAGAGTCTTTGGAGATTTATTTCCGTTTGGCTAGATTAGGCTTCCATTACGATGTTGAAAATAAAATTATTCCCTTTCTACGCTGTCCACGGAATTTGTTACCATGCATAAGACATTAATTTCTTATTTGAATCAGTTCGCAATTTTTTAAGGATAAAGAGGTCTAATAATTTCTTAACATCTATTAGAAGTAATTTCTTTTAGGAAGGAAATGCTTTTTGAGTTGTTTAGAATGTGATCTTTATTGGATGCCAAAAGATTTAACCTTAGCATAAACATTGCCGTAATTCCTGAAAAAACGAAATAGACTTGCCAATATACTAGGTTTCAAAACATATTTTTCTATAATTAACGAGCCGTATCAGATATCGATCTGAAAGTTGAGAAAAATGTTTGTCATGATATTTTATAAAAATACAGTACGATTATAGTTCTTATTGACCGACTCATCACACATGTCAAATATTTACTATAGGTCATGTGTAATCAATATAGACGTCATGACGAGTATAGTTGTTTAATGATGTTATCTTTTTTAAGGATCCCTACAATCCCGAGCAGGAGGATGATGATGAATTTACGCCTAGCAAATCTTATATGTCACGCTCTAAGGCTAAAATGAAAAATGCTCGTTCTAACAGTCAGCATTCCGAAGAAGAGTTTCAAGAACGTCAAGTGATAAGTTTCAATCCGAATGCCGATATCAATGAAGATTCCGGGAGAGAATCGTAAGCTACTTTAAACTCATAGTATAAATAAACTTGTTTTGTAGGAACTTATTTTATTTTAGGTCGATTCGTAAACTTTTCGGAAAGGATGAAGCATGCTATGTAATGGATGCTAAAATTACTGGCAATTTGGGACGATATTTTAATGTGAGTTAATAGTAACAAATTTCTATGGGGTATAATTTTATTCTTCTATTTTATTTTAGCATTCTTGTTCGCCGAATTTGTTCGTGCAAAATGTTTTCGTGGACACCCATGACCTACGTTTTCCTTGGGTAGCATTTTTTGCCTCGTGCCACATACGTGCCGGCACCGAACTAACTTGGAATTATAATTATGAAGTTGGTGTCGTCCCAGGAAAAGTTTTATATTGCCAATGTGGGGCCCCGAATTGTCGCCTGCGTTTATTATAAACTTTATTTATTTTTTTAAAGCACATACTTTTTAAAGTCATATAAAGTGATTTTGTTTAAATGTAAAGAATTTGAAATCTAAATCAAATTGTTTGAAAAAATGACAACATTTTCATGAGTAACATGGATAGTTCAATCCGAAATCTGAAATGCTGAGAATCATTAACGTAAATTTATTTCAAATATAAAACACTTGAAATGCAATGATAAAAAAATGTTTCTACATCTTATGTGAATTACATAATCACAAGAGTTCAGTTAAGAAATAAATTCTTTAATATTAGGGAGAAAATCTAATCCATATCTGTTACGACCTTTCGGTTGCTTCTTTGCTAATATCTATTACAAAAATTATCCTTCTCGCGCGTGATTTTAAACGATGTGGAATTGCTTGTCTACCGTAAGTACAAATTCTTTTTGTATTTGGGACAAATCTTCCTTCAATAATACTTGCAATACTGTATTTTCGTATGCTTTCGGTCTCCCACTGCGTTCTCTGTCTTTTAAGTTAAACTTTCCGCTTTCAAACTTCTGGAAAAGCCAAGAAAAATCAAAACAAAGGTTTTACGTTGAAATTTTGCAATGAATCCCAATATGAATATGCACTGCATGGGCCAAATGCAGATGGGTGTTGTAGGTAACATCAGGATTTTTCGTCCCTAAATGTATGTACGGGTCTTTCCCCTTCGACGCCGGTGAACGTCCTGAGGACTATTGCTGGTGAATTGCCAATCCTTGATAGGGCTCTAGTCCTGACAGCAAAGGAATTGTTGAAAGTCAAAATGATCAGACATTTGCTTTCCGAGATGGTCGCCTCCAGCGGATGTGAAGTCTCTAGCAGCTACAAGTGCTACTATCAGTAATTTCGCATCATTTTTGACAGGGACAATTCTATCCCCAACTCTGTCATAACTAGAAAGAATTTTGCATAGGTAGGTTTTCGAGCTTTATGCCAGAAAAGACTCAACTTCTGCATAAGTAACGGCTTCACTATATATGCTATTGACGGATCAGTCGAACAAGGCGTGTCTTGTTTTATTGTATTTAAGCATCTCTTTGAACGGCTTGGAAAATTTTTATTTCTGGAAGAAGTTTCCTCTTCTCTTATAGAAATTCTGGGTACCAGATAAACAATTTTTTTGGCTTTTCTGACAGCAAATCAACTCTGACCATTATCAAAAAAAAGACTCTTATAACATGTATATATTTGAAGTTCACGAAGTGACAAATGACTCCAGTTTTGAGATACGCAATCTCATCTGGATTACTGGTAACTGTGGTTTTCATCGAAATGTCTAGGCTGATTTGCACGCTCGTGAAGCTCGGTTTGATGTAGGAAGTATTTTCCTTGTCAAGTCTCCTCCCAAAGATGTTTTCCGTCTTATTCGGAATATCATTCGGCAAGACCGAAAGGCTAAATATCGATCTACTGTAAGATCGAATGAAGATCGTCTCTTTTATAAAATTCACCATTTTCTGAACTTTGAACCTGTCTGACACCATTTTTACCACATGGTAGATTAGGGTGCTCAGCAGATTCAATGTGCAATGTGTGGTTTCATCTGATGCTTGTGAGGAATGCCATAAATCATGTAAAAAATTCGATCACGTCAGACAATCTTTTAATATTTTCAATATTTATAATAATTTACACGATATCCTTCGTGTTCGCAACAAAATGCATCTAAAGCAGGTAACTGCTTTTATTAAAAATGTCGACTTCTCCTTTTAAATTCAATATTCATCTAGTTATGTCTTTTTTACTGTTTTTTAAACTTTTTATTAATTTTTCATTCTGCGTACTAATAAGTTCCTATCAGCCAAAGCTTGATTTTTATTCTTCTAGTTTTAACGTCAGAATGGGCAGGATTGACCGGTGTATGAACATCTGCCAATGAAAGAAGTCATAACTGTTTGCATTTGGCAACTCTAAATGCTTGCGTCAAAATTGCATTTCTTGTTCGTGTGAAACTTTTATTTTCAATTTAAATTGAGAAAGATTGCTTATTTTTCAATTTCCTCAAACAAAAATAACTCATTAACTAAAAAGTCTTACTGGATATGTAAGCCTTACAAATCGCAGGCGTCATCCATTCGTATACTTTTATAACCAGAAGAAAAAAAAGAAAAATTATAGGCAACGATTCTGTAACAATTTAGGGCTGAAAAAAGCTAAGAAAAATCAAATCAAAACTTTTTACGTTGAGATTTTGCAATGAATCCTAATATGAATATGCACTCCATGGGTCAACAGCAAATGGGTGTTGTGGGTAATATCACGGGTTCGCCACAACAGCCTGGACCACAGCAGCAAATGGCGCAAATGCCTCAGAATCCATCCGTACAACAACAGCAAAATGAGAAAATCGATAATATATCGAAAGTAAAAAGTCTTTTTGGTCCAATGAAAGAATCTTTACTAAATACTTTCAGAGGCGCGGCATATACATTGCAGCAGAATAATTCGGCAGATAGCCTAAAAAGGGATCCGCTGATTAATGCAGCGCGTTTTGATAAACATTTAGAAGAATTTTACGCATATTGTGATCAAATTGAATTGCATATAAAAACCGCTATGCAATGTATGCAGCAGTTGTCTTCAGCTCAATACTATTTGCCAGGGGCTGTGACAGCATTACGTACAGAGTCGTATATGCAAGAAAATCCAGCTGGGCCTATGCCTTATCCCACTTACTTAAATACTGTACGTGTCCATATACAATCTGCCAAAGATATACGCGATACTTTAATTAGCGCATCGCAAAACATTTCTCAAGCTGATTGATAAAGAGTGAATAGCAATTATTTAAAACATATATTTATACAGATGCCTATAAATATATTTGCGTATAAATATTAATACATAAATTTATTCATATTTATTTAATAAATTAAATCAGAATAGTACGTTGACTAGTCTTCTTGTTCAGCTATTTTTTGTATTTGGATTTTAAAAAGTATATCATCTACTAAGTCCTTTTTAGTGATGAACTGCTTATTAGGGCAACCAGCTACCGGGCATGGCTGGTTCTTGCCTTCGATATGATTCATAATAGAGCTCTTTTCGTAACGGTGGCCACATTTTCTATTTTTGACTGGATTTTGCATCGTCATCTTGGTTAAAGGATCTTTTATGCAAATTTCTCCTTCTATCATCATATCATCGTTGGCATTACTCGATGATGCAGCGTCAGCACTCGCGGAATGTTCTTTTTCCATTTGCTTGAAACGTGCTACAAAATTTTTGTATTCTTTAGTTTTTTTAGCATCAAAAAATTCAGCTTGTTCTTCTAAAGCTCTTTTATAATTATCTTCAAATTCTGCTAAAGTACGAGCTTCTTTGGCAGCTTCTGCAGCTTTGGCGTTGCGAATCGCATCGTATTTAATTTCACACATTCTAGTAACCAGGTTCAAAAACGTCTGCGCTTCTTGGGAATCTAGAAAGGATCATGTGGCTTTGAACTGATTGCAATCTGTGAACAAACTTTCAGTTTGCTTACCGGTATCACCATAAGTTAAAGCCATATCAAAAGTATCGAGTAGACATTCACGAGCATTATCAAGCTCAGCTTCCAATTGAGCATCCATAGCATTTGCTATATTTCCTTGTTAGTTAGTTGATGAAAACTTTTTATAACAAATTTTTCGTTTTTCAAAAATTGTTTTACCATTGACGAGGTTTTTTCGATTTACTCTTTTATATATCGATAGGTTTATTGATTGCTTTGCATATCTAACTTCGTTGGTTGATGCGGCGGTTTTATTTACTGATTTCGCTAAGTAAAGCGAATACAATCGATTTTGCCTGTCGACCTGTTAAAAATTAATTTTTATTTGTGTGTTATGTTTAATATAAAGAATTATGAGTACGATTGCACTCCCAAGTGCCACTTTCGATTACACGGTAACCAAATAACGATGGCTTTAACGAAGCGTTCTATTGCGGATGATAAACTGGCTGCATATGTGGCCAAAACTTGTTGTAATTTTGCTGATATTGTGGATGATTTAGTAAGTTTCTCCGCAATAACAGGTTATGGCGATTTAATGTTAGTGTTATCTCTAAAAGGGTCGCTCTGCAACACATATTGCAGCCTCTGTGGATCGTTATAAAATATTAGAATGGATGCTCAACCAGGTTAGTTCACGTTAGAATTAACTAAATTGTTATAAGTACAATATTAATGCTTTTCTTAGGGTTCAATTATAAGTGGGCGCGATTTTGAATCAGGCAGTACACCTTTGCATCGTGCTATTTTCTATGGATGCATTGATTGTGCTGTTTTATTATTACGTTACGGCGCCAGTTTGGAATTATTAGATGGCGATACAAGATCTCCTCTGCAACAAGTTTGTCATTTAGCTGATTTCTATTCCAGTGAAAAGATGTAAGTTTAGAGGATACTTAAGGGAAAATTGCAGATTTTTTAAAAGTAATTTTATTTTCACATGGCAGACATTGTAATGAACTCTTGGTGTGGGGCTCAAATAAAAACTATAATTTAGGTATAAATAATGACCAGGGTACTGAACCATTACCGCAAATGTTGGAATACTTTCGTAAAGAACATATTTGCTTGAAGTCAGTCGCTTTAGGAGCTTACCACAGTTTATTTCTGGATAAAAAGAGCAAAGTATATGCAGTAGGTCATGGCAAAGGCGGCAGATTAGGTATGTCTTTATTACTAATGTTGATAAGATGTATATATCAAAGTTTGTTATATATTTTTTGTTTTTTTTGGTCGTGCCTCCTATATGATATTAGTGTAGAATACTCCTCACCATCAAACTTCCCACTTAACTCTCTCTTCCTTCAAAAATGTTTGAAGAGATGTTTATATTGAAAAAAGCGAACAATAAGTTATACTCGGCTTTCGCCAAATATCATAATCCGTAGCTTTTGTAGATTTTATAACACTTCGACCAAAAGTTTGTAAATAGATTCAAATTTTATACCATCAAACACTGTTTCATCATAAAAAATGCATCACTTAAAGAATCGTTTTTTTTTTTTTTGGAAACGATGTCACACGACTGAACTAATATGCAGAAATTTCAAACCAAACTTCTTTCAATATCGAAATTTTGAGATGATAACAGTGATTCCAAAAGACAGATGAACAGACGCAGAACATAGTTATATAGAATGGACTTTTCATTAAATAAATCCTTTGAGTTCTCTTATGCGTCTGTTTATGCTTTACGAACGTTTAAGAAATATGCGCCTCGTAGTGAGAATATAAAGGTTTAAGTTTGCCCTATCCGTAATTTTAAATTTTGTTTTCCATCTCTATGTAAAATTGATAAGAAGCTTTTTTGCTTAGTTTACTCATGCAGCCTGCAATTGTAGCAGGATTTTACAATTAAACACATGCTTTTTGAATGTTAAAACCTTTCCCCAATTTCCCAATTCGAAGAGCGACTAATTCTATACATATCCTGAAAGTAGTTATTATTTCCTGATTTTTATTTTTCTTTGGGTAGGGGTTGGCAATGAGAATAGTCTAACTACACCGAAAAAGGTTAATATACCTTTGAAAAATGCCAATGAGGAAGTAATTTGTATTAGCGCGTCACGTAAGCATTCATTAATTTTAACCAATTACTCCTTGGTTTTTGCCTGTGGCCTTAATGATGAACTGCAATTGGGCGTTAAAGATGCTGGCAATAAGCTGCTAAATTTCAAAGAAATCATAACACTAAGAGATAATGGTGTTAAAGATCTGATAAAAGTTATAGCTTGCGATAGTCATTCAGTGGCCTATTCCCCAAACTGTTTATACACTTGGGGAACTAACTTAGGCCAAATGGGTTTCGATGCAAATACAAAAACTATACCACTGCCTAAAATGGTAACTTATACAATTATTTTGCGAAATTAATTATTTATATTCCTTTTCTTTCCTTAAATTAGATGAAATTACCACCCAAAACTAATATACATTTAGTAGAAGCGAACAATGCCGCTACTGTAGTCTTAACGGAAGACAACCTGATTTTATTGTTTCACAATTATAAAATGAAAACAATCAAAACACCTAAGTGAGTATCGTACACTGACAAAACAAATTGTTTATAATTTTTTTTTTTTTAAATAGTTATGAATCACTTAAAAGTATTTCGGTAACTCAGGGTGATCGAGGATCAGTTGGTGCCTTGAAATTATTGTTGCTTACCCAAACTAATGTAGTTTTCCTATGGTATCAGTTAACGCAGAATTTTTACAGGTCTTTATTTTTTGTCTTTCGTTGCTTGTGTTGCATATATTAGATATTTTATTCAATCTTATTAGGTGTACGTTTCCCAATATTCGGTTATCTCAGATTGATAAAATTTTATATAAAGTCAATCAAGTCTTGGTCTTATCTCAAGGTAATGTTTATAAAGGCAAAAGCCAACAAGTGACCATGCCCTCATATTACAATGTCGACGTAATAAAAAATTCTAAAGATTTATCAAATATTTGGAATCGAAACGATCATCGTTCTGCAGAAACGTCCAAAGAATTTATGATACGAATTGATTTACAGCCTGTTGCCAATATCGATCGTGTTGTTGATATATTTTGTGACGATGATTTTGCTTCTTTCGCTGTGCTACAAGAATCGCATATGAAATATTTCAAATTGCCAACCGTAAATCAAGAGGAATATTCATTTAAAAAACTTTATAACGGAGTTTCCGAAAATGATGGTGTTCATGATGTTGTATTTCGGGTGGATGGTGATAAGTTTCCTGCTCACAAGTTTATAATATATGCACGGGCACCTGGCTTAAAGGCAATTATTTTAACATGTGAAACTAAAGATGTTCATCTAAATTTCCCGCAGCTAACTGCCAAAATGTTTGAGATTATAATGAAGTTCATATACACTAATTACATGCCAAGTGAAGAAGGTAAATGCTATGGAGTATGGGAAAAAATTTGGAATTTAAACTCTATAATATTGATTTTGCTCTTAAAGTCTTACTGTTGGACCTTGAGGATATTCAGAATAGTCTAAATCCTAACGAACGGCCTGACAATTTGCAAGAAGTTCTTAATTTGTTCATTAATTTTGTGCAACTGTTTCAACTGAATAATTTTGCAAAATATTTAAAAAGGTAAGTTTTGTTGTTTATAATGCATGCGATTAAAAGATTAAATTAAGTTAAATTATGCTAACTATTTTGTTAATTGATTGTTCCTTACCTATAAATACTAAAACGACTTTTTTTAAAATTTAAATTCCGAGTCATATTGGGGTCCTCGGAAGTAGACAAGCCTGATGTCGATTGGTATGAGATCTGAAAAAATTTGATTTGATTGCATGATTGATATTCGAGAGTGGATCGTGAAGAATCCATATAGAACAGTTTGACGTCTTCTCGTTTCGAACAAACGTATTCAATGCAAGTAATCCCGAAGGCAAAATGAAAACAAGCTACGGTATCACTATAATCGAACGCTTTAATACTTTTTTAGCAAAAACGATGTTCATCTGCTTATCAGATCAATATTTGAACAAACTGTTGTTGAATACGTTTAAAGAAAATCCACATGGAAGAAAATTTATCTTTTCATTCAGAAAACGACTTAGATTTGAAATGCATTTAAAGTTTCATAGCCAGCATAATATTAATAATATTAAATCAATTTTCAGAGATGCGATCAAAAGTTAAGTAAATCGACGCTAATGTACTCTTTTTTTTCCCTCTAACATATTCTTCTTAGTTTTAATAAATCTGAGATCTGTGGATCTGATCTGAAATCCAAATGCCGTTTCAATCGTCTGCGTCGAACGAATTTTCCTGAACTCTACGACATTCGTATAGTTTGCGATAATAACATTGAAATATTGGCTCACAAATGTGTGCTGGTGGCGCGTTTGGAGTTTTTTGAAATGATGTTTACCCATACCTGGGCGGAACAAGATACTATACATCTTAGCACAGTACCTTATGAATATATGCAGGCTATTATTGATTTCTTGTACAGTTTGGATGTGGAACACTTTCGTCGTGAGCAATATCGCGAAAGTTTTCTTCATAATATGATTGTATTTTGTGATCAATATTTTATTGAAAATTTACGCGAGGCGTGTGAAATTTTGTTATTGGAAAAGATCTCCATCAGAAAATGTGGTGAAATGTTAGATTTTGCTTGCATGTATAATTGCAATGTGCTGAAGGAAGGCTGCATGGATTTTATATGCCAAAATATGTCAAGGGTTTTATTGCAGAAGAGTTTACATAACTGTGAACCGGTGTCGCTCAAGTGTATTAACGGACATTATCGCAATATGTTTAAGCAGGTCTTTGATTATCGAATAATTACACCGGATTCTGAGGCAATAGATGACGCCTGCTTGCTCAGTTTTGTAGAAGATTTTCAGCTTGATTTGGACTACAGAATGGATGGGCAAGAGGTTGGTTAATTGTTTTGGAAAAATTTTTACTTTTAATAAAAGAAAAGTTGGTCATTTATTAGCATATTTTGATGCCTTAAATTCTAGCGAACTGCGATGCAAACATCGCTTGAACAACAAAAATCTAGAGACAAACCATGGAAACAGACTGCACGTCAATATGAACGGGAAGCTATCTCAACGATGATGAAATCATTGCATCTTAGTGAGTCAACGAAAGAAACAGAGAAGTGCTCTGTTAAAAAAAGTGAAGTGAATGGACAAACATTATCAAACGAAGCAATAAATTGGAGAAAAGTTTCTGATAAAAAGGAATTAAAAAAAAAATCATCTTTAGAACAAACTTTGAAAACTAATGATATTTTAAAACAGGAAGATAAGCCGAAAACAGAGTTTGTAAAACTTCAAATCGATTCAAATAATGGGTTTGCTGTGACAACACTCAATAGTCCTGAAAACGATGCAAATAGCTCAAAAGCTTATAATATTAGTTTGGCTGATTTGGCAACTTCTCCACGGGAAAAACTTTCACAAAAACAACGTAAACGTTTGTCATCGGAAAGTGGGCAGAATGCCGCCTGCTCATGGCGTTCTAATGATGAGCAAACGGAATCTAAGCCAACAGCTGAGGTCTCTCAACCGAATGCTTGGGGAACTATGCCTCAATCACCTTCAACTTCTATAGCTAAGGATGTGGAAATGATGAAACGTTCCCCTGCTACAGGCAGTCTAGCTGATCCTACTTCTTTTGCCAATATGACGCGAATCAATTCGAAGGTGAATGAAGTTAATAATAGTTTTTCGCAAATATTGGTAGAGGAAAGACGTCAGCGTGACTATTATGAACGTATGCGTCATAAATCATTGGTTCTTACCCAGATTGAAGAACAAGCTATCAGTGAATTACGAGAATTTTATAATGTGGATAATTTGAATGACGAAATTATTACTATTCAACGCAAACCGCAACCAACCCCTACTAATTTTGCGACTTGGAAAAGGAATTGTAAATAAATTGTAATTTTATTTTTTTTGGTTTTATATTTATGCAGATGTTGCAATATACAAAATTGCATTTATATTATGAAAAAAAGTAAATGAAACGATCTAAAAATCCAATTTATACCTTTCAGATGCATATATGCAGTTTAGTATTAAATTGATTTAATACAATAAATATTAATTTTTAAAGGTAAAAAGCAAATATTAGTTTTTGATTATTAAATCAAAATTTTCATATACTAATTATATGATAAATGGTTTTGTTTAACAGCTTCTATTTATGATACAAAATCGAAGTTAATATTGACGCTCTCACAAATTTTAGATGAAAGTTTTGACGTTTAGTAGAGCTTCTTTTCGCAATTTCTTTTGAGGTAGTGTCGGGAAGTTTGTTTTTGTTGCTTTGAGCGAATGACAAGAATCATAACATTAATAAACATATTTTGTCCATGTAAACGACGTAGAAGCTTATTGCCTTAATGCCTTATGACCCGCTCAACAACGTAGCGCATTTCGGCCCTTTGTTTATAAAGGGACGACAAATGTCATTCGACGAACGTAACAAAAATAACGTCCCAGCAAGTATTCAATCAAGGTTTAAATTATTATAAACAAACTGTAAATTTTCTAAACGAAGTTTTTTTCTTGTTTAGCTACATACAAGCCGAATACAAACCACGTAGAATTTTGTATAAATACTCGTACATCCAGAACAAAATCATTATTTATGCTCATAGGAACGAATTACCGGATAACGGCATATCATTTAGTTGGAGACTATTGCTAACGATCAGTCGGCAGTAGATGTCTAGGCACTTCGGTTCTCAATTTATTTGGTTTCACTTTTTAACTTCGAAGCCAAATAGTTATAGTTAAGAAAGTTATGAGGATTAATTTTAATAAATAAGATGATGTTAATTGTAAACTGATTCGATTTCTGTCGAAGTATAGAAGTCAAGATATAAACGCAAAAGTCATTTAATCGATACAGTAGTTGAACTCTTGAAACACGCTGTTCTGTTCTTTAAAGTATCAAGACTTACTTATCATGGAAAGGTATGCGCGGCTATCACCTACATTGTATCATTTACGTAAGCGAAAATTAACAATTTAAATATGAAAAGAAAAGAAAAAAAAAGGTTTTAGTTATTATTGTAATACACAATATAGCTTGAAATTTACAAAAATGTACAGATCACTAAAGTGGAATAATAATACAAATTATTTAAAAGCATTCTTTACGGAATGCGAAACCGTATTCGTCACATTTATAACGTAATGTTTTGGCTAGTTGGGGTGGTCCGCAATAGAAAATGGTTACTTTGCCTTTTTTTTGAGCTTTCAGTTGCTTAAAAACTTTATCCCAATTAGGTCGACCAGCGTTGGTACGGGTTTTAAGTCCTGTTATTAAATCGCGTTTACCCTAAAAGGAATAAAAAAATAAGGGAATGTGAATTTATGTCCTATATCGCGTCAAAGTAGAAATGTTACCTTTTCATGCAGCAAATCTAAAGCTAGTTGCAAGCCCACAGCCTTCATATCAGTTCTTTGTAAGGCGCTTGTTATATACATGTGCATGTCGAGGAAACTTAAAAGCGCAATAATTCAAGTTAAAATAATATAAAATTTTGATATGTAAACTGTGGATACCGTTCCATTGCACCGCCAAGTTCGGCTTGCTCGATTTCCAACTGCGATAGTAAATTAACAAACCATTCAAATGAACGTTGATCGCGATTTATCCAAAAGAAATCCACCTTCCGAAGATTCATAACGCTTTTCGGTATATCACTGGCCCATTCGAAATTGCAACGCGGGCAGGTATGTCGAGCCTTCCAGTAACGGTGCATAATTGATTGCAAAATAGACGCAAACGGAGTGACGCCAATACCAGTGCCTATAAGGACAGCATGTTGAGCCATGAATATATGCGAGGAAGGAGCACCGTAAGGACCATCAATGAATATCTGTGATAAATAATAATACAATAGTAAGGAATCGAGGTTTCTTATTGAATATACTCATATTCATTGCATAAACTGTTCGTGAATGTAAAAAGGGCTAATGAAATGATTTTTTTTCATTCAAACTACGGAATTTTTTTTTAATTTTGAATTCTTAGTTTAATTCTATAGTGTAGGACGTATAAAGCCAAACCTCTAGAACGCCTGCATCGAGCGTAACCTTATCAGCAAAATTCGTTCGGCCATTTCCAGCTAAACTTCCATAGCTTCCACGGTTTCTAATCGATTTTGATAATAAACGTAAAAATGAAGGTCTTTTAAAGCGGTTTGTAACGCCCGATGCCTCCGAAGCAATACTCGTACTTGTGTTGTTATAATCCTGGCTGTTTTCATAATGTTGATGCTACACTCAATTTTAGAGTTTTTAAAGTTGCGTTTTTCAATTGGAAAGAGAAATCAAAACAAAAGTAGAGCTTTCATGATTTGCATTTGCTTTGTTTTGTTGTTAGTGGGTTGAACTTCGGATATACGAGGAATACGGAAAGTATAGAGTGGTGTTTCTTATTATTATTAATATTAAGGGCGCCCCATATCGAACTTTGTTTTTAATATGCGATCGTTTTGGCGGGTAGATAATGTATGGTCCCTGATGTTGAAATTAAACTTTTGGAAAAAGTTCCAGCGTTTCCTTTAAAAAGTACGCTCCAAGTAGTTTGCAAAGTTTATGAAGTCATCGATAAATTCAGGCCATCATGAACGGTCATGTTTACAGCTGTACCTTGCTCTGATTTTTCAAAATATATAGTTTCGATTACAATGACTGTAAATTGGCGCTAATTGTAAGCGAATGAATTCATTTAAAACAAAAAGGATTCCAAAGATGCTTATGCTGCCCTTTGACAGATTGAGGGACCGATTGAAACTATAGAGTAAATATCATACATTATTTACTCTTCAACTAAGCAAACGAAATTAGAATAGGGCGCCCCTGTGAAAAGGCCGTTTGTTGTGTTCTGTTTAGACGTGTTGGGGTTGGACGTAGGCGTGTGTGAATGATGATATCGAATAATTTAGATTTTAGTATTTCGCAATGTGCACCTGTACATACCTCTAAAGGTTTAGCTACCACATAATTAGCGTTCACTCCGTTATTACCGATTATCATTGTGTGCTCTGTGTTATTAACTAAAAAAATTGTTTTAATTTTTCTCTTTCTTCTCTTTTACTTTTCTTTTGTTTCTTACCTTCTTTAACTTGAAGTGCAGGCGAATAAGTTTGCCTAATCGCGTTTCCATTCGTTTGTGTTAGCTCTAGTTCATTTTGTTCTATCTTAGGGGCTTTGAAGGCTATTATTGTGGGTTTATTGCGCATGTAACGGAAACTTTGGGCTAATGATTTATTTTGTGGACTGAGATAAGCCAACCCCAAGCTCTGTAAGCGGGCCCTTCTCATTCGTGTCTCGTCAAAAGAACGTTCAGACTCGGAACGATTTAAAGCATGCAGTCTTGGAATATATAAGATCCATAAATTCATTAATTAATTGATATTTAAATAAATTTACTTACGCTTTTAGATGAGCCCTTTTCTTGGTTTTCACCGCCATATCAGGCAATGAGAGACTTTTCTCCAACGGAGGTTTATTGAGTAAAAGTCTTTGTAACTTTTTACGTTTACCCTTTTCGGGATTTCCTTCAATATCGTATTCATCCGTTACGTATCCCCCGTTTGAATAACCTGATGGATGCTGTTTGTTTCTCGCTTCACTATCTTTGCGTGAGAAGGTGCTCTGCAGTGTTTGTTTAATGCTACGTATACGATCATTATTTGGTAATCCACCCGCCATAGAGGATGAAGAAAATTCACTAGCTTCACGCGCGCTTATACTCTCCGTTGCGAGTTTTGAAGGAATAAAATTTTGTGGTATTGTTTTCGTACTGTTAGAAGGACTTTGCACCTTTTGCAAAGTTTTAGAATTAGTGCCTGTATCGAAATTGGGTGAAGGTTGTATTTTATTCAGATTTTTTGCCAAAAAATCTGTTTGTGGTGTCGACGACATTGGTGTCGTAGAGTTTTTGTCCTGAATACGTAATAAACTAGAAGTGGGTATCGCTTGCTTATGCGGTATTGCTTGACCGTTGTGCAGTTTTTGTTGTTCTTTTTCGAAGTATTGATACAAACGATTGGTCCATTCGCCTACGGTACGTATGTGTAGCCACATGTAATCTTCCTGTTCAGGTGCTGAACTAATTGTAAATGGATGCCACTCATAATTGGCTATGGTTGGTATATTAACAAATACGTAATCACCAGGTCTAAAATTGAAATTGAGCGGTCTTTTGATTACTAAATGTATAACCTTTGAAGGTAATAAAAGTCCTGAACTTATATATGTTTTTCCATGTTCACCGCGCATCCATACGAAACGTAAAATTCGTTCAATAACGTAAACTATACCGGGTACAAGAAACCATTTCCAAAAATTGGGTCCATGAAATAAGCACAAAATCCAAAAGGGCACATACAGTAAATGTGTCCAGTAGAAAATTTCGAATGAACCTTTTCGACGAACAAACGGCTGCGAGCATATACACATTATTAGCAATATAACTATTAAAGCTACTCCGGTAGGATTCGCACAACCGGGTACCAGGCCAAATAAACCTGGCTTATCAGTTAACAACCACTCGGCAATACTATAATTGGCCGCGTTTAAATTTGGATCGTTCACCACCAGCAAAGAGAAATTAAATAAATGCATAATCGTATGCACCACACTAAAAATCGAAATAACGATACCAGTCATTTTATGCAAGTAAATGTGATTATCTAGAGGCAAGTAAGTTGAAAAACCGCGGGAACGCAAGTAGGTCAAAGAGTGTCTCAGCATAAGAACTAATATCCATGCACAATTGAAATTCAAACATTGACCTATGATATGCAAATTTTCAATTACTTTGCAAGAAACAATTAAAACAATTAAAAAGAATTACCGCAGGCTCTCGCTAGAATGACGAATGTGTTGCTAGCCCGGTATTGTATCGCTCTGGACACAAAAAGACATGCATTTATCGCGATATAAACAAATAAGTACGAAACAAAAACGTGATTGTTCTTCATGTAAGCTCTAGTTAGTTGATGAGGTCGCCGAATTGAATTCCAAAATGTTGATTTTGTGTTTTTAAGTGATTTCTTATCTTGAGCCATGGGCACCAACCAGCGATCAATGCTGCAAAGAAAATTTAATTAATGCCAGGACTCACAAGCGTTTAAGTAGAAAACCTTACGTTATACTTAGATTTTCTAATAAACCTCCATGTTTATGTAATTGATTTTTTAAAGCCTCATACGTAATCTCACCGCGATTGTAAGGATCAGCATCCTCAAACATGGCTGTCGTTAGATCTTCTATCTTTTATGTGATCACGTTGGTTAATGAATAATGTTTGCTTTACTGGGTTTACTTACTTGTTCCTCAGAGAATTCCATGCCATTCTCTTCCATGCAGGCACGTATCACATCATGCAATTCTTTGTGTTGAATGAGGCCATCACCTTTAGTGATTAGTTTTAAAACAAAGAAGTGAAAGGATAAAAACACTATTAATTTATTCTCGCCACAATAAAAGTTTGTTCAAATATA
Source organism: Glossina brevipalpis (assembly GCA_000671755.1). Classification (NCBI taxonomy): domain Eukaryota; kingdom Metazoa; phylum Arthropoda; class Insecta; order Diptera; family Glossinidae; genus Glossina; species Glossina brevipalpis. The sequence goes on from KK351108.1 coordinate 565,311, forward strand.
TCCATCTCTTGATTTACGCAGTAGACACGTTTTCTATGTGTAAGAGAGTGCTATATATATATGGACTAAATTCTGCATTCTGCTTATTAAAAAATTATTTTCAGACTTTACGTTACGGAGTATACGATTCAGTTGAATCTTGATTACATAGTTTTCTTAAGCTTTGAAGACAACGGATTATGTGTCGGGAATTGATACATTTTCTATTTAAGTAGAGAGAAAGCACTACTGACCATAATAAGCAGCATAGCAAAGTGATTATGGCGTACGAAGACGGAGCGTTCGTAATTTATTAGAAGACATCTGCTAAATCGCATAGAATCACGAGTTCAAATTTATATTACGTTTCATAGGTACGATACGATATAAGATCGTTATATTAGGTGCATGCGTCTAGATTAAATTACTTTTGTACACGAAATCTTTGGTGGAGATTACGAACCGAGCATACTACAAAAAAGGAGCTTCAGGAGCTTTGTTTCAAGTACAATTACTTTATTGTGTAACTTCAGTTTCAGCAGATTTTCTAGTAGCATTTTCATCGTTAACGCTAACGTCTCAAATCTCTTCCTATTATTCGAACTCATGATTAAGCGATTCAATTCAAGCGTATATAGCGTGTAAATTCAAGGACGGGTGTGTAATTAATTTTTCCCTGTTGCACACTTTTATAATTAAAGTAAAGTAGTATGCGGATATAAGAGTAATATTATAAGAGAATTACCATCAATATCGTAAACTTTGAATAGAAAACGTATCTTATCGTCAGCCGATTGCCCTGAGAATTGATGAATTGCATCAATAAATTCTTGTAATGATATTGAACCTGAGTTATCTTTGTCGAAAATTTGAAATACACGTTCTGTAAAGAAAGGCTAACAAAAATTGTGAAAGAATAAAAATAGAAAAATAATTGTACAAAAAATATCAACAAAAGTATCGGGAAACGAGTCCAAAAATTTTATGAAATTTTTTCGGAGAAAATATGTTAAGAACATCATGTTCTCTCAAAAACGGACCAGTTTGAAATAAATTGGGTAATATTTTTCATAGAGGACAGTATCAGTATCAGTTGTCTTATATGAATCGATAATATGTGCATCGTAACTATTAATCTCACGTTTGTTTGTTCATTTCTTCAGAAAAACGAGGTCGTAACTCACTTAGAAATTCAAATATCAGGTTTTAAGAGATATATTTAGCTTTAGGGATTTTTTTAAATTTTGTGTTTGTAAAATCACGGAGGAATCACGCCGAATCATGAGATAAATTGTGCACTCTTTTGCAGCCCTCTTAAAGTTTTAAATAACAGAGAGTACATAGACAACGCAAATTGGGCAAAAGAATTCGAGTAGAAATAATATAAACAGTAATGAAAAACAATCGCATTCAGAAAGCGTTCTGATAATTATTATTATCGAGGCTTACAGTTCGATCTAAAAATTTTTTCCTTTTTCTCAAAAAAAAAAAAAAACGAACAAGTAACGTACTAGATCTCTTTTCCAGATACTTTTTTGACAGTGTCTGACAGTTATGTGTCTTGCTTTAGGTTTTGAAATATATTGCTTTGATGTTCTTTTTTTTTTAACTTGTTTCCTGATTTACATGCAGATGTTCATGGGATACGAATCTAGTTAAATATCGAAGCGTACTTACATTTTTTGAGGTAACAATCTTTTTGAATTCTTCGCGTCGTATCTCCTTTTCATTTCCCACTGTATTGCGGAACAATTGCTCTAAACGAGCTAAAGAGCTTTTATCGAAACCTGTGCGCGGCCTATATCATTATCATAAACGTCGTCAGCATCAACGAAAAAAAAAAACATTTAAGAAGCAATGAATTATTTTAATTTAGTTAAAGTAGAAAAGTTTCGAAAGCCCTCGTACATCATTTTATTTCATTTGGTTAATTTGCTGGTTAACACAGTCGTTTGAATGTGTAATAAAAACTAAGTAAACATGTACATCGTTTTCTGTTTAATGATCCTAAGGTCAAGGGTGAAAGACAAGATTGTATCTTAATAAAATGAAATTTGGTAACAAACTGAAAGAGGCAGTCAGTTTACTTGTTGTAATCATAAGTACTACATACAAGCAATTGCGCCATTGATACCAACTGAAATTGAAAAGTATTTATGTACATCAACAAAACATGGGCGAGAAACAAAGTTTTAAACAAGCTGCAGAACGTATTTACAACAAGTCCTGGTTAAGGTTTAATAATAAATTATAATTTTTTTTTTTTAAATTAAAGATAACTACGCGGTTGGAGCTTTTGATTAATAGTCATGTTACATATTGATCAGTTATTGAACTATGGCATGAAATATCTTAAAGCATTGCCAGGAACGGGGAGAGAGATAGATAGAAACAGAGAGAGAGAGAGAGAGAGAGAGAGAGAGAGAGAGAGAGAGAGAGAGAGAGAGAGAGGGAGGGAGAGAGAGGGTGAGAGTGAGAAAAAGAAGGTAGATGTGTTAATGGTATAAATATTAGTTTGGGGAAAAGGTAATCCATCTAATCTTATAAGAACTTCAGGACTTTATTTAACATTTCGAATTGGAAAATAATGGATTACCTTTTCCCCAAACTAATATATAGTAGTGGTGCGCAAGACATCGTTACATGTTCATCTTTGCGAGTTAATACTGAGTGTTGTTAATAGTTTTTACTTGTATGCCATACATTGATTGCTTGTACTATACTTTTTGTTCTATGTCTAAGTATATCAATTAGTTTAACAATTTGTAAAACGATCAAGAAATCATAAATTTTTTCACAATTTTTTCTAGTTCCTCATGTTTTATACGCACACGTCTATATTAATCTATTATTAATAATTAATTCTGAACTTGTGCTCTGTACGTACCTGGAATTCGTTAAGTGAGAAATGAATTCCATTATTTGATTGGTTGATATAAGATTTGTACCATCAATATCGATTAGACGATAAAGTTTGTCTAAGATCTACAAAAATAACAATTTTATTTGCGATAATAGTACATAATGTAAAAGTGTTTAGAGAATAATTTTTGTATACTTACACCCCGAGTATTCCATATGTCGTAGAAATTTTTAAATGTTATTTTACTGTTTTCACCACAAATAACATAAGCCACTGATTCTAATTGTTCGGCGTAATCCATTTGTCTTTCATCTCTGAAATGATGACAGGAGAATCAGATAACTGTATAATTAAAATTTTAGAAACGTGTCACCTGAATCCAATGTATATGAAGTAAACTGAATAATACAAATAATTCAAGTTAATTTTAAGTATTTTATGAACTACTATGGATAGAGGAACGAATATAAGGAAGAAAGACGGATTCTTTCATATTACTTAGATAAAATCTATTTGTGGCATTATCAGTGGAAATAGCGACACCGAAAAGTTTAACGGTTAACTAATGATGTCTGGTGTCGGCTATCGTTTCCTGGGGAACAGTCATGTACTTAAGTGCACAGTATGGAATCTGGTATAGAGAAATATGATGGAATTCGACCGTGGATTCGGATTGAAAGTTCTTTTTTTCTGCACCGAGAACTTTCTGGAGCAATGTGCTGCTTCGGATTGATGTTAGCTTGTGGCTCATCGGGAAATTTAATCGCGGCTATTGTTAACCAATGGGGACATGTCCTGTTTTCATCTCGCACTCGGGGCAGGCCACTAACTGAGGATCTGACATCCGTAGGGAGTAGGGGACCGTCCTTTTCTATAATTTTCCATTACGTAATGTTTGTGGCGAAGATAAATCAAGCAAATTAGAACATTGCTTTCCAATTAACAACATTGAAAAATCGTTGGCGTGGCAGCGTTACGCGTATGCGGCACGAAAAATGTTAATCGAATTCTGTGTATATTCATTGATTCATTCGCCAAGAAGGAAAACTTAGTTTTCCATTGACCTCGTTCACCACCTGTAGATTTTCTTTTTTACCGTCTATTTAACATAGTATGTAGGGGCATTCATTCCGTGGTCCGCTTTTCGTGCATCCATTCCGTGGTCCGCTTCCAGGGCATAATATATTATGTGTAATGTTTACCATTTTACAATATGTATCGCTTAAGAATAGCTAAATGTGTAAAAAATGCTGATTATGTAGTAGGTACGATTTGTGACCATGCTCGCCATAATCGCTCATTTGAGGACAACGTTCTGCCAGGACGGTGCCACACGCCATATAACGCCGTCCATTTAGACCTTTTTGATCGCGCGTCTTCCTACCGCTGGACTTTTTGTTTTTTGTAGAGTTACGCGAACCAGAGTCTATGTGAACAATCTTGACACTTTGACAACGAACATCCATCAAGTTATTATGGTCGAGCGACAGCCCGTTATGTGCAGCGAAGTTGTCGAAAACTACAACAAAAGTTCTGAAAGATGTCCCATGAAGAACATTTGAATGATGTTGTATTCCACAAAGTTCAAGTTGGAAAAAAGTTTTGTTTCAAATCTCAATCGAAAATGTGTTTTATTTATGTTTATTACGAAACTACAAAATAGATGACATTGTATATAATTTCACTAGACATTGCAGCATTTCAGATGGGGACAGCAGCTTTGATTTTGTAATCTGCCACTGGGTCATAAAGCTTGGTTGTACATATGACATAATACGAGAGGTTTTGAATTATGCAAATAAAGCTCTTTGATTCCTTATAAAGAAAGGCGTGACAATTGGAAGAATAACATTGAGGATGGGGAGAAAGGTCGTGCTATCTTTTCCTAAAAAATACGTGAAATATTTAAGAAAAGGCTGAATATATTGCAACAATGGTCTCCATAGAAGCTGTCAAGATCTACATAAAGTATTTCCCATTTTCTTCAGCGGCAATATGCAGAAAAAGGAGGATAAATATGATGGATTATCAGCATTTCACACTAATGCCTTACTCTCTCTTAATATAATATAATGTATATTTTTACTACTCGTATATATATATATATATATATATATATATATACAGATATACTCCACAGAGCAACTATTGTAAGTATCAAACGGATATTAGAAAGGAGAAAGAGATGAAAAGGTCAGATCTTTATTAACATATTCGCCTCTAAGGCTAGTAGTCGCAGTATATATTCTGATATATCACGCAATAAAAACAATGGTAACAATTAAAATCAAAAAAAAAATATGTTCATGGTGTGTGCATATCGTGAGTTTACATGAATATTTGCATTTGCATAGCTAGACAGCTAGATAGAAGTGTATATATAATACAATACAACGTGCCTTACTCCATTTGACTTAGAAGCTCACAGTAGGTGGCCATATAGTAGCCCTGACCATTGAAAGTTTCTACCAGTAATCGTGTGCGCTTGAACTTTTTTATTGTGATACTTTTTGTGCTTGTTTATGCATGTACGCGAGCGAGTGAGTGAGTGCGGCGTTTCAATTTGCCAAATGGCAAAGTTTTTTTTATCTATGCAGACCATGTGGCAAATAACATAAAAAACATGAGTTGAAACAAACCAATTGACAACGCCAACACTTTTTTCAATCAACCAGTAAATAGTGTAAGACAACAACGTAGATATTATATGCATGGTGACGTGTAATTTGTGGTGTGGTTGTGCACAAAGTCTGTAGTTTGATGTGTTTGGTTGGTGGTGTTCCGAGAAGCACATTAAAACATTTATTATTTATACACACACACACAATAATGGTGCGGTGCGTGTTGTAGAATGAAGAGGCACAGACGATCAATTTGCTGGCTAAAAAGAGAATGCAACAGAGTGTTACACTATGAATGTATGAATGTATGTATATATGGATACATGATTTTATGAAAGCCTTGCAAAAAAAAAAAGAAGAATATTTGTTGCATTAATGACTTAAAAGACTTCGCTTTCTTTAGCTGGGTAAGACATAGTAAGCTTGGTAAGTATGTGTTTGCCTGTATACCATCTTATCTTAACGTGCATTAGAAAACTTTACATGAATGCATTTTAAGATAGCTTACGTCAAACGTCCTTTCAGATGTTCTATCCAACGATCTTGCACCAAATAACCATTATTGTCCAGATCGAACAGGTGAAAAAATTTCTGTTGAAATTCCTGTAAATAAAATAGAGAGAGAGAGAGAGAGAGAGAAGAAAAAAAAGAAAAAAAAATTATGTACGCACTTGAGAACACACCAAATGCAACAATTTAAACATAATCTACATTATAAACTGGTTGTGAGGTACCAAGAGGGAATCATGTATAACTTTGCTTTTTTGGATATGTTTTACTAATTGAATGTAATCTCGGGTATAGAGTATGGCTTGAAAAAAAATTTTTTTTTTTTTTTTGCTATGTGGTCTCTGGCTAATCACTGAAACGAAATAAACTATCATTCAGTTTTACTTAACAAGCAAAAAGGCCATCCTTGTACTTGTGTACACACACACACACACACACATACATTTATGTTCAACTTCTTATTGTAAACTCTTCATGTCTGCTATTTATTGTGTTACTTATCTGGAACGGATGGATGGCTGAATGCAAAACAGGAATCTGTGTTTATGTTAAAAAGAAATTCGTTAAAGTTTTTATTATGCAATGTGTATTGAATGACCTTCAAATGTTACCAGTTCTTCGCAATTGTGTTTGCATTTAATATAAAGTAATAACGTTTTTATAAAACATTTATTTATTTTTTTTTCACTTGGAAGAGCTAAGCAATCAAGCTCAATACCTTCATATATTCTCGTGAACGTTTTGGACGTATTTTAGTTAATTTAATAAATAAAAGTTTATTTATGCATAACGATGCTATGCTGAATTTCATGATGCGCTTCTGCCTGCTTCTTAATATTCCTATTATAACTATATGTTTACATGATGGCATTTAAATTTCAACTCAACTGTAGATGAGATTAAAGATAAGAGTTTAAAATAAATAAATATTTTTTGCAGTTTTTACACATCTTCCAAGCTTAAGAACATATTAATATTTCTATTCTGCACGTAACGCTTTGACATAAGTAACATAAGAATTTCAGTCTATGTTATGTTATGTCTGTCTTTTCCCTATCTTTTCATCCGCGTTCGTACGGACATTCCCCTATTTATTTATTCATCTGTTTCTCTGTGTATTCATCTTTTTATCTGATTGTCGATCTATCTGTAGCTGCAGATTGAGTAAAGAAAATATATTCGGCATTTTTGATTTCAAAAGTCTATTTTGTCTATTACGATTAGTGTTTTGCGGGTTTTTTTGAAATGAATTCATCTAATTGATGGCAAAAATTTTAAAATTTCCGCTTACAATTTTGCCATCTGAAGAATACCAATAACAAGAACAATTTACTAATGTGTACAGCCCCTTGTGCTGAGGAGTTAGTGGGACTTTAGAGGAATACTTTTGTACGTTACAAATTGATTGAACAAATTAATATAACTCAATGTTTCATCGATAGAGTTTAAAAAACTTGTATATTTACATGTTCATGTAATTTTGACATAATAACCTTAAATGTTGTGGAACAACCGGATACGAGTAGAAGATATATTATATACTCTAACATGTACTAGAAAAAAAAAAAATGACGACCATAAAGATGCTCTTATATCGGTAAGCTTTAGTATTTCATAATTTTTTTTAGTGAAACACACACACAAGTAGCAAAAATCCTTGTATTAATAATTAGAATTTCAATAAAGAGACATTTATGTGTGTATTTATATAAGAGATAGGAACTTGAAATGAAATCCAATAGGCATTGTCCTGCTTCTTAAAATCTGTCTGTATACGTATTTTAATGTTTAATATAAATATTTTAATATTTAATATAAATATCTTAATATTTAATATTTAAGGGTTCACACCATTTTTTAGCAATAATTTTTGTTTTTTAAGTGGAAGGAAAGGTTATAGAAAAACAAAATTTTGGAAGCTTATTAAGTGTATATTTTTAAGTACTGAAAAATTATATTTTTGAAAAATATTAAAAAATGGCGACACCCCAATCAATCTTTAGAGATGTGTAACTTCTTCTAAAATATGAATTAAATAAAAAAAAAGCGGTAAAAAAATTATATTTGGCTCTGACGACCTTCTTTTGCCAACCACCTTTACCTTAAAAAACGGGGAAAAAATAAATTTCAACAGATGAGAAAATTTTTATCATCTAGTCTACGAATAGTGACCAAAATATCCAAAAAAACAGAGCTTTTTTTATATTGTAAGCATCGTCGTGCCCGATTTGCTTTCTTTTTTAATATCAATGTCTGTGTGAAAGAACTTTCAATATTTTTGCCAAATTTCATCCAGATATTTTCACACAATAAATAGATAGACGAAGTGAGCGAATCATTAAGTTTCAGTCTATTTTATACTGTAGATGTGTCCGATTTGACCGATTTGGATCATTTTCAACGTCAGCGTAGCGGTAAAACTTCCAATGTTTTTTGTCTAATTTGGTCCATATATCTTCATTTTTGCGAATGGGAAGATATTTACCAAAGACATTACAAAGATAAGCAGAGAGATAGATGAACAGAGGAACGGACCGACACGACTAGGAGGATTCCGAATTTGATATTGATATCAAGAATATATACAATTGATGAAATCTCCGAAGCTTCTTTCTTGATGTTACAAACTTTTTCACAAAAGAATTAGATTTCAAAACTCTATTATACAGAGTGAGTGTGGTCGATCATTTCCCCATATTGATGTTGATACTAGAGGAAAGGTAGATGAATAAATATGGAAATTTTTATGGATCTATCTATTATGGTTTAAGAGTGATAAGTAAAAAAAAACACACCTTTTTTTCTTAAAAGTCGAGGCATTCTGCACTGAGGAGAAGAATCTCTAATGCCAAGAGAATCTTTACCACAGAGATTACAAAGACGGATAAATGGACGGACAGACATGGTGAAATCGTTTCTAAATTTGTTGTTAATGAAGCTGTTTAATCTTAAACTTATCCAAAACATCGTCTGTGCTACTCTATAAAATATTCTTTTATAGACATTGTAAGAATTGGATGAAATTTGTTCAGGCTATGCTGCGTGCCGGTTTCAGAAAGAAAAAAAGTATTTGAAGTTTCTTTTACTACAGTACTTCTATAATTTTTTTCAATAAGGGTGCAATCGCAAGGTCATAAGACCTGCTCAAACCTTCCTCCTCCTCCTATTTTCTCGAGGATTTTTTGCTTAAAAGTGTCGATTTTACTACATTGCTCAAAGACGGAATGGCACGTTCTACACGTTCTACTATGTGTTGTAAAATGACAGAAAATAAGGTAAGAAAATGTATAATTCTGTAGTCATATTCAAAGTCAATTCCAAAAATTTCATTTCAAACTTTTGATTTCTTGGTAGCAGCACTCTCGCTCGAATCGCTCTGATCTTCATATCTACTTAGCGGTCGTCTCGATGAAGCTGCACTAGCGTATTTCTGTTTGGAAATCTTTTCAAAAAAATCATTATAAACACTTAAGTTTCAAGAGATTAGATTTTAACTCCCCAGCAAGGGTTCATTTAACACGGGCCGAAATCCCGAAATTTCATGAGAAAAATTTGTCTCAAGTCATGAATTTTTTCCACATTTTCCAGAAGATTCAATGCATTTACTAAATGAATAAAAAAAATTTTTTTTTTGAAGAAACTTTCTTGTTGTCTCTCAATACAAATATTAAATAACAATATAAAAATTATTAGAAAAATCATAATTCAGCACACATTTATAAATAGCGTGAGTAAAAATTTGTTAGATATTCTGGAAAAAGAACTTGAACGTGTGTGTCATTTCGATAATTTAATGGCTCGGATGTCGTCTGTGTTAAGAAAGCTAGTTACATACGTCTCTAGATCAAACAAATGATTGCCCAACGCGGTTGTTTTTAATTCTGAGTATATTCAAGGACCAATTCGAAACTTTTATTAACAAACTATTCACTCGATTGTGCGTTCAGACATCTTAAGAAATCATTGTTCAAAATATTCGTCTTTTATATCAATAGAGTACTTATGGGTATTCGGATTAATGTCCAGTGAATGTTATGAAATTCCTAACTTGTCTTTTGAAACGCAATATCTTGCGCGAAAAGCGGATAGAGGGTATTTGCTAATATAATATGAATAAACGTAGAAGAATACGTGACTTTAAGTAAATTCTAAGTCTTTTTGAAACGCACGTTTTTTTTTATTTTCTGATGTAAGAAATTTTAATGTTTCACAGCAATTTAAGGCAAAATACTCAAAACTGAAAATTTACTAAAGAGAGAGTGAGAGAGAGAAAGAGCGAGAGAGAGAGAGAGAAAGAGAGAGAAAGCAATAGAAAATTTTCTATTACAGACGTTTTACAGTGATAGAGAGAAAGATATCAAAAAATCGTTTATTTTCGCTTTTAAAGGACATGTTCTACCTTCCTGTTAAAATGAGAAATATAGACAGAGTCTCTCCAGGAGTCATGATTTCGGGAGAAAGGCATGCGGTTTGGTTTCATTACTAAATTTTTCCCTTAAAAGTGTTTTTGTTTCTTAACCATTAGAACTGTCCCTGGAAATGGATTATAACTGTTTTTAAAAATGATCTTTGTACATAACTTTTTTAAATAGTCTAGCCTACAGACTACCGGGAGAATAGAGACTTATGGACAGCTATTGTTAAATTCATTCTAAAGTTAAACCTATATATGAAACCTTTAGGGCGTATTTCTAACTTAAGAGGCAAACGAAAGCTGTTACAGTTCTCTTCGCCGGTGACCTGTAGTTACTTGCAGAGGTTTTTATGAAAAAGTGGAATTTTTTGGGTGTTCTTAGTTTTCTTAGTTCGTAGTTTTTGAAACAATATATCTCGGCGTATGGGTCAAGTTTCAATTTTTTTTTTCAAATTAAAATTCAAAATAAGGTCGGGGTTATTGTTCAGGTTTTCGTATCAAAGTTGAATAAATGACAAACGATGTAAACGAACAAAATCGTGAATTAAATTCAAAGACGTTAAGATGTAAGAGATCTGTAAAGAGTTTTTCTGTTGGCCAGTTTCTCTAACACTCTGTACTTGATTGCTTACTATCAAAAAATTCGATTTAATTCGATCTAGAATGTAGTTAAACCGTAAAGCATGCGAGGGACTAGTATATACATGAAATTTATGCGGAAGTACATAGTATCTAGAAGGACTTAACGTAGACGTAACTTTCATTATATAAATCGAATCGGAGTCATTTTCTGAATCAATTTAAACTTGTCTGTCCGCCCGATATTTATCCATATATTCTTGTGTTTGATATACTGACGTATTTTACTCTTGGAAAATGTGTTTGGATGGAACCCCATTTTCTTCAAAATTTCTCGATCAAAATCACTAGGTAATTGTATTTCGACTCACTAAATTAATGTGAAAAAATTGCACCAATTTTTTGATATCAATTTGCACTTTAGACTCCCCAACCCTATAGGAACTTCACTGAGTATCACATTTTTATATAGAAACAACGTATAATTTTTATTATTTTATCGCGAAAGTAAAGTGGTGTAAGGTATTGAAAGGTCGACCTTTCTCGACTTTAATGTTTTTTCTTATTTTCAATTGTTATATAAAATTTATGAATAATTTGTGAAAAACTTACTTCATCGAGAAATAGTTTACGAAAACCTTCTCTGGTATGTTTACCTTCGCCTAATAAAGCACTGCATTCTGATATTAATAACCAACGGATTTTATCACGTTTCACTTCCAATTCCATAGCACTGCATGAACTCTTATCTAAATTAATGTTGTAACGTTCCATGTATTTATCAGCTTGATTTTGTTCTTCATTAATTATTTGATTTATATTCGACTGTTGTGTTGTTGTTGTTATTTGTGGATTTAACGTATTTTTACATGTTTCTCTGGTGGGACTTTCCAATAACGAATCAATTGATTGTTTAGGGTAAGCGTTCGTAGTACACAATCCGTTAGATAATAAAATTGAAGGTGAACTCTTCTGATTATTCTGATTTAAAGATATCGAACTAGGTTTAGTGGGCGGTAGTGCTGGTTGAGGTAAATTTTCATGCGAGTCGTGTAACGAAGTTTCATTTTTTTCGTTGGTTGTTTCTTGGGCCAAATTTATACTTAAACTACTTGTAAATTTGTTGGAATTTAATGCATTATTCATTGGAAACTTATCAATGGAACCATGTAGCTTGTCCAAGTATTGTTGTGTTTGTGAAAATATGCAATTAACGGGAAAACTATTATCGTTGTCAAATTTCATCTGATTATGTGTAGGTGGCTTAGAATCTTCAACACCTGAAATTGTTTCCTTAGGCATTTGATTTGTTGTTGTTGTTGTTGTTGCTGTTGTTATTATTGCTGTTGTTGGGGTTGTATACTGAGGTAACTCATCAGAGAAGGAGACCTTTTTAGGTGATCTGGTTGGTGTCAATGGCAGTTCGATTGAATTAGTTGATGACACTGAACCACGGTGGGCACCATTAGCATTCATATACTGTTTGATTGTACTTAAATTATTTTCCATTTTTAGTATTTGTGTTTATGTTAAGTAATAAATAAATAAACGAACAAATAATTTTCAATATTAATTTTGATATTTTTTTTAAATTTTTAATATTTGCTAGCTACATTTAGCTACATTTTTCACTTTAAAAGATCTTTTCTTTTTTTCTTTATAAGTTTGGCAGTTAACTATAAAATAAAAGCGAAAACACAAACTTTAAACATTTAGTGGAAAAAGTAACTGAAAGCGAAATTATAAAATAGTTTTTTGAAACGCTTTAATGAAGAACCAGTAAAGTTGCAATGACATTTAAAACATCTTCAAAACAAAAGAGCAAAAAAATTTTAAATTCATTTAGGAATATTTTCTCTTAAATACAAAAAATACTCATATAAAGGCTTACATCGTTTTAAAAACTCTTATAACGATACTTTTGCTTTGAGTGTTAAACGCAATACAATCCACAATAATATAACAACTTTGTAAGACAAGAGATTGAGTTAAAAAAATTGCTTATCATCAAGCGTCCAATTGCATATAATTGCACTCAGCTGGGAGCTGACAAACGTTAACCTGCCAAGATCAACGCACGGCAATCAGCCAATTTAGCCGATTAATATGGTGGTAGTGTTTGTTTAAAAACGAACGTCGTTAGACCGAACGGAGCCAATAGAAAAACGCATTAACACAATTGCAACGAATTACTTGAATATATTGCACACGGAATTCTGTGCACTTATAAGTAAATGTGAGGAAACCACTAGTAAGCATGCGTATACGACTAATTATTTATTTTCATTTTTATTTTTATTTTTTTTTTCTTTGTTGTGCTTGTGTCGTTCACAGTTTAAATTATTAATTATTTTTGAAGCGTAAGATGTATCGCGAATGAGCTATAAAAACGTACTGAACAAGTTTTGTTCAAAAAATTTTAGAACAGGCTTCGTGTGTGTGCGTGCGTTTGACCCTGTGCTCTACCCGATATTTGTTTTTTAGGATTTAATATAATATAACGAAGTTGAAATAAATAAAAAATTTTATATCAAATGATTTTGTTTTTGTTTCTCACAATTAATTGTTTTATATAATAAAAGTTGTTAAGTCGCCCCTCTAAGTGTGTGCGTCTGCGTGTTTGACAATTAAAAAAAAAAATAACAATAAAAATATTAATAATGATGGTCCGTAATGCAGGTTTATTGGAGGTTTATGCACTTGGATTACATTCTACTAAAGTACCTGAATCTCTTATGCGCAAATGCATAGATTTGTGGATATTGTGCGGGCGTTTGTTGACTCAATTTATGTTTAATTCTCTTTGTGATTTGTTAAAATTTAATTAATTAAAAAAAAAATGAATTTATATATGTATATATATATATATATATATACATATGTAAACCTTTCAAATACTAAAGTATGAAAACTGTTCCATCACAAATGGTTTAAAACAAAACGTTTCAATTGCAGTCAACGTCTACTGTTTGAGGTCAAAAGCTTGGATTTCATTTTTGATTTGGTTTTTTTTTCATTTTTGAAAATCTTCATTTCTCTTAAAAGACAAAAAAGTTGTGGCAAATTCAATATCGACAAATTGCAGGATTTTAATGGTCACAACATTCGACTAAAATCAGTTGGTGCAGTGCATTGAGTTTAATCCTTAAATACATAGTGGGTCCAATTGTCTACATATCGGCATTTAACGGTTAAAGGACTTTCTAAAGATAACCATTTTGTGGCTATAGGCTGATTGCGGTCTTTACGATATTTTATTAGCTACTGCGGAATAAAAAGTCCTCTTGGTTTAGCTGAACAATTGAGTTCCAATGTGTTCGCGAAATGTTGGAAAATTATAGACCATCGTCCTGTACGTTCAATCGATCATCGAAGAAAGGTTTAATTTTATAAGGATCTAATTATATATAACAAATAGATAATCTCGTATCCGGCGCCTTTTAAATTATATTTTGTAAATTTATTTACATATATTTGGATAATAAATAAATAGATAGATAATCAATTTTCTGAAACCAGGAAAGCTTTCCCCATATTTAAAAAAATAAACAATAATAATAAACCTTAGTGCCCGTTGCCTAATGAAGGCCTAAAACCGTGCAAACGAAGCAACAATCATTTTCCAGTACATTTAGTGGCTGACGCTACGAATTATTTGAACATTATAGTCTTTAGACTCTGCCTTTTTTGACTAAATTTCCAAGCCTCCCCAAGTGACGAGCAGTTTGTGCAGTTAATGCTAGACGTAGAGATAGAATGAATGAATGAATTGTTAGAAAAAAAATATATATAAAAAGTATCGAAGTATTTTTTTAACTATAAAATAGGTTTTAATTTTCACTTAGATAAGGCTGCCGTATAAGTTAGTAGATAAGAAGAACGACTGTCTAGGCGGTTTGACGGTTCAATTTCTAATGCAGTCGATCGAGATGTACTGAATGCTAGATCGGACATACATCTTCCAGAATGAGTTCATACCTTATCCCTTTCTTCCTACCTTCCGTTAGAAGGCTGCCATTGTATTTCTATACCTATGGTAGTTACCTCCTGAGAGACAGATGATAGAATGATGATGAAAAAAAAAACGAAAAGAGTATGATTCTTTTGAACACCACTCTGTCAAAGCTAGGTGAATGCGGTCTATTAACTTTCCTATAAGATTGGACTTACGAATAACAACATTGAAATTTGGTGAACATGAAGGATTATATTTGAAATGTAATCAATTTTGGAAATGTTTAAAGACTGATATTATTTTTTATAAAGAGAAACAAAAATTTCACTTTGCTGAAAAATCAATTCGATAAGTACAGACCCCGACGGAGTAACCATTTTCCGGTGATAATCCCTAACTTTCAGTGATCATGTTTTCATTCGTCAAAATTCTCTAATTATTTTTATTTTATTTTTATTTTTTTTTAATTGTAAGTATAGGGACTAAACTCATATAAGTGTTTATACTTATCAATATTGCTTTGAAACGATTTTATTATCAAATGAATTGAAGCTTCTTTTAGATTTCTTGAACAACAACCGCTGATTATAAAACAAGTTTTTGGGTTTTTTAAATATTTGTATTTCTTGTTTAAAAATGTTGAAAAATTAAAAGTCGAAAAACTAATACAAAAAACAAAAAGAAGAAGAAAAAATGATCGCTCTTCATTATTAAATTAAATTAAATTTTTAATATTAATTTGTTATCATCGTAAACTTGATTTTAAATCATTTCAGAAATGGATTACGTTGAAAATAAATTATTTATTATAAGTAGGTTTTTTTAAAGCAATAAAGCTATAAAATGCATGTTTTAACGGGTATTGCATTAACGCTTATTAAGTATTTTTTATTCTCATTGCAAATCTGTTAAATAATTTTTTAATATTAAAAACGCATTTAAGAAATTTTATTAAAATTGTAAGTAAACGAAAAATTTTAATTTATTGTAGAGAGAAATTTCTTTTTCACATACAGCACATGCACTTGGGCGAATTTCAAGCTTTTGAGATTTTCCAAGATAGAAAATAGGGAGAAATGTAAACTTTGCAAGCAATTTGTAATGGTTCTATAATAATAAGTATTTATTTACATATTATACATATAACATTTAGACCAATACAAGTTAGAAATGTTCAAAAGGATTGATTGGAAATTTTCCATTTTCTGGAGGAAAAATTCAGGGACCCTTTAAAGTATACATATTTTGGATTAGTATCAGACTTTAAGTCATTGTTAGCATTTCTACCTATTCGTTTCTCCGTCTCCCTCTCTATTCCCCTCCCCGTATCCCTGTCTGTTCATCTCTGCGTTTATTTGTCTCTTCGTACACCCATCTGTAATGACCTCGTACGCACGTTGTTATTAAGAACGGATCAAATCGTAAATTAAGAACTTTTCTGCTTTCGGGTTTTATCCTTTACACCACAATCTATAATAGATTCAAGGCAAAAATTTACAAATGTATTCTATAAAAATAAACCTAATATTATGTTTCCCTATTTTTTTTTATTTTATTTTTTATTTTTTAAGATAAACCACAATGGAATATAAATTGCTCAATTGTTTTAATAGGTGTATAGTTAGATGCCTTCAGCTGTTCATGGCGGTGGAAATAAAAAGATGTCCGCGTCATAAAGTTGTTTTTGGCTAGAAATGTCGCTTAGCGAGACAAATTCCCATCATTTTCGGGGAACTTTATTTTTGGTGCTTAATTCAAGAGATGGCTCTATTAAATCCTTATGGGCGATGGACAATAGTTCCGTTACGATGTTAAAATCACAGATTACCGTGATGTAGACTAGGCAAACTGTTAACATGGACCGTAAAAGATGAATATCCGTGGCGATCCCATTTATAGGGGTTAGGTGTGTGTGGTACATTATAGTTTATTCCAACCAGATGAAGCGTCCTCATCTAATGCTACCAACAACGATTGATGCAATTGAGACAAAAAATCGGCGCAATATGCTGAAACTCATCTTGAGTTGTCTGTATGATGAAGTTCAGCCCCTTATAAAAAAACTCAAAAACCAGGAAACTTTAGCAGCACTAAACTGGAATGTGTTGCCTTATCAGCTGCGTACCAACATCTAAACAAGCCACATCAAGATAAGTTATCAAATTTCGCGCATAAAGTTTGGTATATATAGTTCTAAAAGCATCACAGTCTATCTCGTATTTCTTACACACTTAGAGGGTTATAGTTTATTATTTTGAGACATTAGATATATAAATCTGATAGTGCGATATAAATTCCCGATGTTGTTAGCACACATTACTCCGTTTGAATAACTTTGATTACAATCGAGTACTTATTATCGGGTCAAGCGAGGATTTCAATCTTAGAACGGTACCCAAAAAGTACAGTTTTTTTTGCACAGCCCCAAAACGCCAGTTGTCTTTCCCTTACGCTATTCATATTATATTGTTACGAAAATTGAACTTTCGTGTTTTATCTTTAAGGCTCAGTTCGTATACTTTACTTGAATTCGTAGTTTCATTAATCCCTTTCATGTCAGGGTTCGCGGAAATTCTTTGCCAATCTTTGCTTTTATTACCAGTTGCTGCTGTCTTTTTATGACCGTGGTAGGTATTACATTTAAAGGAATTTCCACCCCCTAGATTTATCAAATCTGTTATAGTTGCCTTTTCTTAGTTTGTGATTTTCGTAACAATATCTAAAATTAAGAAAAAGTATTGGCTAGCGAAAGATAATATTTTGAATAGTAAATGTATAACCGGCCTTTTGCAATGGATTTACGAACGTCGGTAAGAAAAGGCGCAGACAGAGCTTTATAAGATAATGTTAGTTTTTAGAAACATGCGTCTTGAAGAATGAATTGTCAATTAGCAGTTTTCGGATGAAGATTTTTTGGTACCGCGTGCGTATGTGGATGCGGGATATTATAAGGGGTACTAAGCAAGCGGTGTAATGGCTAGAGAGCCTTACTAACCGCAACTAACGCCGTTGACACGGTTACTAAAGGCGAAAGCGCCATGATGCGGTAGAAGAGAGAAACAAGTAATTTATGGGTTTGACTCAGCCCAAAGAAGGCTTGATTTGCCACTATGAATATACATATGTATGTAAATGTATATCAAGTTTCAGCTTTTTAGCCGAATTTTTGTGTCAGCGTTCAAAGATCAGACTATTGAATACATAGACATCACCAAATCAACTCAAAATTGTTAATCAATTGTATTTACTGCATATACCGTTGTGTGTCTTGGATGCGTGTTGTAAAGGGAAATAAAATGTAGTTAAAACTGAAATATAATCCGTAAGCGAACAGAGGATATGAACGCAAAAAGTATTTCAGTGTGAGAGAAAAAGAAATTAGAGCTTGGCAAACAATTTATACTAATGAGTTTAACGTAATATTTTAACGTTCAAATTTTACAGTAAAATTTATTTGATAAATTATTTCAAATTTTAAATGAGCAGCATTCACATCATTGTGCGAGAAGTTAAGAAGTTTATTTTTATAATCTTTCATACGGTCTTGTTATAATCTTTAGTTCCTTTGCAGATATCTCCTTCTCCGCTATATTGTAATAATATGATGATATATGTTGTTGTAGTGGAAATTATCTGAAAGTTTATTACATACATTCATTGAGAGAATAAAGATGGATTAACAATGGGGAACTTACTCTGAAAATTAACGAACCATCTAAAGTTAAAACAGCGAAAATACTATAAGCACATGAGTTATGTATCAATGATGAGAATTGATTTAACTTTAAAAGAAGAAAACCTTGATTATGTTCGAATTAAAGAAAAAAACAAAACACTATTTACTAATCAAATGTTAAAACAAAAAAAAACTTTACCCTCAATTTTATGGTTTCATCAGAGACGTACAAATTTAATTCATCTACAATGCCAGCCGTAGTCTTAATCTTTAAATGTAAACAAATTAAAATCACAAACAAATAGATAAAGATTTAATTAAATTTTATACATGTACATGATAGTTATTTATAAAAGGTTGGCAAGAAAGAAATATCGGCATATTGCGTTTTTCTATTTTCCGCGCCATCAATGCCCTTTTTCTCAATCTTTCTGCCTTTCTTTGGGTGTGTTTTTGTTTCGAAATTTGATTTATCTCACACACGCACATTCCCTAAGCCTGAATATTTCTCTTTTCCCAACTCAATATTTTTTATGTATATAATTACCGTTTTAAATGTGCCAGAATACGCTACCACACAAATGCATGCATCAACAAAACCACACATTATGTTATAACCATAAAAGAATAGTAACTTGATCGGACTGAACTGAACTTGATTTGGTGTATAAACTGTTTTCAATAGAAACACTACCAAGTTATAGGCATTAAATACTATCGTCAATGTGCTTAGAAAGAATATGCATAGCAACTGATATTGATGATATTTAATGATGTCTTGAACCAGTTTTATTAGCCAATACTCGATCTGTTGATTATATCCCAAGTTTGTATACAAGTAAAGAAGCAAATCATGATTAAAGCGCCACAAAAAGGGAAAAACAAACAAAAATTATTAAATATTTTTATTTATTTTCTTGAGAGAATCTTCAACAATCCTTGCATTCAATCATACCATCATTGCACTGTCTATGGTTTCCAACATTTTATCTCGCGACAATAATGCTCGCTCTACGGTTTTATTTTCTATGACTTTTTCAATATCTCGCTGATGAATACGTTGATCGTGTTCATCGCGATGATGAGTTTTAAAAAATTGTCTTTTAATTACATTCCATTTGAGATGATTATTCAAAGTCTGGTACTTATTCGTATTATTTGCATTTAGTTTTGTTGAAACTTGAAGTAATGCTCGTTTAGGTCTTTGAAAATGTTCAAATTCTTTATTAAATTTTATGGGCACTTGCCCATTGAATGTTGTGATACTATTCATTTCAAAGTTACGATAATAACTGACTTTAACTATCAATTGTTTTCGCTGATACACACTTTCAGTTAAACGATTAAATGGTATTGCTGGGGCAAAAAACCTATCATTACAAAGCAATTAATTAAATTGAAACTAAAGTTGAGCCACAAAATAATTATGTGTTTGGGATAACAAGTTGCGTTTAATAAAAGAACACAAAATGCAATATTTCCTTAATAGAAAGCCCTATAAGATAAAAAAGCCAAACCAAATAGGTAAACAATGTGTATAGAGAGAAACAACGCTTATGTTCCGCTATTGTAGAATCTATTATAAGATGTGGTTACGTGAGTGATTTATTCTAGGTTTATAACAGCTGCTCTCTCCGAGGCATTTCTGGTTGTAGCTTTTAAAATATCTGTCTTCTTCTTGACCGACAACTCAGAGCGAGTAGAGATCGATTTTGATCGTCCGTCATGGATCTCAACCGAAGTTAACTGATGCGACTCTTAATGAGATCAGAGAATGATTGGCAGGGTTGACCTGTATTGCTCTGAAGAAAATTGTTACTGTTTATTTCCCCCCACTTGGTGGCATTTTCGGAATGAGCAGACCACGCTTTGACTTTCATTTACTGCAATTACCAACTACAACGGTACGTAAATTGCTCGAAGTTACCTTAGTTTGATCGTTATTGTGATCGATCCCGACCGTATTTCCAATGAGATTACACAGCGATTGGCGTGATGGAATGTCGATCGTTTATTTGAGGGGAGGAATCAGAATAGAGCAGATCTTGTTTTGGTTTTCATTCACCGCATCCGTATCTCAGATTACTATGTAGGGGATATGAAGGGATAAATATGTTTATAGATGAAGTAATTGAATAAAAAAACAAAGTGTTTCTAACGCAAAAGAGATAATTGCGCATATTCCTAATTTAACGGAAAGATTGAAGAGCATAGGTGACATTATCATTTAGAGATAACGCAACTTATTTCCGTGTGAACGGCTGGAATAATCGAAGAACTTACTCCCTTACTCAACGAACAAAAAATTCTTTTCTTTACAATGTTTAATTTGTACAAAGTGTTAAGCTCTAATTTTCTGACTGACATTTACTTTCTTATATCGGTTTTAGTTGTTTTGTGAGGACCAAAATCGCATGCTCGTTTCGATTTACTCTATATCACGCTTTATTCTATTAAAGTTTTGATCATGCTACCTTACGTTGCCTAGGCTAATTTATACCTGACTCGTTGTAGTTTTAACTATTCTACATTAAATTCACAGGTAGAGTTTTATAGGCGTTTGATTGTATTATTGAATGCGAAATCAGCTGATGCTATTTCGAATGTAAATTACACTGATTGGCAACGCCAACCTGTTCGACTGTTAGGTAAGTAAGAAGAAGAGAAGAACTTCCTCTTCCCCTTTTGTTTGGTGACGATCACGGAGTACAGACGTGACTCCTTATTTCTCATCCGTTGTAGTCCGAGGATGGATAATATTTATAGGAGTAGGTAATGACATCGACTGACCAGACCGATTCTCTTTTGGGTAATATTAATAATGGAGTAATTGTATTAGGATAAGAATAAGTTAGAATGGAAATTTTAGGTTGCAGATATTAGGTTGAATAAAATAGAACTGCATCCTTTTCCTTACATTGAAAACGTGTGTTTTTCCTCTAACAATGATCACGAAGTAAGGGCTGCAGAAAATAAGAGTTACCCTATAGAACCCTGAACAAGACTGACGAGATTTTCCCAATGCGTTTCAAGTTTAGGTTTGGGGAAGGATTATATTCTTATTTATAAAATTTTAAAAGTTTTTGCATTTTTTTTAAGGTTTACGAACCAGTTATTACGAGTTTAAATTTGTATTTTGTCTCTTTGGTAATTAAAGCCTAACATTAAAGCGTTGAATGTTCATTATTCGCTATTCATTATTCATAATTTGTGAAAGAGACACAATTTGAAATCTACCAACATTGTTACATATCAATATGCAATTACGTGTGTATTTGTTAATTGAAGGTCTCGTGCTGTTGGCTATTCATGTATGCATGCATACATATGCATATAGATGTGTGTATATATGTTAACAAGATATTCATGTGTACAAGTAGATTTTCAATAAAATCACATGTGTCCGTTAATCCGTTCACTTTGGCACGCATATTATTGTAGATTAATGAAAAAATTATATTAATACGGCTGTGTATATATATTTGTGTATAAATTATAATAAACAAATGCTTTTTTTCCCAAAAGACAACGCATAATTACGATCATCTAAAGGCTAGTTTTTTGTTTACCTTTCTAACTCTCATTGAATATTTTATACATAAATTGTATATAAATTCTGTGCATCTTCTGTTCGTTACAAGCATGTCAATGATTATAGAAAAATTAAGTGGCAGGTGCGTATTAAAGTCATTGAGGGTCTTTTAATGTCATGGTTCTTATTTTTATGTAACTTGTGAATTTTATGCTTTAAACTTTTGAAAGGAACTCGGACGTTTTAATTAGAATTTTGTCTTACTTTCTGAATTTAGTTCTTTTTTTTTTCTTTGTTCTGCCTTGACTCCTATAAGTGGTACGAGGGGGGCAACATTTTTGTAAGTTCGATTTGAAAGTGAAAATATTTGGAACGATGAAGAAGAGCATTATTGCTAGTCTTTTCCAAAGGGGAGAAGTGATGAATGATGAACAATAAGTCACGATAGTGTAGATCTTGTTCTTTATTGAGTTTTTTTTTTGAGCTAACAGACAAATGAAACCTTTAATGTATATGTTGGTGGTTAGTATGTAAAGCATTTAAAATACAATATAAGATTTTAAGGAAAAATTTTGGTTGTGTTTCCTTCAAGTAATGGTTCTATTAAGTCATACTATAGCGCTAATGAAAGGTTACAGATGCTTGAATAAGAACATTGTGACGTTAGTTAATTCAATTGAAACTAATTGCATTTTGAAAATGAATCAAAATTTTGAGAGATTTCGTTGCATTTAATAGTAATATCGCTTCTACAAAGATGATAACACTTCGCAAGCTTGTGAAAAAATTCGTATTTTTCGGTAGGATGAATAGACGGTTTGCTCGTTTTGACTTAGAAAATTTTATCGTTAATGACGGGCTTTTCTAAACGGCTTATCCATGAAAAAATTGAAGACATTTTTAAAAAAATTGAAGAAGACTGACCGATTTCTTTGTACAACAGCTTCTCATCGCATATGCATAAGATTAGGTACGTTCCCTCCTAGCTTCTTTGAGGCCTTTGATGTGTTACATGCATAGGTGATGTCACTTAAGTGATTGATCTCATTAAAAAAAATACATAAATTAACTGTGAAATATATTACGGACCGTATTTCCATCTACAAGTAGCTGCTGAAACGAAACGAAATTGAAATAGATCGTGGACCAGGCTAGATGAAGCCGTAAAAGTTACGTAATGTTTCATGTTTGCTGCTATTGGTACATCATGAGCTACACCAGTCTGGCTGGACGATCGATTTTACTCTCTATTGTCAAAGACCTATTTGATTAAAGTGGACAATTAAGGTAAGGTTTTAAAAGTTGGTCAATAAGAAAGGCGGCGTTTTCTATCACATATTTTTTCTGATCCGGAAAAACTTTGTTTCTTTCCTCTGATACCATAATGATTTGAATATGTAGTAACATAGGCATGTGTAGTTAATTCCTGTTTTTAAAACTAATGTTATCAGTTCTATGCAGGCGTTGAAGATTATAATTGCAAGCGGTACGAGCTACTTCGGAGGTACAAAAAGGAAGTGGTGACGACTTTCTTAGTGAAGAAAAAATAGAAAGTTACTGATATATGAGTTTTATAAAACCGTGTACCAATTTACACATTTCAGACAAGAATCGAAGTCCAGCGCACAGCAACCTGAGAGCAATAAGAAAACATTAAAAATTAAATATTCGTCATAATCAACTAAGTTGCTCTTAATTCGCAGCGGACATCAAATAAAAGCAGACAGATGTTAAGGAAACTATAGTATTTGGACGGAATATTAAAAATTAACTCTGTACACGCGCACATAACTTAAAAAGTAACCGCAAATGGATAGAGCGCTATAAATTTTCTCATATGTTAACCAAAACAAATGTTGGATATGGGAATAAAACGCATAAATCTTCCAAGAGAATGACTTCCTACTGGGTTAAGCGACAGTTGGGTCTAGCAACGATACATGATTAAATATGTATGTGTGTGTCTGCACGTTTGTTTTCGTGCTGGAGGTGAATGCATTTCAGCGCATATGTCTACTGTTAAAATTGTTGTTTTTTTTTTGTTTGATATCCCAAACCTTGGCAGCGAGACATCAGTGCAAAACTAAGAAAATACATTGTGTGGGACGCAGCTTGAGATTTTTTTGTTTGTTTTGCCAGTTTCCAGCATCAGCTACGTGCGTGGAAAATATAATAAAAGGAAAACTTCCCATAGTTGCCTATAAAAGTTACGATAAAGAGGGTCGGTCCACTTGTGGATAGCGATCTTCGCAATACTATAGCTATAGCAAGCGTGCGATAATTGACAATTACATGCACACAACGGGTTTGCTAGTCAGAAAAATTTTTCCAAAAGTATTTACAAAAACTTAAAAAAAAAACCCAGACACTTTCACGTACCGAACGTGATAGAGTCTTTGCGTTGTTCTTGTTCCGCTGTTATGGTTATGGTTTTCCAGGTTGTTTCATTTCATATTATTATGCTGGACATCGTGTGCTTATATATATACTATGTCTTGTATATTTTAAGGTATACACCTGAAGAATTGTAATGAATGAAAAGTCGATTTGATTTAAAACCTTAATGAAGTCATTAAAATATATCGCAAACGTCATTTTAAGCACCTACAATAATCAAATATGATAAAATATCTAATGTCGTCTATACAGGTGTCGGTTGGTAGTAACACATAAATAAAGCGAATACATAGAGTTTGATGTGTTGTCGTGAAGTTTTTATCTCTAAGCTTTTAAAAATGTCGAGAGAAATATGCTCGTAAACATACATCAATAAAGAAAGAAAAATAGTTGGCGCTAACTTTATTATTGGATTTTATCCAAAAGACAATGACGGTGTCAATACGCCATCCACCCACTCGATTCGCTAAACCCTTGTTCCAGATACTACTAATATTGTTTTTCTTTTGTATCATTTAGTTCGATTCAACACAACGTTTTCATATATGTATGGTGTGTTCACAAGCAATTAATATTGATAAATGCATAAAAAAACCATATCGGTTATTTCTTGTACTCCCTGTTAAGAAAAAAGTCCTTGGCGTTTTTCATCAAAATGAAGACATGTTTTTCCTCCTTACATGTTGTTGCCACTTATGGGATATTTCAACGAAACCTTAACGTGCTTTGACTCAAGCACGAAAATGGTTTGGATCGAATTATTATTGAGACCACTCCCCATATATCGCCTTAATTTAAAAAGGTGTTATATGAAAACATTTGCGACCATGTAGCGGATGTCATTTAAAATTTTTCTAAAATTTTTCTTTGCACATTGCATTTTCATCGGAGCTAATGGCACGTGCAAAATTTCACCATGATCGGATTTTCGGAAATGCCAGAATTTCGATTTTAAAAAAAGCGCTGCCATGCTGAAAGAAAAGCAAGTTAAATAAAAGTTTATAAAATATAATGAATTCTTTTAGAATTTTAACTAATCTTCATAACGCAACTATTACTTTTGAACGAATTGATAATTCGAACAATTTTATTTTGTTAATTACATCATCTTTTGTAGGTGCCATAGCATGACTTGAGATGGTCCAGGTAAAGAATGTTATGGAATTTTTAAACCATGAACATTTTGCTTGACTTATTATGAGTTATTTGAAGGATCAGTGTTTTTAATCTCCTAATTATTTACCTGTAATAAAAAAATATTTTGCAATAAGTAAGTGAATTAATTTAATTTAATTTTGATTTGATTACTACTTTGCCTATACAATTTATAGTCTATTTTATAGAGCGAAAACATATTTCAGAAGGAGTTGCTTAACTGATATTCGACAATAACCTTTGCAAATATGATTGGTGAATAATTCACATATTCATTTACTCATTCCAACAAACACTGAATATATACCACAGGGCTAATGCGAAGAAAATATAGGAAAAATAAGTACAAATTGTAAGGTACGCAGTAGACGGAGGGCAATTGATTTATGTGAGTATTTGATATCCAGACACAAGCAAAACATTACAGTGTGAATTATGTAAATAATTCGTTTGTTTTTTGAAAGTTTATCTACATTGCTTTATACATTTTGATTTACATTGTCTTTGAAAATATTGAAATGAACATATGGTTGGTTGGTGGTACGGACAGAGTAATTGAATTGAATGCTTATTGAAAAGTTAAATAATCATATCATTGTGTTTGCGAGTATTAAACTTTATTGACTAGCAAAAGTCTGACATTTAAACCGTTATGTATGTAGGAAGGGGTAAAATCACTGACAAAGTGAACGTAGCTATTAAACACTTTACGGGAAAACACTTTACATTATAAATATTTTTCTTATCAGAAATGTTTTGTTTTATGTCATTTACATTTTGCATACTTTTTTTTTATGAGTAGAAAAATTAAGTTTAACGGATCTAATAATTTCGAACTTCGCTTATGGTTTTCTTTAAATAATTCTAAATTAGTTATAAATAAATTTTTTTTTAAGAGGTGCGCTTCGTTGCACTTATTCGCGAAACTCTTCACATGTATTACAAAAAATTATTACTTAAATGTTTTCTCATCAGTGTTCTAGTGTTCTCATGCAAACTGAAATTTCATATAAAGCGTGTGTGTGTTCTTTTAAAACATTACCATCGTGTGAGTTATCGTTATGACTAATAAAATATTCTTTTTTTATTAAATGAAAATCCACACGACAAAGAAAAGATATGCGAATATTTGTGCTATTCTTTGATTTTTTAATGAGCATATAATACATAAAAATCTAATAAAATTTCTTCCATAGTAGAGACACCTAGTTATAAATAGAATAAAACTTTCCCTTCTTGCTTCCTTTATCATCTAGTGGAAAAATATGTATTTTACACACAAGTTCACTAATGTTCGTAACAAAATCGTAACCGATCTTACTCTTTCCCTCTCGTTGCTCAAAATACTTCTCGGAGAGTTAAATTCTTTGTTTACTCTTTGAACTCAATTAAAATTCCCAAAACTTTACAACAACAATTCATGTTAGTATTAGAGGTCTTCAGACTTTAGTTTTTGTTCATAGAAAGACCGGATATCACGTACTAAAATTGCAAATATTTAATGCAATATTTATCAAGAGAATCACATGTAAAAAGCGAAATTAAGTAACAAAAAAAATGTCATAATAATTTAGATATCGTTTGCTCTTGTGTTCGTAAAATGTTCTCCCATAAGCACAAAAAACAAAAGAAAGAACTCCACTGCGTGTTTTATAAGGAAATAATTCGTCGTATCTTATTTGCGTTAGTATTGTAAAGTAAAGTAAAGTAAAAGTGTTCATTAAGAAAGTCATAGTGAACGGAGGTTGCGTTTATTTACTATGTTCAATAAACTGCTACACACAGTGTGTGATTATTTTATGCAGCATTTCATGACAATGAATAAATTTTGTTATTCTGTGTATGTGTAGTGAGGGAGCACGTATTATATATCTCCCTAGAAATTATTGTTGTTCTTTATTTGTTTATTTAACACAACATATTTTGTGCATAGGAGTAATCGTATTAAAAAATAATACAAAAAATTTAAGTTTAATACAAAACATTTATATTTAGGCACATACGCAAAATGTTTTTGGAACATAATATTTAGTTAAATGTTGCCGTTTGAAATTTTTTAAATCCCTAAGTAGTTAATTAAAAAACAAAAAGTGCTACTAAACAATGCAACAGTTTCCGGTTGTCGCCATCTCCTATATAGAATTTACTTAGGCATCTAAGCATTCGATGTCATCGATTATTGTTTTACATTTTATACTGCTAAAGTAGATTCATTTTAAACGCAGACTCCGTATGCTATAGAAATATTTCTGTTTACTGATATGGTCTTAAAACATTGCGTTATATCAAACCAAAAAGAGATTAAAGAAATTAAAGTAAAATGTTATAAAGTAGCTTATGTTACTGCTTAAGGAAAATGATATTAAGATTTGCATGAATTTAACGCATGTGCAATACGCTGCTTTTGAAAAATGATAATTGATTAAACAATTGCTGGCCAATTAGGCGCGTGCTTCGAATAAACCAAAATGTAATCGTTAAAAAAGGAAAGTGAGCTCCTTAGGTTTACCACTGAATAGCAGAAGCTGCCATTGATTCCCTGATGAGAGTGATGCGAATTCGTTTATTAAGTTAAGTGCTTAATACAAACACCATTGGTCGCAGATGTGAGTGCAATAGAAAAGTATGCACACATAAAAGGATCTATACTAACTGTTGGTAGAGCACGCGTAAATAATTAAAGCAATTGAGGAGGTATTGGATGTATAACTATCGTAGCATGGGTCGGATATTATGCTCAATTTAAGCTTTTTAAATATTTTTTAACACATAAATGGAGAGGACTTTATCTCACGGGGATATGTCTGAAGAAGAATACGTTCCACAGAAGATTAATTCTACTTTATTTTAAAATCATCAGTAAACGATAAATATATTTGATTCATATTATCGTTTGTAACGGAGCAACATGGCAAGGTATTGCAAAAAGTTTTACTATTAGTAGATAAGAAAATCAAAATAATCACACGTAAATGGTCAACTCTTTTTTTCTTCTATCAATTTTGAAGTTTGAAAAAATCCTTTATAAGCTCAAAGCTTACTTAACGCTGTTAGGATGCAGTTTAGGCAAAAGTGGGTTGAAGACGATTCTTAAATGTGAGAAGATTTTTCGGTAGCAACGTAAATATTTTCCTAAATTCAACTTAAAGTAATATGCTGCGTACTTTATCTTTAAATCATTGTGCTCCCTTATATAGCCGCAAGCACATACAGGCTTTAAAGGATTGATTTATTTGTATGCAGCCTGCTTTTTAATTTATTATGCTTGGCTTATATG
Source organism: Glossina brevipalpis (assembly GCA_000671755.1). Taxonomy (NCBI): domain Eukaryota; kingdom Metazoa; phylum Arthropoda; class Insecta; order Diptera; family Glossinidae; genus Glossina; species Glossina brevipalpis. The sequence goes on from KK351108.1 coordinate 594,269, forward strand.
GCGGTTTGTGCTGCCGATAGCGCTTGAAGCAAGTGTGTGAAGTTTAATTGTCTGATTGACACTCTCGATGAATGTTCTTTTTAAGTAAACTCTTTTCAGCACCTGATGACCATAGCTTGCTATTTAGGTGCATAGTTTAAATGATCGAAGAAAAGTGTTTTTATTTGGTTTTCTGGTTACACTTTTACGTTTACTACCAAGTCGAATGCCTACAGAGATTTTCCATATGCAATATAAAGAAAATTTCAGATAGTTTTGTACATAAGTAATAGAAACCATACAGTTCTTATTACAAACAACTTAAAGACAAAAAAAAATGTTCTACCTAATTAGGCGGATCTGTTTTCGTAAGCAAAAATCTAATAAGAAAGAACATTATCTGATGCACTTTAGAAATCCAAAAAAATGTTGTTTAACTACAATCGGCTTAATGCTGGGTTTCATGCATTCTCACTTTTGTGTGATACTTTGTCACATTAGATCGTGTTGTACACCTGTTCTACTCCCATCCGATCTTAACATAGCTTTAGAAGATGTTTCCTTTTTTTTCACTTGACTTACCATTAACATGAATATAAACACGCGCGTGTATATATTTTGCTCATTATTTGCTCAAAAATAATAATCACGCCTTTGTATTTCATGTGTAAAAGATACAGTTTTGTGTTGCCGTCTGGTTAATCTTAATATTCTTGGTCTCGAAATATGTTAAGCACATGCATTACAACATTTGAATCTTGTAGTTTTTCTGCTACTTACTAAAAATGAGAAGAAATCATTACATTTTCTTTTTTCATTTAAGCCATAAAAATCACTTTCAAATTGGCTTAATAACTGATTTATGTAGAGATCACACAAATAAAATATATCTACTTGGCTGACTGTTAACCAGTCTGGCTCCCGGTTATTTAATGAGCCACTTCATCCTTTTAGTATGTTTGGCTATTCTACCTGCACTACACTTGTCATTTCATGTGGATTAAGAGATTGAAAATCATTCAAGTCTTCTTCATAGAATTAGAGAATTATTATAGCAAGAAGAAGAGGAAATCATTAAAGCTAAGAAAAAGTAACATTTTTACTTCAATAAATAAATAATAAGAAATGTTCTGCTAACCAATCTATATATGAGTAGTTAATTTAAATACTTGCACTTTTTTATTAAAATTTTTCCTTAAAAAATCCTTTCTCAGCTCTTTTACTTTATGTTATTAATCTCATCGGGGAAGTTTTCATCCGAACGGAAACTTTTTCATCTGTATGGGAAATTTTCATGTGCGTGGGAAATTTTTCATCTATATGGGAAATTTCCATCTTTATGGGAGATTTTCATTTGTATGGGCATTTTTCGTCTGCCTGGGAAACTTTCATTTGTATGAGAACTTTTCATCTGTATGGGAAATTTTTCATCTTTTTTTAAAAAACAAATTAATGTCAGTGGTCTTGATACATGTTAAAGGGCTCTAGAACCATAAAAAAAACCTGATATCATCAGTCTAAAGAGAGGATATTATAGTCAAGACTCTACATGTATTATCCTGTACATGAAACACTTAGATTATTATAAATAATGTGGGAAATTTTGTGTGGGAATGTTTCATCTGTTTGGGAAATTTTGCATAAGTATGGAAATTTTTCATCGGCGAAAAGATTGTGAAAGTGCACCAGCCTTTTGCACGACATTCAGCCACGTAATAGCTTCTTCCGAATACCTAATCTCATTAGAGGAAAGGTATGTGTGATGAGATTGCAGACGATCACCGATCCATAAGTGCCCATCTCGAGGAAATGCGAAACGGGATGGTCTTGGCTAAATGTCGAAAGGCCAGTAGTTGGCAGTGCGCTGCTACTACGTCCATTAGAAGAAACATATAGTATATATTATACTATATTATACAGCGATCTTCCGAACGTTATGAACAGGAATGTCTATAATGCTAAATAGAGAAATTTTCAAAAATTTAAAATGTTTCCGAAAGAAATTTTTGGCACAGTACTTGGTTTGGTCACATTGGGCAATTAAACTTCGGCTTTTTGAGTGTCATATTTGTCATAGCAGAAAAGCTTTTTTATATAAAATTTTATCCAATTAACAAAAATTGATGTTTTTTTTATCATATTCATTCAAAAAAAGTTTGAAAATAGTGCTATTTTAACTATATATTCTGTTAGTCGCTTAACAGACCTCTGTTAATAGTTTTGGTTTGTGGCTTTGCTAGTTAAACTTAAATTTAACTTCGCACCCTTTACAAATGGATATTTCAGAATTGATAGCAAGCCACCACCTAGATCGTTTATGTAAATTCTTAATAAATAACTAAACAATAAGTATGAATTTTTTCGACATTACATCAAATAGTTAGAGCTTTTTTACGAATGAATTAATAAATTAAAAATGCTTGCGCCAAGTGTGAATATTTTCTAGTTTGACAATTTCAGAAAACAAAATGAAAAATTAAATCGACGTAAAATTTCATGTACATCAGATAAATATGTATTTCAATCAATGAATGTTACGAACGCAATGACTTTATTAGCATTCTCCTGTGGGGAGTATATAAAAAGAAATATTTTGCATATGAATATGAATGATTGCCTTACAATATGTTTACCTATAAAGCAATTAAGAAACGTGATTGTGATTGATTTTACCCAAATGGCAAGACGGATGTAGATAACAATACACATATCGCTGATTCATTTATTTTAACTCATATTTAGAAAACTATTTATTGAAAATCTGTTATTTTGTAAATGCATTAAGTTTGCAAAATATTATATTTGTTAAGTGATTTAAAATTACATGCAATAATAACAATAAGAACAAATCACGGAAAGAATGAAAGTAATCATCGATCGAATGGTAAGCAGTCCCTAATCTGTTCTGATTTAACTATTAGTAGGTACACAACAAATCTAAAAAAAACAATAACAATGATTGATATCATGGGTGTGACATGAGTACCTACTCTGAGAGTCGCACCTCATAGTGCACTTAGGCGTAGAACTATTTTTTAGTGAACGATAGTCGGCGTCCCTCAACCAATGGAACATTCCCCATTGAACAGGGGCTCGACAAATTGTCAAGGTTTCAGAACACACTTAGCATAGCCCAGAGTCTCTTTCTGGCCAAAGGTGTTCCTATTCAGCTATTTTCACAACAACCGTGAATACGCTTCCTCGGGGATATTTCGTGTTACTCCCCGAAGGAACATTTTCACGGTCAGGTAAGAAGCATTCTCTAAGCAGCGTATTGGTCGAGTAATACTGACAAGGGGCATGATGATGATGTTAAGTTTTTTTTAAAGCTTTCAGAATCTGGAGGTGTATTTTTTCTTAAAAATTTGTTATAATAATTTAAGTTCTTTGTATAGCTAATGGTACATACGAACGCTTTTGACTACGATGTCTCTTACTTAAAATGATGACATCAGCTTTTTTGATAGCTTTCAGAGCTATTTAACATATATCAAAAAACTGGAAGTATATTATTTCCAATTGTGAAGTTAGCCCCCATATTATAGCAAAGTCAAAAATATAGGTCCTAAAAGCAGGGACTAACTTCATATCAGTGAATTTTCTAGTTTGGCCACGCTATATTCTCATAATTGACAATTTTTCCACAGTCGGCATAGGCTGTGATACCAAATTTCAAAAATTTGTTAAAAATAGTTCTGGAACGTGAAAATTGAATTTGGTTTCAAAGGTATTTTTATACGCATTCAGCTGATATAGTTCAATATAGTTGGAATTTTCTAGTTTGACGTCAACATATCAACTTTCGAGTATATTCATATAGATTCAAGTACCGGTTACAAAAGTGTCCTAGATATCCTAATTTGGATGTTACTTTAGAGATCTATGTTAAGCATTTTACAGGGATGTGGCTGGTAAACGTCTTTTCTACTCGAATTCGAATTTATCTTTACAACCTTGACTAACCGTAGGATTTTCCTTTTCCATATGTCTCTGCTGTTTTGGATCAATTGGTTGAGTTCAACAGCAATTCTTGCCATATGTAACAATAGAATTATCCTCATTGATGAAACGTCGGTCTATCTTAAGAATTTTCTTCTTAATCAAGTTTAGCAATTCGCAAGCCTTGTTAAATGAAATCAACTTTAATGTCTCATCATATGTGTGAAGGAGCTATCAATCATTAAAACTAAGCCAATATAGATTCAATTATGAATTATTTGGCTCATTCAGAGTTGCTAGTAAAAATTTAAATAATTTATGCAATCAAATCTCTATAGATCAATGTTCGCACATTGCTAATGTCATACTTAAACCACAACATTCAAAGAAAGCTGGAGCAATAAACAGGTTGATATAGAGCAGGAGGAAAGAGTAAAAAATCTCATCAATGTCATCTCTTTGGCAAGAGCAGCTAATCCACGCAAATTGGCGCAATTAAAGGGATGAGGGATTAGAAATAACTTATAACACATTCATGCTCCCCCACATTGTCTCTGATATATTTAACTAAATATTAATGCAGTTAGAAAACGTTTGATTGCGGGTTTTGATTGTTACTTAATTAATTATTTCATACCTAAGAACTGAATATTTAAGCATTATGTTCAAACACCTTGATATAAATAAATAATGATTAAGATGTCGCCATGTACATTAGATATCAAATCTTTAAATTGTTTTTCTCTTATGCATCGTGTTGCCGGATATCGCATTTTCATTAGTAATTAATTGTATGCATTCTTAAGTTTGGATAAATGCTAAGTGAAGTGCTTACAAGATATTCTCATTAAAACTGTAATGGGTGCAAGGCGAAAATTTCTTTTAATGCTTTTAATTCTTAAGAAGCAACTTGTGTGTACAAGACTTTATACTATGATTTAACTGAACACGTTCTTATATTACATAACATGGCTGTACTTAATACGAACCACATATAGGGACTTTTACGAACATATTATCCTATATCGATTCATACGTACATGCATATAGAATATTTTCTGTTTATATCCATTTATCTGGATAAAAAAAAGAAGATAAAAATCTTTTAAACCATTTATATAAATGTATAAATTTCTAAATTTCAAAGATTATCTAAGAACATGCATCACGTGTACGTGCGCATGCTTACTTGCACTAACAACAAACAACCACAGCGGGTTAACTTAACGAATTGGTAACGTGTTACATCGGTTTACAAGCACAAGAGATTTTGAGTGCAATGATGTACTATGTGTTGTGTTATGATGGTATATATGTACGCATAACACTATGTTTTTATATATATATAAGCGTCGTTTATAACGTCATTCTATCCTGTATGGACGTTGAGCGTATAGTGTTCTTAGATAGCAACATTGAAAACAAAACTAAAATCGTGTAAGTTAATGCAATATGATCTGAACAAACAGTTTGAGAACAAGTTTTAATGTCCTTTTCTTTTCTTTTCTTATTTGCTGAAGTAAAACTTTAAGTCACAGTATGATATCCATAAGAGTAGAGTCCGGCATCGTTGGTAGTAAGCAGCAGGTATGTGTTTAGTATATTGCATCGCCCTCTCATATTCCGTAGTATTTGCAGTAATTGGTAATTAAACGAAACAGGCTTCTATTGTCATCGTTATTCCAAGTAAATTAGAAATATATAAAAAAATATATACAAACAATAATAGTCGTCGTCGAAGGGAAATTATTATAATTGCGACATTGAGACATGATTTATTTGTTACTACGAAGCATGTTTTCGAAAACACAAAAGGCAGATTGAAGCAGTTTGAAACTGAGTTAGTACATTGTCTAATAAATGCTATGAGCTTGAAACAGATTAATTAACAGAATGCATATTCGTTAGTCGCGTCTTTACAACACTGTTGCACTTAAGGAACAATTGTTAAAAAATTCAACAGCTTCTACACAGATTTTGTATAATATTCAAATTGATAGCAAAACTCATTTAGCATGGAAATATTCATATCTTCAGTCTTTTGTTATGAAGTAATATTTTTACAATTCTTTTTTTATGGCTCCATCAATGACGAATATATTAAGACGTCGAGAACTCTGATATTTTCTTTGCTTTTCTTTTTATACCGATCATCGACGGATGAGGTCTATTCGCTTTGACAACTTCTTTAAAACACTCAAAAGAAAGCTTCAGCAACCCCCCTTACAGTATACATATTCTTGATTATCATCAAATTTAGAATTGATTTAATCATGTCCGTCTATCCGCCAATAGCAGGAAGATATATAAAATTGTTCACAACATATTACGCTAGCTACCCTCCAGTATCTGTACAAAAACGAAACAGATCGACCACGTCCCCCTCGATATAATAGAATATCGAAATTTAATTGCTTTTTTGAAGCGGTTTTGACATCAACAAAGAGGCTTCAGAGATCCCGTGAAGTATATATATTCCTATTATATATACCTTATTCTGAATCTCACAGAATATAAAATTTACCAATTTACCCCAACTCAAAGGCTCCTAATATGACATCAATAGCATTATTAGGAATAACGAGCGACGGATTTACCATAAAAGAATAGTACGTAAGAATAACCAAGTGGCTTTCCGAACGCGGCGTTCCAATAAATATTTAACAGTGCAAGCAACATAATAATCCTAACGTGATTACTGACGAGAGTTAAGGGGAAAAAGCCAGAAATAAAAATTTGAAAAACCGTACCAGCTTTACGATAGTGGTATAAGTAACTAAGTCACGTACAAGAGATTAAAAAGAAAAAAATTAATTAATTGATGCGTTAAGACTGAAAGGGAAATTAAGCAACGGTTTTTGTCTACAAGATGCTTAATTCGATTATTTAAGATCTCTTTTTCTTGCGGCTCTTCCGCTCTTTCCCCCCTCTCTCCCATCTCTCCGCCCTCTCCATCTGCCCCTTCTCGCCCCTCCTTTCCATCTGCCCCTTCTCTCCACCGTCTCCGTCTGTCCCTTCTCTCCCCCTTCTCTACCCGCTCTCACCCCTCTCTCTCTCCCTTCTCTCTCCTCTCACTCTCCCCTCTCTCTTCCTTTCTCTCCTCCATTCTCTCCCCCTCTCTTCCCTCTCCGCCTTCTCTTCACTTCTCACCCTCTCTTCCCCTCTCTCTCTCTTTATTCGTAACAAAGTCACATCTTCTTGAGGTGAGAAGTTTGATTGTCCAGTGAAAGTAATTGATTGAATGATGAATGATTAGAATCACTGAATAGAATAGAATCACATCAATTATTTAATAAATTTATATAATTCTAACTAACTTAAGGGATAGGTAGCAGTATTCTGCAAAATAAACTTTTTGTTATCTGAAAATATTGTAATCAAATATCTTGCGATTAATAAAAAAAAAAGAAGAAAAATACTTGAAGCCATCTTAGTGTCAACAAAAGTGTCATTGTGTCTTGAAGTATAATGGCGCTATGTTGGAAAAGAGCGTCACACTAAATTCACGTGACTAAATTAGCATGTTGTCGTTGCTGTTTTCGTTGTGGCTGACATTTGTCACTGGGGGTATTTTACATGGGCACAACGATATGTTGCTAAGCACTCACCACTCACGTACGTCCGTACGTACGTACAATTGAAATACAATCATGAATAAACATCTACTACTACTACTACTACTGCTTTGTTTTATCTCTTTAGCAACGGAAAGCCCGGCTTTTTTTCATTTTTATCTATTTGACGATATTCTTCTTACTAGTCGTCTCAATTGCTGTTTACTACGTTCGAACTGATATTGGTAGCAGTGATTATCATACGCTGTTTGTATGCTGCCGTTTTGTACGTATGTTGAACACGATTTTGGCTTCTGGCAGGCGTTACTTAACAATTTTAATATTATTCTGGAGGTTTAAGATTAACGCTAACTACCATGCGGTTAGCATTGGTAAGGCATCGGAGTCTAGTCATCACAGCACGACTTCTTTTTTTGTTCGTATTAAATATACACTTTAGTTTCTTTTCGCGGAATGATCGTGTTGGTTGGTCTACATTTGTTAGCGTATTGGCCAATCAGTAGAGGCCGGTTTGCTTAGCTCTTAGCCTCAGCAGATTGTACTCAGTACATTGCACTTGTCACGTTAAAGGTTTCGCTTAAATTAAGTTTCATTATTAATTGCTTCCCAAAGCTATCTGCAATTTGAAGTGAACTTTAAATATAAAAATATATATATGTGTGTGTGTGTGTGTTTAGGCCAGAAGTTATACAATCACTATACTTATGTCATCTAGAGATAATTTATGGCTGCTGTGCAAAATTCATTTCATAATGACTGCAATACTTCCCTAACTCAAATCCATTAAAATTGAATTCGTCGGTTATTGCATGTGAAAGGGAAGCTAAGAATTTATGATTTATGATAAGTAGATTTGCGTTTATTAGGTATTGGTTGCATAATGTCTAATAAAATACTTACGAATCGAAGTCAGATTTAGAAGATATAAATCGCCTTAACTAGCCTGACTATCGTAAAAAAGAAAGTAGGGAGGGTTTTAAAGAAAAAAATTCTTGTCAGATCATTACAATCTTTCTCTTTATGGCAGCTTTTATGCATTACAATTAGTGACTTTTATATTTTTTTTATCGTAAGCCGATCGCATATCTATGCTTTGTATAACTGGAAAAACAAAAGGTGAATGCGTACGAAGTTTTTTTTTTTTTTTTATAAAGATATAGAAATATTTTAGACCTGTTTGTAGTTAAAGCCAAATATTCGATCTTTCCTTAACGTAGTGATGTTCTTTCGAATAAAAGAAAAAATATATTGGCCTGAGATCGAATTTTTGATCACCATTAAGCTCAATCGAATAACAAAATATTTGATAAAACACAGTAATACGTCGTATTAGATTTCTTAAGGATCTATTGTTGTATTGCAACAGTATGATTAAAGCGAATTCTTGCAAATGCACTGAACATTTCTTACGTTAATTTTGTTTTTAATTTTTTTCTGAATATAATTTTGAAGTTTAATCTCTTTCATTGTACCGTTGGCAATTTAAAGGCCATCGAAGCAGTGGATTTGGCTGCCAGATCTGCTCACTCATGTCCCTGGAGACCAAAAAAATTTTAATTTTGTTTCCGTAAGTAGTTATGGTATTCCTTTCTGATAATGCCGTTCCAGCTTGAATGTAAGAGATTTTGAATGGTTTTTACGACCGACAAACTGTCTGTGATGATAACTGTTTTGAGTTTAGTTTTATGCCTTGAAAAGTAGCCTTAACTTTACTTGCGAAGGTCGAAGGGCTTTCATGCAGGATATGATTAACCTGGATCTGATATTGTTGATGCGTGTCGTCAGGAAAGCATATGCTTTGACTCTGATCATTTGGTGATAAACCGATTCCGGAACGTTTTATATATATATATATATATATGTATATATATATTTTATATATATTTATGTATATATATATATATACCACATACCTATATCAATATATCACTTGCGTTATATGGAATGTCATAAAATCTCTGGTAATATGCAATATTGAGGTACACTTCTATGAGGGTCTTGTAATGATTTTCCTGGTCCATCTTCATAATAATAGTGATTCTTTTGGCAGGAACAATCGAGCAGATTACGTAATTTTTATGTACTCTATTGAGACGAGTAAGCTATGCCCGTCTAAATATAACATCCTTCACTAAACTGTATCGCTATCATATGCTGAAAACTTATTATTACAGACTGCATTACGTTTTATTCAAAATAGCTGCTACTTCTTCCATCTTTTAGACGAAATATGAATCTCATAAGGGAACCACCCTCTGGACTTTCGAGGTTGTGTATAAAAAAAGTCAATTCTTCGAATGGAAGTCCCACCCGAATTTACTATAAGTAATTGATTATTATCAGTGTTTATTAGAAGAAGTGATGTCTACTGATAACATCGGGCAGAATAGAACATTCCAGGTTAGCCCTGTTAAAGTTTCTTGAGCGCGTTTCGCTAAATGGTGTCGAATTTCGTCATGCTGAAAACTCATGACATAAGTTTTGGTATACTACGCGGGTTGTTCTACTTACTTCTATTAATTATTTTTGGTAGCGTTTCGTAATGATGGTTTCACTTGGTTGGAACATACCATAATACGCGGCAACCAAGTGGCCTCTCTAGATACGACCGCCATACATATTCGGCTTTATCGTCTCTGTTAACGGTTTGTCTAGTTTGCATCATGCTTATTTGCGATTTGGATATGCTAAGACAACTACTGTTCATTGCTGGTAAGCACTTAGCGGCAGTATCTTTAGAATTAAACAGAAAAGTTAAAAAGTTTCCACAAATGATGATTATTTGGTCCAAAACTGGGCATTTTCGCACGAAAAGCATTGTGTGATGCTGATACAGAGTCACTAACATGTCAAGGCTATGTTGCTACTAGAAGACCAAATCAACGATATTACGTTTTACATTGGACAATTTCAATAACACTTTTTGGTTTAAGCCATTTTCTTCAAACGGCGGAGACTTATCTGTAGTTCTAATATTCGGCCCAAGAAAAATGTAAAGAGAAAACCCTTTTTTCTCGTTAACAAAAATATACGCAACATTATATTCCGCAACATTGTTACTGTACAGTGTTACCAACTTGGACCAAAAAATATTTTTTGTGCATATTTTGAAAATGGTAACTTCCGATCATTGCATAAATCTAGTTCGACTTTAAAAACAGATACGAATTTGATAAAAGGAAAAAGGATGAGATCATAAAGTTCATATACTCTATCGGTACTAGAGAAGAAAAATTTCTTCTCCTAAATTATTTTCAAAATTTTAATATTTACCAGGAATTTGAAGGTCATAAATATTCGCAACGATAATGATGGGTATGCAGAGCTTACCGTCAATGTTTAGACTGCTCATGTGATGCGATGCTTGTAATGAAACATTATATATTTTTATGTATGCACACACACATGCAGAGTAGTTATGTTATTCACGTTACCGACTGTGGAAAAAAAATTTTCAAGATTCTTTCACACAAAACATGATCATAATTCATATTTTACAGATAACACGTACGACAATGCGACAAGTATATGTTAACGATTTTGCTGTTGTCGTCGCTATCTTTAGTATAAAAGTGTGCGTGCAATGGTGTGCGGTTTTCTATGTCCTCCTTTGGATATCACGAATTGTTCAACATGACAGTTCATGTTCATTGAAAAAGACTTTTTTTTTATGTTCAGATGAAAACATACAAATTATGAATATTTAAAATTTATGATTCGTTACATATGAACAAGAAATGAACTGAATATTATACACACATTTATACGAATATTAAGTAGGCATCATTCAAAAATGTTTTTCGGCCGAATCCAAATTTATTATATTTTTTGTTTTACTTATTTTTTTAGGGGTCCGTTATTCCTATATCATGTGTAAGGACAATATTGTGTAAATTCTACAGAATGCCTGCGTATATTTTCTTGATTTAATTTTATACGTTAAGTTTGAAAATGAGCCTGAAACGATGTGTATTAGTTATCGGTTTGAAATTCAATGCGAGTTATTACAGTTATCTGTAAATTTCTTTTGGAAGTTTATATTCACAAACTAATGATGGCAGATTCATGTTTATTATCCGCATGCAACAATCTATGTAATCTATGTAATCTTGACTTGATATTATTACGATTCATGAAATGTTTTATAATTGTTTCCGTACATGTGGGTAAAATATTGGAATGTAAGAGATCTGTCGATGAGGCCTTAAATTAATGCTTAATACCTTAAGTTTGATCGCTATTGTGAGCCTAAGCCATTTTGCAAAATTATTAATAATATTAGCATTAAAATGAAACACTTTCTGTGTCATAATAAAAGATATACATTTCGATGATTCTCAAATATGAGCATTTAGGGTCCTTTTTAATATGTTCTTCTAAATTGCAAATCCTAATGAACAAATTTCCTAAAGTATTGATTTTCAATAATAACACATAGTTTGCTTAACTGTGCCAATTAGATTATTGTGATACAATTTTTAAACTCATCACTGAAGGAAGGAAGTGTTTGCAACATCTAAAAAAGGAAACTTCAAGGGCCTTTTAAAATGCACATAGTTTTCATCAGCGTCAACTTCTGAATCGATCCAGCCTTTTCTGTCCACATGTGTGTATCTGTCTGTTTGTCTGTCTATCTGTGTGTGTGAATGTGCTTTGTTGAAGCTCTCTTGGCTGCCTGAATTATGTTCTGAGGAAGGCAGAACACAAATGTGCCGAATCTTCTACCTCTTCGTGGTTCCAGCGGGAAACATCTTAGTTTAGTGGAACGAATTTGACGTATCAAAGAAGACTAAGATTGCCAGGGATTTTTGGGGTTGCAGGAGGAGGAAAGCTAGGGAGTAGTGTTCCTATTTGGAAGACTTCTCTTCTCTATAGATCTCTGCTATGTAGGTCGTAATAACACTGAGCAGCCTAGTGGTTATCTATGACTGCTTGAGGTAGTAGTCGAACTGGGCGCACTCTGAAGCAGATAGTAGCGTCGATGTCTTTGCAAGTACAATTTCGAGAAGTATAGAAACTCAAAAGCAAATAATTAGAACACAATGGGGGCGAGGTTGCCCAAATGAGGAAGCTATTCTTACTATGTTGATTAAAAAAATTAAAACATCGACTTCAGATGTAGCAGAAACATTGGAAGGCTTTGCACGCGTGTTGGTATTGGTTTAAATCGATCAAAGACATGCCCACTTTCATAGGTTATTTGTTTTGATTTATCTATTGTTTCTTTTAAAAATTTAAATAACACAATCAGTAATCGAGTCTTACATATCGAAGAAAAATCACAAAATAAACGCCGAGCGAGAGAGTTTTCACTTTGACTTTTTTTTAACTTTTTTTTTCTTTTTATCGAAATTCTTAGATCCAAGGAAAGAAAATATTGTGTGACATTTGTGTTTACTCAGTCGAAAGAAATTGTGTTTTCAAAATTTGCCAAATATGTTGACCTATATATATACATGTACATATGCATGTGCGTGCATGCATTAAATCATTGCGTTGCGAAGTAGATTTACCAGGAACGGAAATGAATTTACGCAGCGATACTCACCGTTTATATGTATTCCATGTTTATGAGCTAAATTTTCTCCAAAGGAAATTGTAAAACATATGATTCATATAAAAAAAGAAATTACTCTTAGGTATGGTGGCTGCTTTTAGAATTTCATTAATAAATTGCAAAAAGCTAAAACCTCTTTAAAAAGCCACTTTGTTGTGTTATTAACTTCACACGGGAAAATTTTTTCAAACGTAGAAGCACTGGAGTATATTTTTCATTTGCTTCGTTTGAACGTTTTGCGTACTCTTCAATGATTTCCAAACTAACAAACAGTGACGGGACGCGTAGTGTATCTGGAAATCATTAATTATAACTGTAAGCTCCATTTTAGCAGGCGGGAGAGGAGCATGTGAAGAATGAGTGCGAAATGCATTTTTCAGTACTAATTACAAATTGATTTCAATAAATTTTAACAGACGTCGACTTTCAAAGTGACTGGCGTTAACAATTTGTTGTGTCAGTTAGTCAATGAGAAAGGAATTAAAGGTGAAAAGAAAAAAAAAACAGTAGAAAGGATTTATGAGCTTTTGCGTAACATATCACAAACTAAGTGCTTCATTTTTGTTCAATATTTTTGGTGATAACTTTAAGAGTTAAATTACAATGAAACTTCTATTTATATTTCAAATGTTAAGATATAAATAATTGGCATAATTTTTATATGCGAATAATGCAAAGTAAGATCAATAAGTTTACAAACTTGTGCGAAAACTCTTTTATAAGTTAAGTTAATTAAAAATACCTGTCTGTGCGCTGTCTTGTCTTCTAGTATGACCATAAGTCCTTCTTCTCTTTCGCACACATTTCAATAGTTGATAAATTCGAATTGACAGCTTGAAGTGTTTAAATCGCTTGATATAATAAAAGCAAGATTTATATTCATTAGCTAGTCTTTGTTGTTATTATTGCCACATTCGTTCCATTTCACAAAACACCGCCAGTACGTTTCCTTCTGCATTTGTCTTTCTTTTTTTTTTTTTCTTAATAAAAAAAGTTTCTTCTACTATTTAGAATTCGAAACATGTACTCATATGATTTAAGATTTTACTGCAATTCTGACTTGCAATGCAATGCATTTGGTTCGTTACACGTCTTGCCATAAATAAGTGTTCACTGTCAGACACTTGCACAATATAATGCAAGAAGCCGGTTAAACCGATAATACGGCTGACTCTACTTAAATTGAGTTTATTTGGCCAGTATTAGTAGGCTTAGATCTGATGTTACGATAAATCAGCATATACGTAACGTGACTGCAACACATTTGTTGTGTGACATTAATTAAATATAAATGTATTCTCTTTATCGGGTCTCGCATATGTAAACCGATTGCATTTTTATCTTTTAGGCAAAACTGTGCATAGAAAATATTTTTATAACAACCTCTCAAAAAAAAAAAAAAAAAAAAAAAGGATTAGTAGTAGTTGGTCGTTGCTGTTGTAATAACCAGGAATATGCATTAGAGATATATTCTCTATTGATTTACCCATGTCCGTCTGTCTCTCCCTCTTTTCTTTTTATTTGTATCGTCAATATTATAAGAAACAAGTAATAAAATTGTGAGCGAATCTTTTATACCCATCGTATCTTTGCCTTAAAAAAATCTCAAGACAAAAGCAAATTTTGTTATTCTATAATATTTTTGATGAACGCAGTTTATTACTTAATGAATGCAAAATTTGATCCTGATCAAGTATACTTTGTAGATTTTCTGAAGTCACCGCCTGTGTATTGCAAACGTTTTGTCAAAATGAATATACCTCCATGCATTAAGGGTGTGCTAGTTATATTTAAATATAACTTCACACTAGTACCATGCATTTCCATATTCCGTAATATTGGGTGAGCGTGGGCGATTTTTTCCAATTTTATGCTGATACTGTAGGATCAGCCGTATACTACAAGTGAAATTTCTTATGGTTGTATCTGTTATAATTTATGAGTAACGAGCCAATACGCAATGTATTTTTGTGTTTCAAACAGATATCAAGTTATACTACAGACTAATGTGTCACATATTCACCAGCACTTAATATTATAGAAAATCGAAATTTAATTTTTTGAGTCTTTTTTCTTAAAGACAAAAAGTCATCAGCACAGAAAAATGATTCGATCGTATCAGTAAGTAATTTCCTTATTTGTTTTTATTTGTTGAATGTCAAGTCTGCTTTTCATTAAATATATCTCGTTTATTGATAGGCCCGGCTATTTATTTGCATACGATCGAGTCTGCTGTGTTTTGGTCTCTCGGTTAACCTGATGAACAAATTCGTGAATTTTGATTTGACTGATTTTGCAAGCTTGTCTCCTTTTTATTAACAAATTGTTTTGCAAGTTCCCCTCTCGTCTTTATTTGTTCGCATTTTGTCGGTGTTTCTTTAGAAATATGGAAACAGCATGAGATCAAAACGAAGCGAATAATTTTGGCTTTGGCCTTAAAAAAATATGAATCAGACATTAGAAATGATCCAAAAAATACTCCACATATATTTTCTTTCTTTCAAAGCTAATTGCTCGTATTCTTTGCCTTTTTAGTTTGAGCCAAGATGTGAAAGTTTTGTAGAGAGATACATAATTCGAGAAAATTCAAACAAACAAACATCATTTATTAACATACATATGTTTAAAAAATTGTATGTTGCATTTCATTGTCATTGTTTCATGCACACGAACAATTAACGAATCTATCATTGATTTCAAAGTTGCTTAAATGTCTTTATAAGTTTATCGGTACATATGGGCGCATATACTATTACAGTATGACCTACAAATGCCAACTCTGGGGAGCATTCAAAAATCAAATATCAAATAATACTGTATGTCTACTGGCGAAACTCTTTACGTTTACAGAATAAGTGGCTGAGTAACTGACCGTTTTGAAAAACTGACAGATTATTTCTGGACCACACTATTACTAAAACGGTTTGCATTAGATTACTGTGTGCGTGCACAAACTTGCTGTTTAATGCCCTTACTGCAGCCAAAATTGTTTGCAGTTCGCCAGTTCTCAAATTCAAGATTATATTCATTTTGTCGCGACGTTTGCAACTCTCAGAAGCAAACTTCAGAAGCCTTATAAAAACATATATTTTTTATAAGTGTCAGATTTTGTATCGATCTAGGTATGTCCACCTATCTATCCGTCCGTCTGTCTGCTTTGTGTATAGTCATGTATATCATATAAATATCTTCCCAGTTGCGTTGGCATCGACTTTAAATTTGCAAAACTATTGTAAGTTCTTCTTTCAATAAGTATCAGTAGTTATTACAACACAAGATCTTCTAGTGAGTAAAAAGTCTACAATGGTTTGAGCAGACCGGATATTTTGCTAGAGGAGAGCTCTGTGAAGTTTCCCTCGCAGCTCAACATTTATATAAAAGTTTAATTTTCAAAACACACGTCTACGGACATCTAATGAAACAATTTCAGAAATTATTTATATATTTTACATTATATCTAACATCGGGTAATTCGGAAGGTCATTTCATTTCGTTTACCCAACAGAGAAGACTTAGCTGTATTTTTTCACAGCTGAGTCGGATTTACGGCGCATTGTCAATTTATATTTTAACAGCTGATCTATTTGTTTTGATTCTGCGCATTAGTTTTATGGTGTCTTATCGAATATGGAAGCCCCAAAATAATATTTTTCGCACTTCTTTGTTATCGAAGAGACAAAGATGGAGTTCAGAAGAGAAAAAATTTATTGGGTGCGTAGGGCGAAGAAGTATTGATAGAATGCTAAAGTGACTTGAAAAATTGGATGTTCCGGAAGGCCAGTTGAAGTTGACGGTGACAAAACAACAATTCGTAAGATCGCTAAGAGACTAAATTTTTCGAATTCAACTCTCAATGTTTGTTTAATTTTAAACCTTACGCTTTACAGGAAGTGAGAAATTTGCTCCACTGTTAAGAAAAGGACACATTTTAGAAGTAAATCGGAAATCGGCTGTCTTTCCCAGTGCTGTGCACTCCAAATCACGACTTGGTGGAATTTCAAGAGATTCGGTTTTTTTTTGAGCGTCCATCAAATAATGTTACGAACAATTTTGAAATGTAGTGTCATTATAATTGGACAAATTCGCTTAACAGAGATTCACTTAAACGCGCAAGACCATCAAGAGACCTCATGCAAGCTTCGTAATTTGCAAAAAGTTCTTACTTCTTGTATGGAGTCTATAAACAAACGCACCGTATTCTTTAGCTCTGGCCCTTTCGGATCATTGTTTGTTCTGATACCTACAAAATTTTTTAAACGAAAAAGCTTTTATTTGAAATTAGGACATCAAACATGAATGAAATCAGTTTTTTATTTATACGTACGAAAATTAACAGCCAAATTATATCGACTCTTGGAGATAGATTTTGTGCTAAATAGTATGATTTAACTATTATAAAATATAAAAAAAAAACAAGAAAAGCATGTACCCATCAGACGTTTCTTTAGTAAGGAGACAAAGAGACAAGCGGGTACTAAGGGAAAAACAGCAGGAATTACTTTTGAATAGATATAACTGAATCTAAGTAACACCCTTACGGAGGAGACCACTACTGATCGTAAGTGTTTACTTTGCGGGACGCCGGACATCATGCGAAATTCATGAGAGTTGAAAAGAAGTCCAAATATAAGCACTCAATATAAAGGAACTTATCAGTTTCAATAAGTATGAAGAACAACCAGAGGATTGGTGTTTAAAGTGTTTCACGTTTCAATTACCTGTTAGCCTTAAAAGTATTGTAGTATAACTGATTTAAGTATATCGATATAAAAAAATTTATCTTGAGAGAAAAGAAAAGAATGATTTCTCTAAGCAGTAATAGTTTTATACTTAGCACCTTTTTCTGATTTCATATGTCAAGATGATCAGCTTTTAAAATCTATTCGTGACTTGACAACATTTTAATTTTGTTAAGCACTCAATGTTGATGTTAACAATTTTTAATCCATACGCATATAATTGTTGAGTATATGTAAACTGAAATCTGATATTATTTCCTTCTAAGCTTATATCATAACCAACGGACATATCATTGATCTTAAATTGAAATAATTCATTCCATTAAAGGTCTTAACGTTAACTTTTTAAAAAGATTCTAATTGGAAAATAAGAAAAGTTAAAGTTGCAAACGAATACCCTTTTTTAGTAAACTGACAGGCACAATGACAGTTCCACAAAGTCATTGTGATAACATTCTTAACAAACTTAATGTACAAATCACTGACATACATTGCATGTCGATTAACAGACACTATGTGTTGGGAAGGAGACAAAGAGCTAACATAACTTTACCTCCAAATGTACGCGTATTGTCAAATCCAATGATGGATTACATATGTTTTAAGAAAGATCGGTAACAAGATCATGTTTTCCTATTAGTAACGAGTTCGTTTGTTATTATGGATATCGTTTCGCATACATGCGCTTATGTATATCTGACAAGCGTACGATGTACGCACAACCATTTAATGATATTATAAAACGTTGCCTTTTCTTTTTTTTATTAATTTGTTTTCTAATGAAATGGGTGTTGCCTTATTCTTATATAATTATTATAATAAAAAGATTTAATTATTAGTTATTGAAATTTACTTTATTTATTAGTGTTAAAAGACTTACTTGAGAGTTATTTGCACCTGTACATAAGTCAAAATATCTTGAAACCTTCAAGCGGCATTTGCTCAAGTTTCATTATGCATCTAATATGAACTATTTATTAGATATAGCGAGCACCTTATTTGGAGTTAATATGAACAGCTTTTGAGCATAAAGTTAATTTTTTAAACTGTACTTCTTCTGTTCGAAAATATGGTTTACATTTCACACATATAAAAATAATTCATATTCAAGTTTCTTTCACTTAGAATTAAGTCATTACTGCTTAGCTCACAAAGATATACTACGAGAGTCATTATCTCATGCAGATGGGGAAACTATTCCATTGAAAACCCCTCACTACAAAGAAAAAAAAAACCAAAGCAACAATAAATATGCTTAGCAGAGATTTAATTAAAAGGTTGTTAAACTGCAAGTAAACTAGTTCCTGCTAACGCAACTGACTCTTTATACTATAGTTCGGAAGTTAATTAGTTTTAACAGTAATAGAGACGACATTATCGTATTTCAAAGCAGCCAAGAATTCCATCGAGGTTTCGATATATTAATACTTATATTAGACATGTACAAAACGGTACATTTAATCGTAAATATATATCATATTTCTTTGTGACTTCTAATTTTTATATCTCCCACCGAAATATATCGCATTTCCTTCTTTCATAATATCCAAAAATGTTCTTGAGAGACCTTTTAAATTATTTGTCTCTAGTAAAAGCGTAAACTTCGTCTATTTATCGTCTGTTAACAGAATTTTCCTAGTCGCGTAGTTGAGGATAAACAGGCCGAATTTAAATTGAGAGTCTTCTGATTGCAGCCAATTCAACAATGAGTAAAAAAGTCATACTTACAATTTGTAAGATATGTTGACCCAAAATTTATTGCAAAAATAGATCCAATAGACATATTTGAAAGTGTTGAAATTTTGGTACTCAATATCGAACCATAGATGTGTACTAATTTTGTAGTTTTTACACCTCATGAACTTATCTGTTTCTTCTTTTTTTTAGAATCAGACATTCAGTTAATGTTGTTGTGTGTTACAAATCGACAAACATATTAATAATTAGGCGGAGATTATTAAGCATTCATCTCAAGGCGCATATATATTTCTTAAAGGTACACGTATATAACAGATACAGGAAGTTTTTGACTCGATTACCGTAGGAATCGAAAACTTAGTTGACTTTAGTTGAAACTAGATTGACTTTCAAAATGCGTGCAATTTGCTTAAAAGTATGACGATAAATAGACAATAATTTGAGCTAACAACTACAGCAATAAGTTAAAAAGTAATACAAATATTTATAGATGTCGTCTACGAATTTAATGCAAAAGTAAGTGTGCAGGTGTCTCACATGCACACAATTAAAAAAATATTTTATTACGGTTTAATGTAACGGCTTGTGATGTGGTGGTGGGTATGGCGGTGGATCTCGTTTTTATTTGTTTTAGCTTAACTGATATGATTTTTCGGTTCGCCAAAAATCAAAATGGCGCGATGTCAACTCTTATATGCGCCATTCGATAGCAACTTAAGCTCTTTTTTTTTGTTTTTTTTTTTAAAATAAGATCGTGATTGTAAGCAGTAATAAAATCGCATATTCATGAATAGAAACAAAACGTTTAAAGACATCACGAGCACATATGGATTATAAATACAAAAAAAAAAACTTGCATCTAAACAAATATGAGTTCGTCGCTTGCAGTGCGTACGACCAATCCACATTAGATGGTGTTCAAAAACGGCAAATTAAAACGTTTGCTTAGTTCTTTTTATCCCAATTCAATTTAGTTTTTTTTTGTTTTATCGTAAAATAAAACAGGTGTTGCGTATATGCACATACACACGCACCGTTGGATCTGTGTGTTTATTCAACTATCTCTTTAGCTTATGTCAACACACAAAAATTACGCGCTATCCGTGGTCATAAACGCATATACATACATACCTATTCGTATGGGTTTAAGCTTCGAAGTTTCTATTCAAGTTTTTTGCGTTTTTTTTTTTTATTCATTAAACAAATCGTTACTCTAGTGTTATGGAAATTGTCATATGGTTTATGGCTGAGGTACTAATGTGTTACTGTAGTCCATGTTAGCGACACTGCATATGAATTTATAAGAACACTTTGCCGTTATTAAACTTGTTGTTGTTGTATTTTTTTTGTTGCTGCCTCTTGCGATATCAAACAGAGTTTAGCTAACTAAGCAAAGTGCATAAAAATCAACTTCATTTTCGGTTTTTATAGCTTACGGCATTTTGTTTTGATGATTTCGTTCGTTTTTCTAGATCAGTAGGCGGGATTTTTCCTCGGGAGAATTAGAGTGCAGTTAAAATTTTGCAAATATCTGTTCCGTTGCGTTTTTGCGATGTGTGCTCACATCGTGCTTGTTTTTTTACAATTTTTGTTTTCATTTTAGTTTTAATTTATGCGTAAAAGGTTTCGCGTACTGTTAACTACAAACTAAAGTATATGTAACATATTCATCAAAAGTTGGCCTCAATCGGCAAGTGCCTCTGACTGTATGGTTTGTTTTATTTCGTTTACTAATGAAATAATTTTAAGAATTGAAATCGCTAGCAACGCATTAAAACCAATTCTTGTTGGCGGTTACCGCCTTTATGCCGTTACATCCAAATCAAACATATCCTTGCCTCGGAATCTTAGTTTTAAGTTTTGAAACAGTACAAAATATGGTATGAATACCATATCATGACCTCATTGGTTGAGTTTACTTGAAGAAAATTCTGCATCGTAGCGATGTTGCAAGAAAATTTGTTGCAATGTCTCTCTCTAAAGCTACCTGTTTTTAGCAGATATACTGAGAGTAAAAATAAACATTAGCCGGTTTGTGTCTGCATCATAGAGTTATTCTTGATTGAAAATGTCACTTTACAAGTCAATTTCTCATCATTTGCAGGAAACCTTACTTTTGCTGCTTAATTCCGAAGATGGTGCTGCTAAATCTCTACAAGGGATGAAAAATGCTTATGTTACGTTCTCCGAAGCACAAATAATTATGATGCGGAATACATGAACGATTAACTTGGACGATAAAGCAGAGTATTCGTGGCGGTTGCATTCAGAAGCGTCAAATGAAAATCATCACTAGAGAACGCTACTGATAACAACTGATGCAATTAGGTCAAAAAACCGGTACAATATGCTAAAACTCATCTTGGGTTGCCCGTATGATAAAGTTCAGCCCCATATAAAAAAGCTTGATCATGAAATTTTAGCAGTACTAAACTTCACGCTGTTGTTAGCAGTTCTTCTGATTAACTTTGATTAGAATCGATTATAGTCTGGTGTAACGGTACCCAAGAAGGAACATGTTTTCTTGCTTAGATCCAAAGCGTTAGCTCTTTTTCCTTTGCATTCTTGATCACAAAAACGGATCGAGTTAACACATAAGCGCCAACTATTTCATGTCTACAGTTAATGCACTTTGCGCTCTCTCTCCTATGAACGATATATGATTCCAAAACAGGTCGAAGATCTATGCAGTTCATGTATACCAACTTCCTATAACCCACCATATAACTTTATAGCTCTTCCTAAGTATTTTTATTCATTAAAATCATGTCCATAGGTAAATAAAGTATTGTCTGGGAATTTTGGACTAATGCCTGATCGAGTTCAGCTAAGTATCTATGGGAGCAACAAAAAAAAAATTTTCTTCTTTTTCAGACTTGGTTTATTCCTATATAATAAAGGACGTGAAGTTATATTTAAATATAACTAGCAACGTCACAAACCAAAATTGTTAACAGAGGTCTGTTAAGCGACTAACAGAATCCTATTAACTAAAGTCGTGGAAGGATTTATATCAAATATAGTTAAAAAAACAATGGTAGCGGATGATTCCTTGATGAATACTCTTTCCAACGATGCGTAGTTTATATCAAGTTGCTTTCAAAGTGGTACCAAAGAGGTGGTACCAAAAAAAGTGGTACCAAAAAAAGTTGTACCAAAAAGGGGTGGTATCAAAAAAGGTTGTCCCAAAAAGGCGTAGTACCAAAAAAGAGTGGTACCGGGTGATCCCTTAATGCCCTTTCCACTTTTTCAGCGAGTTTGCTGCCGTCATACTTTACCTGTTTGTGATTTTCGTAACAATATATTTATTTGACATATGCATGTTTTACGGCAAGTTAGCTTTAAACAGAACCATTAAAAAATTAACTTCAACTAATTGACTGGCATTAGTATCGAAGCTACCTATCGCGCCGAATCAATTACCTCAGCTGGTTCATGTGTACATAAAGGCACAGACACTCAGTTGATATTAATGAACTCAATTAAGAACTAAATGAGAAATTCATGCAACTGAATGCGTTCATTAGTTTTAATATTCGATATTTGTTCTTTGTACTACGGGTGTTCCGCTATCTATATTTCGTTTGTACATAGATAACGCTTACACACGAATGTTTTGTTCATGCAGCCATATTTGTTCATTAGACACTAAGATTAAGCTTAAGCGATTATAAACACATCTATGAAATTGAGGAAGACTTGTATCATCCTCTCAACTCCAATACATGAAAACTGAAATTATTCCATTTTTTTGGGGAATGAAAAACTAGTATTTCATTAATCGACAACTCTTGTATTAAGCGTAGGCGTGTCAGCTGCCCCATTATAGTATGACTTTGGCAACGAACCTTCAAAGATGGGCTGTACAAATACTCACATCACAAATTAATATTGCAATCCCTTCCAAAAACTCTGATCTTCAATAATGGAGTAAGCCAATGGCGATTATGGTAATAAAGAGAGGTAGAGGTGCCTATACTCACCACCTCGCGGTGCCCGCCGAGCGTGTGACGCGAAAGAAAGTTCTCTTCTTATTCACCGGATGAGGATATGTTAGTGGGACTTTCTGGTGCCTCGCGGCGAACGAGTGGGATTGTAACCACCGATGCCTGACGGAAGGTATTTTTCGGATTGTAGAAGGAAAGCTCCTGAGTTGCGCTTCTAATGAAAACACTTTTCTTTCCGATAGGTCTCTGCTATTAAGATCACAATAGCAATGAACGTCCCAACTATTAACTATTGACTGCATTGAAGTAGTTGTTGAATTGGGTGCACTATAACGCAGATGAACAGTCTCGATGTCTTTCTAAGTACACAATAATCTTTAAAATGAGGTGGGAGTTTTTTGCGTCTGCGAGGTATAGAAAATCTAAAGCGAATAATTAAATCTACAGGGGCAGGTGGCCCAATGAGGAAGCTCTTTGTACTATGTTGATTGTGTCAACAAGCTTAGAGAATCCCGTATCGCGTGACTGCTCGTGCGGTCCTTTTGGGAGTACAGTGGTAGTTGTGGGTGTAGCTAGAGAAGAACATTATCTGACCAGAGGGATACTTTGTACTATACCTAATGAATGTTCGTTCTGGGTTCTCAGGAATTGCGGAGACCACTTTCTGGGATCGTTCCAAAGCCTAAGGTACGTCGACTATCGTTCGCTGTAAAATAGTTTCGTGCTTAGGTGCACCATGAGATTTAGCTACACAGCAGCTGATAGGAATCCTTTGCAATGGTGGGTGCAAATAATTTATGTGAACTATAGGTTGTGCTGAGTTTTAGACAAGTCTCTTTTTGAATGGCAAAATCTTAAAAGCTTACAACTCAAAACTAACAATTTACAGAGAGCGTTGGAGATTTTAATATCTCATAGAAGACCACAACTCAAAGGTAACGATTCAAATGCAACGATCGAATCTAGTACCTGTAAAAAGGTCTCAAGTCAAAGGTAACGATTCACTGGTAACGTTGGATTTTAATACCTCCAAGAATATCAGCAAGTCAAAGTTAAGAATTCATTAGCAACGCGCCCGTGGGAGAATTTTTTGTTAAAAACCTTTACATAATGATAGACAAATTCGAATCCTTTGAGTACTAGTTTGCCGTGTAGCCTAAAGCATCAGTTAGTATATTATAGCCTTAAAATTAAATTATCAACGGCATCATCTAGTTCTATAAGACTCATACGATAGCTTTTGAAACCTTATCAGAGGGAATGGATTCATTGTTTTTTCAACCTTATGCAGAATGTTTGAGATTTTAGATAAACTTTTCTTTCAACTCATTTTTTCAAAATCAATTTGATTGATAGATACTACTGCTCAAATATGTTTAAACGATTCTTTGTAGAATAAACGGAAAACCCATAACAATAAATAAGGCTGATCTTCGCTCCGATTAAGTGTGTGTCCATGTAATTGAGTGAGGAATAGCAGGAGTAATAACTTTAAAAATACACACGTATGATTTATACAAAATACGATTTATTCGAAAATAAAACGCATGTGTATTGAATGCAATATAAAGACAATTAGTATATAACGGCATGTGTGTGCCTTATCCATTCACTTTAGAACGCAAACACTAACAAATTAATGGATATTTTTGATAAATGTTTCAAGCTTTATGAGTCTGCATTAACTTAATGCGCTTATGTATAAGAAATATGAAAAATTGAATTCGTACCGCAAGAAAGCAGAAAAAACACATACGCTGTTGAATTTATGATACTCCGAGCAAAGGTTAGACTATATTTTTGTTTAAATACATAAAATATTGTACGCATAAGATCAATAATAACAGAAAGAATAATAACAGACTTGCACTAAACATATACAAAAGTACGACAAGTTAAACGAGCAAAACCAGTCATTGCAATTTCTTCGATATCCCATTAGATGTTGTTATGCTTGGTTTGTTATCTTATTAGTAACTCAATAGACAAAAGAGAAGAGAGCATTTACAAAAATATCCCTACATGTAAGCAGACGCGTTTCTTTTTTATTTTTGAGAAAATAAGTAAGAAATATGCGCTAATTTTTTGCATACGATGTAAGGAGTCTTCTCTGCCTAAACATCAGCAGAAATGCATTAAACGTAATGCAATTCTTTCACTAGTTGCTAAATTGAATATCAATTCATCGTCATTGGCAACATCCATTTAATTCATGTGAAAATACCATATATTTGTAATCAATCTCTTGCTTTAGTATCTGACTTTAGGGAGTTGAGCAAGATCTGCATGTTTTGTTTAGTTGAGACGATCATTCGATGGTTGAATATTTACTTAAACTAAAAAGAAATAATATTCTGATTTAAATGATTTCAGACATGTTGCTAGTTGGTGTATGATATTTCAAAGAGAACAAAGCCTTCTTTTTGAAATATTGGTAGTGTACGCTTTGTCATCATATCAAATTTGAAGATGCTATTTATAATTTTCAATACCTGCGATCAGTGGGTACCTTCAATTGATAATTTTTCTATTTTACTGCTATTACAGATTTCGAATTTTGGCATTTCATGACGACAAGTCCAAAATTTTTTTGTAGTGAAAACTCCCTTAGAAATATGAAATTGGAAATAGGATTAATTCACAATTGCCGAAAAAGATTATCTTTTTAGAGACAGTATATATAAGTCTTGCTTTACCTTTATGTGCCTTCGAGTAAATTTACAAATCATAATTCATCGGCCAATAATTCCCGAGACTACGTAAGGAACTACTTTTTCTTTTTACAAAATTCAGTTTTATTCATCCATATACTTTCGCTTAAGCTTGATAAAATCTCTTCTCTAATCTGTCGAAGCATTTCTTAAAGACCGATTTGTTAAGGTCATTAAAATAGGCTTCAGTTTCTCCAATGTTCTTATCATCATCATTGTAGCCATCGACTTGTGAGACACGATGTCCTTGGCACGCGTTATGTTCGATTTTAAAAATGGGCAAAATTGTTATGCAAAATAGCGAAAGCATTGTCTTTTGATTTGTTAAGCCGTCTCCTGAAGGTTCACTTTTCGATTATCGAGAATAATTTTCGTGAGTTTTTTTTTGAAGCGTTTTAGTGGAACCATCTTTTTTGAGCGTCTACTTCACTGAGCACGATCTCGTTTAAAATCAAAACACAGCTCCGAGAAGCCACTGCTTTCGAATGGGAAGAGTTGCCCTCTGACTTTTCAAGTTAGTGTTGGGTTTGAATCAACATCTTATCAAAAAACCGAATTCGGATTTTGCTATTTTTGAAAAAAAAACTTCTAAAGAAATCATAGTGACTCCTAAACAAACGATTGGAATGACATTAAGTTTTGACAGACGTCATTTGAGGATTCAGACTTTTTAAAAATAATACTAGTCTTTTACTAGAAATGCCAACTATATGTGGGCCTCGTAAATTTTTTATCGATCTACTTATGATACGAAACAGATATAATATTGGATATAAAATATGTAATTTATGATCTATGGCTCTATCTTGTGATCAAAAAACAGTAGCCTAGCACTATATATTCGATCCAATTCAAGTATAATTTCTCCTTTGCTTCTGTGTTTATTGTTTTCAAACATTTTACTTTATGTACCAACTTGACCATTTGCTGCAAATTAACCAACAAAAAAAGCTTTTAATTTAATATGCTTACCGTTTTGTAGTTTTTGAATAAGATCGTGCAAGAGGTGTGAACTTTTGATCGTTTCAAAGGAATGATTTATTATTGAAACCTTATTATACACAAATAACATAATTGACTGATACAAAGAGATATAGAAAAGCGCCTTACACTTTCGCTTAAAAGTAACATCCAACAGAATGAACACAATGCATGTTTTTAGTTATAAACGTTAATGACGTCGATACATTTCCATTTATTTCTGGATAGGATAGGCATGATCTACTGGATAGTACAATCAGTAGTAGCCTTCCACTATATGTGACATTAAAATTAGAGAAATAAGAAAAAATATTTGCGGTTTTGAATCTTAAATATTTTTTTAGATAAGAGTTCTCTTTTGCAAATAATTTAATTCAATAAAACGTGTTGCAAACTTCATTTTGTCTTAGTACTCAATTTTTCTATAAAAACATCTACGACCACTCAAGCGTCAAAAATTAACACATAAATAACTTAATTCATATATAAGTATATTGTACATTTTCGCATAATGTAAAGCAGTCGAAATGCTGATGAAGTTTTTATCCTCAAGCTTTTAAAAATGTCGGAAAAAATTCATTATTTTATTGATATTGAAGCAGGTCTTTAAAAATGAAAAAGTTTTGGCGCTAGCGTTGCGCTATTTCAGTCAGAAGCTTAAAACGGTGTCAATAATAAATCCACCCACATTTTTCAGCAAATGTTTGCCTGTGCGTCCATTCCTCTTTCATAAAATTAAATTTTCATTATTGCTTCGATCAACTTATGCTTGATATGGCCATTAATCACTTAAGCAATATGCAAAAGGTTCGCACATATTAATATGAAATCTACTAATAACAGTCGATGATTTATTATTGGATTAATAAAAAGAAAACTTTGTTGCAAGCGTTAAGTCAAACTTAAATGTTATTAGAGCCGCAACTGTGGCTGAACTGTTAAGAAGCGCCTCTAGCAAGAGTAGAGTTTCTTCATAAAATGAAAAAAAAAACACCAAAAACTAGTCGATAGTGCAAGCTGCTAGTTCTCTCATCTCTCTAGTAAAAGAATTCATTTTATTAGTTTAGAGTATAAAAATAATAATAATAATAATAAATGTGTTATTAATTTTTCTTCTCATTTTCTTTTGGTTCTTCTTTCAATTATGATAATTTTGATCTTCCGGATGGCTACTATTCTGTGATATAAGTATCTATGAGCAAGAATAAAAAGAATTGTCAGAGCAAGAAGAAATAAAATTAAAATTAGAATAATTTACTAATTTATTGTAAAGAGTGAAAACATACCTCAGGTATAGCTGCTACCTTTAATCCCAATTGGCTGCAAGTATTAATTTCTCTAGATGTGATCAATGATACAAAAAAAAAAAATTACCACATTCAAGCATGCGCATGCGCATAACGAAAATGTAATATGGAGCTAAGAGGAAAGCAAAAAAGAAAAGAAAAAGGTGACAAAGCTCTACCTTCAGCTTAAGAAACATTTTGTATACTCACCACCCAAAAACATGTTCACGTAAGTGAAGTAATCGCTGAGAGGCACCGGGAGTGTTTATTTTATTTTATGTAGTGGTTATCTAAGAGAAGACGGGTAACACGCAAATAATATTCATTCGCAGCAGTTTGGCACATTGGAAGGAATTCATAATGCAAGGCTACAGAATAATGGAGGAAAACTGTTAACATATCACTTCAACTTCTTTTTAATCTTGGCTCAATTGGTTAGTTGTTCCCGGATTGTACACGTAGATTCAAGTCATCATTTCCCAAAATAATACGCTTCGCGATCGATTGATAGTCAAAAATCATCTCTTCATAGATTCTAATGTTTGTTTGCTCAGAAACAATGTAGAAATCGCACAAAACTAATACTTGTGCCATACAAAACCAAAGGCAGCTGAGACACTAATGACGTTTATGATGCGAAATTTGACACAGATATCTGCTGTAGGGCTTTTAGACGCCGCACTGCTTGAGTATAAAATGCTTTTTTTAGCAAACATTTTCCAGCATTGGCGGCCGTCTGCACATTCGATGGTAAAACATTCCATAGTTTTATAGCACATAAAAAAAAGTATCGTTCAAATATTGGACCGTTGTGCTTGATATGCATTATTTTCATGGCTCTATTGCTACTTGCGAATTTCAGCTTTTCATGTAGATATTTAGGTTGCCTGGTAGAAATAATTTCATGCATCCGGTGTAGCGCGTTTTCAAGAGAGACAGTCAAGAATTGAGCTGAGATAGGATTTCTCCGCTTTAACCGGTAGGCTGAGATATGATCCATTCGCTTTAGCACGTAGACATATCGTATGATACTATGTAGAACCACATTTAATCTGCGCAGCACCGCTTCCCCACGGTGGTAAAACATTTCAGGTCTAAATAGTAGTGTTTGTAAAAACAACGGATCCCATTTCAAATGGCTATGGATTGCCCGCAGTCTGTTCGATATACATGTTGGCAGTGGCACAACTGACATAGCTTTCCCATGTGAATTTTTTGGGTTAATCATAAACCTAAGTTTAAGGCTGGGTCAAACATGTTTTAATGGGATTGTTGTTAATTGTTACCATAAGATTTGTTTTTATACTTGGCGAGCTCTTCGCAATTAAGAAGTATTTCCATTTACTTGTATTCCATGTACTTGTGTAGATCATTAATTGTAGCTCGGAGTTAAATAGTAGCAAGACCCTCATTAATCATACCAACGCACATATTTATTTGGCGGCCATTTAAGTATAATCGTATGTTATTCGGGTAAATGTGCACCTTCCTGTCAATCTAGTAGCAAGTCAATCTATAACTCCTATTAATATAATAATAAGTAATAATAATATTATATAATACAAATATTTATTTAGAGGTATTATGTTGTTGCAATTTGGAAATAAAAATTGGAAATTCCCCGCACATAGAGCAAACTTAGTTTAGTTCTGCAGATCAACATTGAAAGTGAGTGCGATTCATTCAAAAGCAAACTGATGAAAAATTGTAAGGATCTTTTAACGATTTCAGCCATTGTTCACAGCAAGCTTACTTGTAACAGATATTCGATCAAAAATCTCCCATTAAAAGTCCTCGATCAAACTCACTTTAAGCGCTTTTCATGCAGGGTGAAATTCAGAGTTGCCATGTGCTTGTCACGCACTGAAGAACGCATCAATGATCCAATGAGGTAATTATCTTTTTGATTCTAATCGATCTATGTGTCTAGAGACATATTCGTCCGTCCATCCGTCGATCTGTCTGTCTGCTGATTTGTGTAATGTCTGCGATAATGACTTTTCTGGTTGTGAAGATTAAGGTATCGGGGGCATATTTTGGAAATAAAAATGGAATAAATCTGCCACGCCTACTTATTATTATACAGTATTGATACTTAGTTTTATCGATTTTTCTTTTACAGCAGAAGTGGATGGTATAAAAAATTCGGCGCAGCCAATAAGTTACGTTTTCCTTCGAATTTCTTGCGAATTTTTTTTTATTTTATAAGCAAATGTCTTAGCTGTAAACAGGAGTTACAATTAGAAGTAAGAAATACGACCACAAATAATTCTGCCAATTTCTACCTTTTATTATAATTTTGGTTGCTATCAGATATAAAGAAAGAGAGAAAGAGAGAGAGAGAGAGCCTGACAGTGTGACACATAGTTTAAGAGCTTATGTAATTTGTAAAGTCTTTTCGAAATGTATATTCGGTCAGTAGAATACTAATAAATTTTATTTGCCCCTTTGACGGTGGGCATAACTTGATATCTGCACGTATATATTGCAGGAGACAGCAGGCAATGATACAAGAACAAATAACCACAACGAGAATTATGCAAACAATTCATTTTCGAAAGTTGTCAAACGTTTAATACTTTTTGATTTATGATATTAAAGATAAAAGTTGAAAAGTTATACGCGTAACATATCACACACATATATTTAATAAGATATATAAACATGAATATTACCTTGGGCGTCGAAAGATATGGAATTCGAAAGTTTACAAAATAGCGATATAATTGCGATATTGTTTGTTGGCCAAGTTTCTTACATAAGTTTAAAAGATGATTTTTATAATTTTTTTTTTCTAAATGTACAGAACTATCTTTCTTTTTTTTTTTTGTAAATATTTGGCTTAAGTATGAGTTCTTTAGTTAGATATATAAAATTTCTGAATATTATTGCATTAATAGTTTGAATAGCAAAAAGTTGACCACCAAGAAAGTATCCTCGATTACAGGGAAATAAAATGTAAGAAACCTGTTTCTTTCTATTAGAGTACTTAAGTGGATTATTGCAATTATTTGCATGCATTCAATATTTCTGTTGCACACAGCATTTGAACAATGGCTACTACTTTAACAATTCCCAGTCAATTAGATGCGTGCCTCGAATAGGCGAAGAGGCAAATTGCGAAAGGAAGACGGAATACAAGATAAATAAGAGAATCTCGGCGCTGGAAATCAGAAGCTGCAATTGATCTCATAATGAAAATGATGCGAATGCTTTTATAAAATCTGCAATTTATTACTAAAACCATTGAAGCAGGATAAATATCAAAAGCAAAAGAGAAATATGAACACGCATAACAAAAAAAAAAAAAAACAAAAAAAAAAAGTAAGTAAAATCTTTCTCAAGTGATGGCTGCACACAAGTGGTTGAAGTATTCCGCTGGATAATATGCAGCAAATAGTAAAGATTTTGTGTCCGAGGAATAAATATGAAATAATTCTCTACTTGACGTAGAAAACTTGATTTGCTTTTATTACTTCAGATCTAATTTGGGTTTTAGTTTCTTGATGGTTGGCAACGAATTTTTGGTACATTCTTTACCTACGTATCTGACCTTTTAAGTTTATTTATGGAAATCTACGTTTAATTTCACAAAACAGTTTTGAAAAAAGCAAACGCACACGAAAGAATAGTATGCAAAGAACTGCAAGATCGGCGAAGAATGAATATTTAAAAGTGCTTTTTTCCTCTGCTCTATAACACGAATGTTTAATTAGCCTAGCAGAGGTTCTGGAAAATAGGAAACACTACGCGTTTTTTTCGTCTTTACCTAACACGGTGCAAAGAAATAAAAGGTCAGTGAAAAATTCATTTTTAAAAGTCTTTTTTTCTTAGGATCTATTGTATGGGTGTTTAATCACTCTAGCAAGTATTTTGGGAAAGAAGACACACCATGCATTCGTTATGATGAATGTTTAAGACTGTGCATGTTGCAACAGAGTGGCTTCAATCAATTGTGAACAGCAATGTTCCAAGAAATGAAAAAGAACAGAGACTGCCACGGAAGCTTATTTCATTACGTTACGCCAAGTTTCGTAGATTCGCTTCTACAATGGGCCATAGTTCGATTGACATATAGCTCTTTTTACGATGCTTAATGATATCTCTTTATTGTACAATTATAGTATGCAATGATTTACAAGGTCATAGACTATGCTTTCAAAAGTTATTTTGCAGAGATGGTTTGATTCGTTATGGAAAATTGTTACATTTTTAAAGGTTTAGGTATTTAGTGTAAGAAAGTCACGCCCGTCATTTGGAATTTTTGCTGTTTATTTGTTATTTTTCTTCGAATATTATTATTTGAAAAAGTCCAAAAACACTGTATTTACTCAATCAATCAAATGGAAAAAAAACTAAATCATCATCTTCCATTAAAGCATTTTTTTTGTATTTTAGTTCAATTCAATCTTTTCTATATCACGATTTAAAACAGGTGTTACTTTTGCCTAGATCTAACCACATGTCTCTACAGATTGTGTGAACATGAAAAGTACGCTTTATTCATGCTTACACTCACACGCATACGGGTATGAAAACTTATGTTTCATTTTTTCTCCACTCAGCATGTGGTTACTTATAATACATAAGCATTAGAAAAATTATAAAATAAAAATGAAACGTCATGTAGGAAGACTTGATTAATAATTATAACATTTTCTAGTTACTATTTAGCGATATATGAGACGATAGAGATTCTTTTCGGTTACAAGAAAGAAAAAGTGTTATAACAATATTGGATGATATGTTATTTGTCCGCGGTTTTTGATACATTTTTGATTATTTTTTTTGTAGTCTGCTATTTTCAAATGATTCCAAACTGTCATGTGGTCGATGTTTAGTGCCACCGCTATTTCCTGACAGTTTACATTGCCAGTCTTGTTCAACCAGTTGCAAATTTTCATCGACTTTTTTCAAACACTGGCCAAGCAACAGAGCGACGTGCATCTTCGTCTTCAAAATTTCTGGAACGGAATTGATCAAACAACTCCTGGGTACTCCGTTCACACTGCATTCTAATCGTACACTTCACAAGTTTTTTTGGCGTTTGTTTTATTGTGAAACGGCATCGTATAGCGTATTTCTTCAGATAATTCACTCATTTTCAAGTCAATGTAACTTTTTACACGAGCAAAGAATTAGGGAACTATCTTCAACAAAAATGTAAACTGAAATGTCAACTTTTAAGCGTATGTATGTTTGACACAATCAAGCGAGTATTGCCAGATATATAGGAATCAACACTATGTAGTGGAAAAAACCGAGGAGACTTTTTATGTGACCCCAATATTATATTTTTTCTAAGATGATCCGCGACCCGCGACGTATTAAATTATGTTGTCGCAAGAAATCTATTCTAATCTCTATAAGAAAAGGATATTTATTATAAAAATGTTAAGAAAATCTCCTCAAAGACGTTCAACATTTCCCGAATTCAGTGAATCTCTTATATTATTTAATAGCTTGATAGCAAGACGAAAAAAGTTTCAATGCATCTGTAAATCCGAATAAATGAACTTGTAATAAATATAGCATCTGAAAAAAAGGAAACATAGTTACGAAACATTTTTGTGCTATGAAAATGAAAAAGTAAAAAAAAGGAAGAAAGTAAAAAGTAAAGAAAAAGAAAGTACGTGGGTTATATAATTACCCTACTGCGCAACCTACAGCAATTTTTAATCGCTCAATTATCCATGTCTCATCTGTAAAAAGAGGCATAAAAATATAAAATTCATTAACAAGATTAAGATTAATACTAAATAATTTCACCATTTGTATAAGAAAAATTGTTGAGCGCTTCCGTATAAATAAATAAATTTTACACTTAGAATTCAGCTTAAAATTGTTGTCGGTTTAATTTACTCAAAGGTCTCTAATTGAATTTAATCAAAAACCGTTTAGCACGAGATACAGATCCATAATTGTCAATTAGCTTTATTAAGCTTATTATCAATACACAATATATATAGTCCACCCTCCGGCTTAAGCAAAAGAATAATACGAATGGAGCTTTGATGAAGTGGGAACCTACTGTAACAATATTAAAAAAGAGCGTTTTTGGATATTTTTTTCTTTGAATGGGGATAAGTATAGTAACTGAGAGGAAGGGAAAAGGGGAGAGGAAGTTACGAGGAAGCAAGAAGGTAAAAAGAGGAAGAACAGAAGATTGTTACGCTTAACAATCCTCCTTTCCTATTTATTTGAACTATTATCAAAACAAAATTTTTGATAAATATTAAGAAGTGGCAACACCGGAGCCATTTTCTTGAAGTATGTTTAACTTAAAACGTTCTGAGGAACGCAGAGTAATTGTTTCAAATTTTAATCTAAAGAAAACAGAACAAAACCTGTAATCTAAATTTCTATATCTGATCAAACATAGGCCAGATTATGAAAATTTTGACTTTTGTACAATTAGTGAACGAGTAAATGAAAACGATCGATTTTCGATCAAGGAACGACACACCTTTATTAATAAATATATGTTTAAATTAATCTAATAAAAATCGAATGTCACTCTAAAGTTATTGCAAAATATTCGAATAAACAAAATGAGAATTGTTGGAGTTAAGATCCACGCTACTTTAAGAAAAAACATGCTTCGAGAAAAGCGGGTTTAAAGTTTTCGAATTTGCTACAGACATGATATTCAGTTATAATAATTTCTTTATTATTTCTTTTCCATTATTCTCCAATTGGAAAGGGCTTTTTCGTAAGCTTTCGTCAAAGACAAAATCGTACTTTTCACGTCATACATGAAGCGAAATGGCAAAGAAAACGACAAAAAAATACAACATTCTATGATGGAAGCCTCATAAGTGACTTGGAAAACTTCATCATTAACGTTCAATTTTTCGTCAAAATCGTGAAAAGGTTTTGAATCGCTCTCAGTCTTAAACCTTAATTTTCGTCTCGACGAAGCTATCTTGACGTATTTTTGTTTGTAAATGCTTTTAAATGGATAAAAGTGCGCTCTAAAAACGGCTTCCGGCGAATTAGAGAATATAGAAAACATCAGGTAAGACTCTGTCTGGCTGTCACATCCCAACAGAGAATCATTTGACGCTGGTCCAAAATTTCAAAGAATAAATTTTTTTTAGATAAATAAATGTTTTTTACATATTTTAGGAGGTTAAGTAAGAAATTCTGTTAATCTAATACCAAAAAAAAAAATTATTTTTCTTAATAACTTACAGTAGTTTTCTACCCTTCTAGGGAACGGAGACGTAACCAATAAATATCTTAAGCTTGCTCTAAAATAATAATAATTGAATTTTTGCTGAAGTTTTATGATTTTTCTAAAGTGTTTTTGAAAAGATTTCCCCTGCAGCTATAATGATACTACGATAATGATACTACTTCCGCTACAGCAATAATGATACTTCGTATGGAAATCAGTGTAAATAAAGTTAATGTAAAAAAAAAGGTAAAGTAAATGAACTGAAAGTTCTTTAGGAATGTAAACAAAATCCTACTTAAAAATATCTAGAAGATATTCTTCTGCACACACAAATGCAAAGTAACTTAGCTTAACTATATTTAAAAGATACGCATCACTGTGAACTTATTTTACTTCAAAAGAAGTGACTAAGCGGATTACTTTATTTAATTAAATGCTATCAATATTATGGTATCATAGCAACCGGTATTGGTGGTGGTCAGACTACTTACCTAAAAGACACGGATATATGAAAAAATTCTCATTAACAGCAGGCAGAAGACCGCATTTGATATTAATTGCCACAATTAGCAGTTGGACGTAAAATAGTTTCAAACGATTACTGATCATTAACCGAGACATTCAGTATTCCATTTGTATTATGGGTGATCACTATCTATCACTCACACATAGGCGCACATTTCACTTAAAACACAGATTTCTGGATGTGCGTTCGTTCTTACATTGTATGAGTTTCGATAGAGACATAGTTGAATAGTATTTAGGTGTACGTGTGTGTGTGTGCAACTCTTATATTTCACTGATAGTATTACAAAATTGCAAAATTAACAAAAGTAGAGCAAATGTTGCATCTTTTATAATTAATGATTTGATTTCTTTAAACTGATATAAATTTATTTTTTTAATTTTTTTTCAAATTCTTGTTTAGATAGCTTTCAATGGTTCTTGTTGGTACGGTTAACTTTGTAAGAAAGATATTTTTTTTTTTTTACTTCTATATTACTTAACCATAACGAAGTCACGAAGAACAAGGACTACTTGTACGTGTGTAGCAATTTTTCTCTTTCCTCATTTGAACGATTATGAATAGTGAGTACACTATGCATGCATGTAAGCACGTCGAGGCATTCATTTGAAGTGTATGCTATCGTTTCCTTTAAGTGTTCTCTATGATCGATGATAATATCAATCACATTACATTATTAGAGCCGCTTGATTCAACAGTTTAAGGCTTCGATATTTCCATTTTGCGAGACCTTGTTCGTTTACTTTTTAATATCACTTTATAATATTATAATAGCAGAAGGCGTTGATTGCATAGCGGCTCCATACGTGCAATCGATGTCACCTTAATGCCACTTGGTGGTGGGTCTACTTACGTTCACGTGTAAAAAATTCTATTGTTTTGACAGAAAGATACTTTTAAAGTATAAAAATTTTCATAAATATCGCACAAAAATAGAACGGATCGACCATGCCCAACGGATATCATACAGCATTGAAATTAAACTTTTATTGCAAAAAGATTTGTTACATCAAAAGAGAAGTTTCAAAAACTCTAGAAAGTGTGTAATCTGTTTGAGCAGTATGAAATTCAAAATCCATCTAGGCGTGTCTGTCCGTCCATCCGTCCGTCTGTCATCTCTATGTTTTTTCATTTCGAGAATGTTTGCAGTAACGATTTCGCACTTCGTAAAAATTAAGACCTGTAGATCAAATTTGGCAGAATTTATTTCATAAAGTAAATATTTCATAAAAATAAAAAAAATCTGCCACGCCTACCCAATATTATCGAAATTAAGTTTTTGGACCTATTTTTGAAGATAAATGTGGTGAGTATAAACGATTCGGTACAGCCGAACATAATTTTCGTACTTGTTTTTCTTAAAAGCAGAGCTGTTCACTGTTTGCGTTGTACTGTGGCCGTGCCCCTTGGCCGATTTAGCCTATTTCAATACCAACCTCCAATATTTCTGTCAAACTTGAAGCCGATAGCTTTATTTTGTGGCCAATAGAAAGTTTACCAAAGAGATTACACAGACGGACATGCTTAAATGAATTCTGATGCTGATCTGATATATATACTTTGTGAGTCCTATGAAGGCTGGTTTTCGCTGCTGCAAAATTAATATATCACACCCATCCTTCGGTGCTAGGTACAAAAATCAGATATACTTTAAAAAAGATGTATAGATTCGGTGAAAATTTTTTGACAGCAAAAAATTTAAAAAGTAGACTGGATCTTCTTTGACTAAGCTTACAGATAGACATTGAAAATGTGTTGGACGCAAACGTCGACTCGCTTAAAATTAACTGATGGGTGGGAGTATATGATTCCAATCGTGTTATATCTTTAGTTTGTCTATATTTACTGAAAGTTCTCATGTTCGACGAAAGACTTTAAGTTTGATCAGCTAACGCAGTGCTATGAGTAAATCAAGTCAACAGTTGAACATGCATGCAGTTACTTGTGAATGACACCAGCTATTAGTAAGTGTCACAACCAAACACAGCAAGAATAGATCAGCACCGAAATAAATGCGTTAAGCTCTATTGAATATAAAGCTCCTTTTTTCTTTTCTTTTTTTTTTTTTTTTTGTAACTAAATCTGTACGAGTACCTACGTAGAAAAGGGAAGTGATATATTTCAGTAATTGTCACGCAAAGTTATGTCTTCAGAATGACTTGAATTGTGCAGCTGGCAAAGAAGTCATTTAAAATGCAAATGAGTTATATTCGATTTTGGTCGTTGGAATGACTTATATAAGTACGTGCACATAACAAAAAAATTGGCACGCACACGAGACCGTTTTTCTTTTCCGTTATATGACTGTCTATGCTAAAGCGATTTGCCAAACAATTAAGGCATTTTTCTTCCTTTTGATTTCGGGTTTTTTCAATTGAGATAATAAGTGCGTGCCGGAATTTTAATTAAAATAAAACATGCGTAGTTAGAACTGTTAATGTTTGTATTTATTTATATGCTCTAGAATTTTGTTTTTGATTGAAATCATTTTATATTTCTACCTTCTGTTAAAGACGTATATCCGTATTAAATGAATTAAAATTCAAGAATTTTATTCATATTCGGGCTTAA
The DNA here is from genome assembly GCA_000671755.1 of Glossina brevipalpis. Classification (NCBI taxonomy): domain Eukaryota; kingdom Metazoa; phylum Arthropoda; class Insecta; order Diptera; family Glossinidae; genus Glossina; species Glossina brevipalpis. The sequence continues at coordinate 632,958 of KK351108.1, forward strand.
AAAAGCTTTAAATGAATTAAAATTCAAGAATTTTATTCATATTCGGGCTTAAAAAAAGCTTTAAAAATACAATTTGATGACATTTAGGCTTTAGTAAGCCCCTTCATTCCATTCCTGTATGATATCCATGCTTGCCTATGCTTAGATAAGATTTTAGTCTTAAGTTAGTTTTTTCTTAATCTGTTCAATGGATATTTGTCTTTTCTATTAGAGGTGTTCCTTGTACTGCATTCAAGAATGTTTCACATAACAATATCTGGCGACATACCTGATTATCATGCAAAACCACCTTAGATTGTAAGAAAACGTTTGAAACGCTCACTAGTACTGGCAGTAGTATCTTCTTGCAAACTATTATTTGGATTCTTAATAGTCAACTTAATGACTATAAATGAGGTAAAGAAAATCAACTACATTAACTACAATGAAGAATATTTTTTTAATTTCGATTAATCTTTACGCCTTAGAAAGTTCGTTAAAAGCGACATGTGCCTCAAGTAAAACTAAAAGTAATTTTGGTTTGCTATTAACAGCAAGTCCACAGGAATCTTCCTTCTTCTATCTAAATATTTTAAATTTTTTTTTTTTTTTTTTATATTTGTTCAAATAGCCAGTAAAATGTTGATGGGAATGTTGTTAGCGGTAAGCTTTTATGATTCGTTGTCGTTGATTATGCCTTAAACTTCTGGGATTAATTACACACATATATTACAACTAAAAGTGTCTCTGTCCATATACGAACGTAAATCATTTCTTATATTATGCGTAAAGGGAGATAAGCAAAAGTATTTTTAATAACTAACATTCCCATCATTTATGCCGGACAAATAAATAGTTTTGCGGCTTAATTAGCTGTGGCGCATAATATATACAAAAGCGTTTTCATAACTGTCACAGCCACGCCAAACCGAACGTATCACAGATGAAAACTTTAACTGATTCCTTATCGTACATATATTTTATATACTCGCATATCTATATGTACGAACATAGGTAAGCAATTGTATAAAGTGTGTCTATACCAAGAAGGATTACATGCCCGCTGTTGCTGTATAGTAGTGCACTCGACTTGTCAACAGATTGTTAAACGCGTTTAACTTTAAAATTCAAACACCCAGTGACAAAGCGAACATGTCAAGCCATTGGGGAGATCACTTTAATAACTCGTTATTGATTTAAGTGTTTGATATTAGTTACTCTAACAAACGTACTTCGTACATATATTATGATAGTTATTTCAAAAACGTTACATTCTTGCTTATACATACGTATTCTCTAGAGCGACTTGTCAAATGCCACCACAAAAATTGTTGCTCTGATGAAAGAAAAGTGTGTTACAAAAAAATTTCGTTTATCGTTTGAAAATATTTGTCGTTTGAAAATATTTTTTAAAAAAATTCACAAAGATTTTTAATTAAAGATAATATCTTTTCAGATAATATATTTTCAGATAATATATTTTATGTTATTAGTTTTTAAAGAGGACGATTTTGTCCTTAAACACATTCAGTACGTAAACGCCGATCATTTTGAATCTCCTCCGTCCCTAACTGATAAGTTATTATCAATGAATTTTGGAACTGTGTTTTTTGTCGTATCTTATGCGGGGCAAAGCACATGTAAGTAAGATAAGCGAAGATAATGATGAGCTTAGTTTAATTTTTTTAATATTTTTCATCAATTCACAGTTAAGATATTAGATGGCGAGTAGATAGGCCGACCGAAGGGTATTAACTCTGAAGTTTTTCTGAGTTTTAGAAAATTAATAAAAAACCAGTAGATCCCCATTTTTCTGATAATATATTTCACGATGATGTTCGCTTTTCATTTTACTACTGTTGTGGTCGAATTTGTGACAGGGTGTCTTGTCTTCGTGATGTGGACTGCCGTTCCTTTAACAAGATGGTTGAATAATATATCATACGCATCTCAACATATGGACGCCACAACCTTCTCAGACGACTTTCGCGTTATATGTCGAAATTTCTAACATTTCTGAAGTTTCGTCAAAAGATGGATACGCGCAAAAGTCCTTTTGTGTTTAAATGACGTTTCGGTTTTTTACACCTTGTTTTAGTACTATCAACACATGGAACGTCTATCGAGCAGGCAAGTAATCGATCAAAAATAGAATTTCTCTTGCTTGTAGTTTAGAGAATTGTGAATACAATAATAAAATTAGAAAACAATTTCATCGCTTTTGGTGCCGTGAACAAACAAGTGAGAAAGTTATATTCGCGTTAGCTGCTTATCATCGCCTAAAATACCTTCAAATTTTGGATGATTTTAATTTCAATTTTCATATCTAGATTTTTGTTATTTATGTTCTATTTTATTGATGAAAGCAAAAACTGGGAGAAAATTTTATAATGCACCTCTCTGCATCTACGATTTGTTTCGTTATGCTTTGGTTTTATTTGTAAAGACCTACAAGGATTACAAAGAGTGTACATGCATTACTTATAAATGATTCATGAATATTACGTATATAATAATATTTCTAAAAAGAGAACCAGAAGGATGCTTACCATGGCCATTACGCAGATGAAGAGGAATAGATGGACGGACGGACGGACGGGCTTGTTTCTGAAACTCCCTTCTGGGTGTTATATACATTTTGATACTCTGTGAAATTGGGTGGGCGTGATTGATTTATCCTATTTTTGGATAAATACTACGGGATCGTCCATAAAAATGCGGAATGTGGAAATTTTTATAGTTTTAGTTTATGAGTAACAAGCAAACTTGAATTGTTTTGGCCTTCAAAAATAGAGATGTTCGCAATTTACGTTGTTATTGTAGACGGGTCTTTCGATCCATTTGGCCTCTTTTCTGCAATGTTTCTTCCAAATATGAGGCCAACACGTTTGCGGCCACGAAAAAGTATTTACCATAAATTATGCTTTGACGGACAGACAGACATGCTTAAAGCGATACAAAATTATAGGGCATCTAAAGCTTCCTTTGAGATCTTCAAATGTTTTTCATAAAGTGAATATACTCGCATTCTTCGGCGGTGGAAATAAGTTTCCAATAAGCAGCCAACCAAAGGGTGAAATAAATGTTTTAACCAATAGTTTGTATTTTGTTGCCTGTTTGACCAACTTTAGTATAAGTTTTTATTACACCACACCATATTGATATATAAGTTTGTTTAATAATGAAAAAACGGTACAATTGATTTGAAATTTGTTATAAAAATGTCTTACAGAAATATTTTAATTTGTAAAGTTTTCCTAAAAAGGAGACGAGCGTAATAAATTTATTATTTATCGTTCAACGAATGAATGTTTCATTCAAACTGGGTTAAAATATTTTTGCGACTCGCTTTTGACACATGGTTTTAATGGATAAATATTTTTTTTCTTTTTCCAGCATAAAGTGCATGGAAACGAAGCCATTAAACAGTAAACGTCAAACTGCTGTTAAAATGAATGATCGAATTATACGTACATTCGATAAGTTGTACATTGGAGTGATACAAATAAACATTTTTTCTTTTGTATTACAAATGAAATGAAGGTCCGAAGGGGTCGAGGAATATAAAAAAATATGCTTAAGTAAAATAAGTAGGAGCGGCGAAGGAAGAAATTCAATGAATAGTTCCGGAAGAATTGTTCTGAATGTGATTGATTGGCGAACGAATTTCTGTTCTACGGAAACCTCTCGAAGCGAATTCGTGTGCGAATCGGATACTCTTCAAGTAGAAAGATTTATATTAGAGGGTTGTTTAAGTTTAATTTTATACATATTCTTCTTGCACAAGTATGTAAACTTCTGTTTGTGATGCTCCCATCCCTTTAATTCATATCATTAGTACTTGGACTCTTTCTTTGCGAAATATTTATCAATGCAGGTGATGATCTTCTGATTTAATGAAAATCTCTGCCAGAGCACAACTCTTGGCTAAAGAAGCAAAAAAAGAAAGTAAGTAAATATGTTCCAGATAATTGTAAGTTAGGCATTGTACAATTTTGACTTGAAAATAGTCCTTAAACTATTTCCAAATGTACACGTACTTAGTTATTTGAGACCTAACCCTCAAGTTAGTTCTCTGGATGATAGCTAAAACCCTAAAGTTTTAGCTCGCTGTTTTTGAGTTCGTCACGAACTCTGATTGTAGTCGGTACGGCAAATCCACTGAGGANGAAATTGATTACCCAGCATTTTCATGAGGCAAACATTTAGCGTGAGAAATGCAAATAAAGTACTTGGCATTTTCTTGTAAACATCTGCACCTGAACAAATAAAAGATAACCAGATAACCGGTATCATACTGAGTGAGGTATATGTGTGCGTAATAGATAAGAAGTTCTTAAAAATACATTGTGGAAATATGTGTTAAATCTACTTAGAACAAAACCGAACAGGCATATTATTCTATTATCGGAAATCGAAAATATGTTGAAAAAGATTATTGTTTGCGTGAATAACGTCTACCCTCTTACAACGGTTAAATAATTATTTTCAATAAACTGAAATCACAAGAGGAACAAAAATCGTACATATTTAACTATCTATTGGGAGTAACAAAGTGCGAATAGTAAAGTAAACTGACCAATTGATTAGTAATACACTAAACTGTGTAGTGTATAAAAGCACATCAAAGTTAGCTAAACTGTGCTTAATACGTGTAAAGAAAGAAGTCATGCTGTGGTAACTAAACTTTGATGCTTTAATATTAATTCAGTGATAGTTAGTAATGAACTCTCAAGACCATGCATTACATGTTCGATAACCAACGGTAATTTTATTCTCAAATAAGTTACTTACTATTATGGAAGAACGGAGAACTTGAAGTTGTGGGTCGCGCAGTTGTATTTCAGTATTTATCCATAATGGTATTCAGCTCAAATGGTGATGAGATTTTATATAGGAATTGAGTGGTATATACCATTTAATGTCTTAAATGCATTAGTGTTTTTGAAACTGAACTGCTTTGCTACCCAATTTGTGGTTTTTTTTTTAAAAAAATACTTTTTATTAAAGTAAAGAAAATCGCTCTGATGAACTTAATCAGTGTTGAACGCAACTAATTGCCACATAATTGACTTCAGCTTCGATTCAAGGAATTTATATTTATGGTAACTGTGATTGCGACTTTAACACGTTATGGTACTGAATCGGATTTAGACGTAAGTGTATTTAATCTATTTTGGTTAAGTATAATTTTTAAAAGTCAAGAAAAAATCGCTAATTGGGAACAACCATAAACATGAAATGCTTGGCAATAGTTTAAACACAGAAAAGTATCTCTAAATGTTTGTTCTTTAACGAATGGTAAAACTTGTTGCATCCGTTTTAGTAGAATCTAGATATTTATTTTTATGAAACAAATTGGTTTCGCGGTTTTTCTTTTTTTCTTTTTTAGAAATCTGATACAGTGAATAGAAGGTAAGAGTAAAGCAAAATAATTCTTTCGGAAATATTTAAAGAATCTAGTTTGAATTTTTAAGTTTAATGAAAATTTGTAAACGAACGACCCCAAATGGATATACTTCAATTTACTCGGAACCTGACACTTATTAAGGACATGTGTGTCTGTTTCATTGTTTCAAACAATGAGGAATAAACTTCACAACAGTTTAATATAATAGTAGCAAGTTGTTTCGAGTTTTTTCGTTAAAGGCAAGCTGCGTAGGGCTACAAGTCGGGAATTTCGAAGGCATCTGTTTCCAAGAAGGGCAGCAACAAAGATGTCACTCGGAATTATGAGAGAAAATAAGCTGATTTTTGTGAATAGATTGTGACTGATATACAGCAAAGAGCAAGTTTTTTGAATTTCATCTTTGACTTGAAACACTGCTCATTAGTACAACACAATAATCTGTATAACTTAATCCCTTAAATCACCTAATGCGGTTCTTAGCTTATTTTCGTTATAAAATACCGAAAATGATAGAATGTTAAAGGTGTACTTTGGAAAGGAGTCGCTTTTAGACTAAACTGATGTGGTTTAAAGTGGTTTTCTTGGCAATAATCTTATTGTTCTTTACCCATTTTCCTCATAAATTGCGAAAAATTAAATATTGTCACTGCAGCGTCACTTTCCAAGAAAAGTCTTAGATGGATCCAATTACTTGGTTCAAATGTGGCTAAGTTTTAGTACCATCTTCCACTAGCAGGCCAATCGTCAATATAAGATAACAAAAGCTGCTATTTAAAATTGTTCACTCAATAGAACCAGTGTCTTATTGGAGATAAGCGCCGTCCAAATTGTTTTTCTTTAAATTGTCAATGACCCAAGGGATGGTCTCTCGTAAGTGTACTACGGTGATTGTGAGAAAGAAATGGGGAGAGAGAGAAAGTAGCTGGTTACAATGTGAAATGTAAGTGTAATTGTAATATGATAATATGATCTACCGCTTTCTGGATTGAAACCAGGAAGCCCACACATCGGTCAACGTTGTTTGGTACTGGATTCATCCCATATATGCAGGTTGAACTAGCAACGTATTCAAGAAATTATTGTTCTTAGACTTTCAAAACGCTAAATCAATGGCGATATTGATAGTGAAGAGATGTGCCTATACCCCCTCCTCATGTTGCCCGCCGATCGTGTGAAGTGAAAGAAAGTTCTTTTCTCATTTGCTAGGTGAGATTGCCAGCGATAATCCCAGATTGCATTAAGCGCTTGACGTCCCAAGTGCACTGTTCTTGTGGAGTGGTCTTGAATCCCATTCCAACTAGGACGAAATAGTGCATTCTAATAACAGGTTGTACATCCGGGCAACACTGTGCTCTGTTGTCGATAATCTGGTAGAACGACTTTTCGGTGTGTCACGGCTTGGATTCCTGGGATTGTAGGAGGAAACTTCGGGAATTGTGCTTCTATTCAGAGGACTTCTCTTCTCGATAGATTTCTGCTATTTAGATCATAATAACACTGAACAGCCCAGGTAGTAGTGGAAGTGGGTGCACTATGACGCAATTAATATTGCCGATATCTTTCTAAGTGCACAATAATCCTTAAAATTAGGCTTCCGTGAGCTATAGAAAATCTAAAGCATTCTTTGTACAGAATGCGATGTTGCCTAACCGCTGGTGGGTCTCTTCGGGGGGTAAAGTTGTGGTTGTGAGAGTAGTTAGTCCTCTGAGCAGAGGGAAACTCCGGACTATACCCACTGAACGTTTGTTTTGAAACCTCGGGAATTGTTCCACCCCCTAAAGGAGCCGGACTATTGTTTTCTTTAACTAGTTCAGTACTTTAGTATACGAAGAGGTTAAGTTTTCATAAGCAGATGCTCACGAAAAACCAATCATGGATATCTGCTCACTTAACCTCCTGGACCAAAAGCTGAATAAAAGTGTCACTCATTAAGACTTTACCAGTCAGTCATATTTGTCTTTGGTTTTCGTGGTCACATATGTGTGGCAGTTTTGTTTGTTTGCGTACCCAGAACGATGAAAATAAGTCTTATCATAATTTTGTTTAAATGAAACCAACTTGTATGAATTTGTATTGACCTGTTGTAAAAAGCTTTTTGGTCCTTAGTGTCTTTTCAGTGACTCTTCATATATGGCGCGAATCACAACTTCTTGGAACATCCTGTATTATTTTATGAGTTCACAAGACAACTTCGACGAGCGGATACGAAGAGATTGTTTGTTCTAATTGAATTATTTCTAATACCTGATCGAATTGGAGCTGCGAAGTATTAAGTTTGAAATTTGGAACGTTTTCTGAATGCAATACAACTGCAGTTATTAACAGTGTTGGCAAAATTCTTGCGACATTTGAAAATTTAAAGCTCATAAATGACCTAAAAGCGGTTAACATAATATCTTTATATAACTGAATGTTAATATTAATAAATTATTTATACCTTACATAAGTTTGGTGATCGGGTGAATAACAATTTGCGATCGCATGGTGTGTAGAGTTCAGATCACAATGTAAAATTTACCAAACAATTAATATTAAAACTTAATTAAGTAAAACTGCAAGAGAAACAAGTGCATACGTTAAGAATTGTGTTGGTATCAACGAATACAACGACTAATGAATAAAGAAATGCTAATCAACTGACACGACTACCAAATAAAAAGCAACACGTACCGGTATGCATTCGATGTATTCAATGTGTATTAAAAAGGAAGTCATGCCGTGACAACTACGCTTCTAATACTTTAATGCTGTCCAAATGATAGTGAGCGCTGTTCTAGTAACACTGGAATAACATTAAAAGTGCGGTTTTGTAATTAAATATTGCTGCCCAGAAGCTAAAATCATGTTCACTACGAACCAGAGACAACATCTAACTCTACTAACATAAGATCAATAGAAGAAAGTGTGACCACAGTAAGAATGTTGTTTTAGACGACAAGAAAAAAAATAAATAAACGGAAAAGTACAGGCAGCTATACAGTAGCATTCGAATGTTTGTTTATGATTTTTTTTCCTGTTGTTTGCAAGGATGGTGGTGAACAACTTGTCACCGTGACTATGTGAGGTACAAATGACAAATGTCAGCCATATCCACACACAACATAGCGACGGCAATATGCTAATTTAGTCACGTGATTTTGGTGCTCTTTTTTTGACTGTTTTCGCATTACAATTACTAAGTTCCAAGTGGTGGTGACGTTTACGTTGACACTAAGGTGACGTCAAGTTTTACTCTTATTTTGCTTTGAGAAAAATGTAAAATGTTAGACATTTAAGACATGAATGTGTTGTTAGAAATATCTTGCAAAGAAACGCAAATTTTTGATGCATTAGTCTGACTTTAGTTGTTTTGTAAAGTTGCTGCCAATGATTTTAGACACGATAGGTACTTTTGAGTGATAGGAAAAGTAAAATAGAACCAATTTATGGGATTTTTTTTGCAATATATATATGGTTTAAAAAAAATCGGAAGAAGGAGATAGGCAAAATGGACGAAGGCTGGGCGATATATTGCCGATCAATAAGTTTCAGACGCTTGCACTGGTCCCCAGCATACACTTTAGGTGCAGGCGAACGTCAATCGTAATTAGAGTACGGCGATTTGATAGTCGTTTTTCTGATCTACTAGGCTGTAGCTTGTAGGAGGTTTATGGAACTAAATAAAAAAAATATATCAAGTGTTACGAAATATTATGCCGTCTTTTTGTCTATTAAAATTTGGCTACCGAAGGCACGTGCAATGTAATAATATTATTACATAAAACACTTTTTTTTCGTTAACATATTCTGTAATGTAAATCCCAAAAATGTAAAGCTAAAAAGTTTAGCATGGAAAATACGCAGCTTTATGTAAAAGCGTTTACGATTGCATTATGATATGAATATGCGTAGCAGCGTTAACTTGTAGGGGAACCTCATATGAACCCTAAAGAAGTCTTTAATGTTTGTGTCATCATATAAAATATTGATAGAAATCTTTAAACGTCTCAAGTCTCTATAATATTCCGTAAATTTTCCGATCGTTTGCCATAATATGTAACAGTCGCTCATGCTTAAGTAAGCGATATTGCGACACTGCAAGAATAAGATAACTTAACTATGGAAAGTGTATAATCCGAACATACTTCCTTTGGAGTATTTAACTTAATTAATTTCTCAAATTGAAGAAGATTTGCTTAAAAAGACATAATTAATTATTAACTTGACGAAAATTATTAGTGTAAGTAGAGAGATAAACCTGAGTTTTATAGACCAAATTATTTACTGATTTTTGTATTTTTTTCAACGATGAAACTTTGGCATATACGGCTAAAGACAACGAACGTTTAGGTTACACACAAGTGAGATAACCTCAAAGTACTTTGAATCCAATACATGCTTTTTTCAGATAACTTGAATAATATCGCCTTAAGAATCATTACACTCGTTGAAAACTAAGAACAACAACTGATTACCTGATCAATGGTCACTAATAGAGATTTATTGTCAAATTAAAAATAAAATCTTTAACAGAACTACATAGAACTACATTGCAACCAAATGCTTGGTAGATAAATATGTAAACTAAATTAAGCTAAAATCATTCTGGTCAGCATATTAAGAAGAAAAAATATGTAAACAACGATTGTTTAGTACTATAGGCTGGCTGTTGTTAACGACCAAGGAGAACACAGACAAAAGCTTAAATTGTTTTCAATATATCTCTTATAAATTCCATAGACAAGCTTCGGTTTTACTAGAAACGGAAATTGTATTCGTTTAAGGAGCAGCACTATAATGAACACTTTTGTATGCTTTTGACACAACTGTACCCAACATATTATATTAAATTGAACACTTTTCATTTGCTAAAAAAATGTACAGGACGTGTAGAGTATTTAATTAACAAAAATCTTTGAAAACCAATAAAATATCTTCAGTGTATTCTCACGGGAAAAATTGAAGTTTGATTTTATAAAATAATGTTTGGAACGGAAAACATTTATAATGATTAAGTGCACTACGCATGTGCATGTGCATTTGAATATATGAGACAAGTTTTAAGCACTAATTGCAAATTGATTTTCATAAATTTTAAATAACATTAAGTTTCACACAAACTGGGGACAACAATTTGTTCTGTCAGTCAAGGTGTTCAGAAGGGAAAAGATTTATTAACAACCAATGGAATGAGTAGAAAATGTTTACATAGCGTCCGCTGTAGGAAACCTATGTAGCACACATGTATGGCGAATCTTCCAACTTATTATCATTAATAAAATTCAATAAACATTCGAAGAAAAACTTTAAAAATAACTTTATAATGCTTCTATATGAACTTTTAAGCATTTCGTTACAAAACGAATCTTTCTTGTGAGCTTTTGTCTTACCGAAATGCAAAGGTTTCCCCTAATTACACTGCTTTTTTAGAAATCATATCACGAATTGTTGTAAGGGGCGAGGACATTAGGTGTTTTAAATTGTTGCTATATATGTGGTTTTCTCTTGAAGTTGAAGCAGTTAACTAGATTTTGATTTAAAGTTCTGCAATAATGCAGTGGCTTTCAAGACTTTTAGATTAACTCGGTTTATTTCTTTGTTTAGTCTCGTTTCTTCGGCTTCGCATCAAATTATTTGTATAGTTAAATTATTGTTGTAAGTCGCGTATCTTACAGGTTATATTGTTATTATATTACATCTGCCCGCCTTTTCGTTTCGACTTTTTAGTTTCGTACCTTTGTTCGCACCTCGATCTCATCTATTTCAAATTCGACTAATTTGGAATTTTTGCATTTCCTTTTTATTTTAAATCTGGATTGTTCGAACATTAATAATTATCATAACATCATCAAACAATATTTTATAACCTTCACTGTTTCTCGGTCCTATTTTTGTTTAGTTCATCTGTTTCGTTCACTTCTGGTTTACATTTAATATTGAGATTGAAATTCAAGTCATTTTATAAGGACGAATTATATTAAAGAATATTCTCGGCGACACAATTTTAAAGTTATGTTATGCTTTTGTTTTTATCTCTCTATAATATAAACATTTTCTCAAGTATTCAATGCTACGGTCTCTGCCAGCTAGTTAATGATCAAAATGAGCATTTTTGCAAACAATACCATGTTAATGGAATAAATGCAGACTGATGTTCTTTGTATGATAAGACAATTTCAGACTTTTTTTAGCAGGTTAGAAGAAATTCGTGCCTATGTTTGCTTTTTATACAAAGACATCAATGAGTCGATGAAAACACAAACCCTTTTTTTTCGGCGACGAAGCCATTTATGTTTAAGAGGTAGAAGAACATTTATTTAATGTGTTTTTCCTTGTAACTGCCATTGTTTAAAAGGCACAAAAGCCTTTACTATTTATGGGTAAAAGTATACAATGAAATGATTGTCAAGAGAAACAAGCAAGAAAAGAAGAACAACACGTTCGACTTTTGTTTTACTTTACACCTCGCTAGTCGTGCTTGTCCATCACATATGATACGGACCACATGCATCACAAGTAATGCCGGCGACAAAATGTTTCTATCGTAGACATATACCATAAACAACGATTAATCATCTATCCATCACTTTGGCTTGAATTCTCACACTTGTTTTTGTGTGCATTTATTTGTGGACAGTTAAGCTATTATGCTTTTATTATGATCGACAAATTACGCCTTTCGAGAACATTTAAAGTCAATTTTTGACTGTAAATATGCACAAAAATCAGTTAACTAAACGAAAGCAATACAGTATGATTTTAGAATTTCAGCGAGAATGAATGCATGACTGCTTTCGGCAGCTGACAAATTACTTCTAAGCCCCATTAAGAAGGAAGGCTGTGAGGAAAGAAGTGGTAAACATAACCAAAGTACTTTTGATTTTTGCACCCATATGTGTGTTGTTGGCAACGTTCACAGGCTTTGAACGTATTCGAAACATAAACAACATTTTAGCTACTGACAAAAACGTTTCTGTTCACAACGAACAGCTGCTTATTATTCTCTTCTCCGATAGCGTTTTGTTTTTCGAGCATTTTTGATTTTAATTCTGTTGACATTTTTACTGCTACAAGATAACGGCGCTTTGTTAATTTTATCATTCTATCGCATTCTACTAGCGAGTTGATACACAGAACCACATATTTGACGAGAGGGTGCATGCTTATACTCAATTATATGTGTGTGGTTTTGTCTATTTAACATTAAATTAATGAAATTCGAAAAACTTAAATGAAAAAATCACTGTTAGGTTACTTGCAAATAACAACTTTGAAGAGATTTTAGAACTACTTTTAACAAGTCAAGGAAGTAAATACGTCCAAAAAAAGCTTGTAACTCAAAATGTAGTGATCACTAAAGCAGGTCACCATATAAAATGCCTTAAAGGTTCATCTTGTCACACGTTCAGACACCGATGAACGTGTTTCTTGCATTCATATATTTGCCGATCAGGAGTGTAGTTGGTTCCTTCTGAATACTTTCAAAAATATATGCACATTTCTGCTCAATGTTAGTATCAATTTCCGAACGGACTTTGCAACATATTATCGACCTTTGTCGTACTAATAGATTACTTGAGCATGTATTTTAACATACTGTAGCTATTCTGAATTCATGTAAGTAAAAGACAATCTCTAGAAATGAGAGATGGTGAGGTTCTTCGATAAAACGCAATCATGTATGCAAATTTGCTGGTAATAATCCCTTTCTCATTCACGTCAAATCTGTAGATAGCAAAATTGCTATCTCCAGGATCAAGAAATTTTATCGTAGACTCTCCGGAATGGGAAGTTATCGAAGGCTCTTACCCTCACCCAATCTGGAGATTGTCTTTTGCTTACGTGATGACCTTCCGGCTTTTAATAATTATCTCGGTTGAATCGAATTATCTTGTCGTACTCGCCTTTCTTTACCCGTCACGATTTAGGAGCAGTTTTTCCATTCTGTCACAAGTCGACCATAACAGTAGCAAAATAGCAACAACAACAAAAAAAAATGAAAATTAGGGATATTAAGAAATTTGTATTCCGTGAACTTCGTGCTCACCGAGATTCCGTGAAAAAAATCAGGCTGAAAGCAGCCTAAGGGAATGACTTTATTCAAACAAGTTCTACGCCATGAAACAGCCCCAATAAATGATCAATTATTGTACTTGAAATTGTGTTTTGTGCTAGGTTTCAAATCGTTAGCTTTACTAAATGAAAAATTTCGACCAGCCAGAAGAAACCGGAACATACGTCGTACACGACATGGGAAAGAAAAAGAATAGAATGACGTTAATAATTTTGTCGAACGATATAATAATAAATTATACATTTGACAAATAAAAGATTGTTACATACACAATCGTGCATAGAGCTTACACTCTCTCAATACCATACCGATTGGAATTTGGTATAAAAATGGTCAAAATAACGAATTTGGAGCAATATAACTTTTCTCATTTTTTTTTTATTTTAATTCCCTTGGAAAATGATAACAAAAGTGACAACCGGATAAAGGCATTAATAATATATATATATATATATATTTATATACGTACACATCCACATCAGTACATAAGTACGCGCATTCGCCGCAAAAAGCACAGCTTATAGGGTAAACCAACAACTTTAACTAAAATTTTCCAAGATAGGCAAACATAAAATTGCAAACTTACACGAATTGTCAAAGCCAATGATGGATTATATGCGTTTTAAGTAAGATCAGTAACAAGATCACGTCGACTATCAACGTTGAACTCGTTTAATGTACCGTTTTCTATATGTAGGCGTTTGTCTATGTGAATGTATTATCATTGATTTACTGTACGCACATTTATTATACACATACTACGCTAATCATATGACATATGTATACCGTACACATTGCGCTAATCATATGACATATGTACACCGTACGCGTAGTTATCTAATGCAATTAAAAAATATTCATTTGGTCTTACAACTTCTGTTGAATGAAACTGTCGGCATATACAACAAATGCCGTCACGTTTAATGCACTACATTGATATAGTGAATATATCTTTTTTTCTATGAGTTACGCCTTGTGTCGGCAAAAATTATTGGTGGCATACCCTTCTCAGCGAGTTTAGAAACTCAAAAAGAAACAAAAAAAAAAAAAACGAAAAGTACATCTTACTATCAATAGTGGTGGAAATTGATGCAGAAGAGGTGTCTAATGTGAAAAATAGTTCGGATTGATCAATTGACAGCTCTTAACTTCTGTAGGTTGACTATATGTGTTCAAAATTTGCTCTGGACGGATTGTAATTAGTTTACTCGTTGTTAAGAAAGGTATGCCACTAGGAAGCGGCATACTTCTCTCATACTTCTTATTGGATCAAATATTTCCTAGTACCTAATTATTCTGAAAATAGTTTAAATGGTTACTCCTTAAGATTCAAGTTCGTTCCTATGCAATCTTGTTTTACTTTAGTGCTTAGTAAGTTGCCTTATGATAGGATGTTTATTTACAGTCAAAGTCCGAATTTACCCGATGTTAATCCAGGAATCTTACCTTGGACGATCTTGTGCGTAATCTTGTATCTATCCAATACTCTCTCGGTCTAGTCTATTCTTTCTAGTATGTAATGTATGCAATGTAATGTCTTTTCGTTTGATGCTTACTAATTTTGTACAAAAGGAGATATCACGCAAGGTTTATACATTTTGGATCAGTATTAAATTTAAAATCGATTTAAGCATGTCCCTCTGTATATATGTACTTGGCCAGAGAGCAATTTTGAATTGATCTAGTCATGTCTGTCCGTACGGAAATGTGGTATTGACATTCTCCTAGTCATAAAGGTCAAGATGTGGACTTCAAATTTGGGAGAAACCTTGGAAGTTGCACGCAGGTTGATATTGAAAATGGGCTAAATCTGCCAAAGGGCACGCCAACGTTGAAGCTTTAACTAAAAGCATCACTCGTTATTTTGTAAGCAAAAATATGTCGATTTTTTCTCGTCATTTGGTTATGCCCACAAAAAATTATAAATTATCAAATTTTCAGTTGTACACGGTGAGAAAAAAGATGATAGGAAATAGCCGCAGCATCGGTGAAGTGTATGCCTTTCCCGATAGCGATTTTTATCTGTTAGGCTAGCGGTAGGTAAGCACGACTAAAAAATTTCTTATTAATATGATAAAATAGATGGAGGTGAGGGCTACAAAATTCGGCTTTAGCCGAGTATAAATTTCTTATTTGTTTTTATTTTTAGTTTTATATATATTTTTTCATTTATAATTAATGGTGCAAGAATACAAATTGCATTGAATAGTTAATGAAAATTATTTGTTAAGCGGTAGGAAAAATAATTGTGTGCAAAGAAAAGTATTAAATTTCCAGAGTATAAAAAAGCAGGATATGTCAAGAATTTATTGACAATTAGAATAGCAATTAAAACCTATGCTCTACACAGAGATAATTATCATTACGCAACAATTTTAAAGATATCCCAGCCACGTATAAGATAACATTTTCTTCATAAATAATTATACTTATGCGCTTAACTATAAACAAACATACTTTTTTTTTCTTTATTATTTAAAAAAAGACATATTTCAAATCGCACCGCGAATTCCGTTTATAGACCGTCTCTTTGATAAATTAATAAAAATTAAATGTTCAACTATTCGTTAATGCTCATGAAATTAGTATAAGCTTTTAAGTTTTTTTTATCGATACACATAATTACCAAGTAGCATATGTGATTATGCTATATGTGAATTGAGAAAGGAAGGAGAAGAAGGCAAAGTAACGTATCTTTTTAGTGTGCTTCAAAAAAGTATTTTGACAACAGTTTAAAAATACGTTTCAGAAGTCCTATAATTTTTAAACATCTTCAAATTCTGAATCGATTTAGTCATTTAGCAGAAATAAGACTTAGAAGTGTGCGAACTAAACGTCCAACCAGACTGACAAAAGGCGAAAGATTATAATGGTTATCCTAGTAGGAAGATGTTGATTTAAAACCTCGTATTTGTGACATGTAAATTTAAAACGTCTAATTCAATTTTTCCTAACACAATTCTTCGTTAATTATATCTCGTTTTCACGTAAAGTGTATTGTATCTAGCTTGCTATATAATTCAAGCAAACGAAAAATTAAAGGAAAGTAAAATAACAATAGAATAAGATATAAGTAGTACATATAAAGTGCCGAACTGCGGTTAGATTAAGTCACATTAACATAACACTAAATACAAGTATGAAAATTATATTCGGCTGTTTCGATTCTTTTATACCCACCACGTTTATCTTGAAAAAAGCGGAAAAAAATTAAATTTTAATAGATGCGTTTTTCCATTTTTATGAAATACCACAGAAACGCAACCAGCTATGGCATACCGTGAAAAACAACCAGCAGACAGACGTGTCTTCAGCTTCTTGTATACTGTAAGCGTGGCCTGTGATCGGTTTGGTTTGTTTTCAATAGCAACGTATGTGAAAGAACTTCCAAGGTTTCTGCGAAACTAGAACCCGACATCGCAATTTTTGCGGATAGGAGAAAGTTTACCACTGGTACTACGCAGGTAAGCAGAGAAACATATGGTTAGACGGACAGACGAATAGGTCTAGATGGATTCCGAATTTAGTACTAATCAAGAATTAATACATTTTATGTGGTTCCAGAAGCAACTTTCTTAACGTTACAAACATTTTCACAAAAAAAATTAAGTTTCAATATTCTATTATGTCTCGTGGGCGTGGTCGGCCCTTTCCGTTTTTAGATACGGGATAGCTAACGCAATATTTGCGGCAATTTTTATAATTCTATTTGCTATGGTTTACTAGTAATGAACAAAAAATATACTTTTTGAGGTCTCTGAAATTTCCTTCTGAGCATTACAAACACAATGATAAAATGGATGTAGTAGGAAAAAAATATCAATGTACAAAACGCATCATAAAAAATTAAAAAAAAATAATACATCCCTAGATTTTTTATATATGTTAAAGGGCTCCAAAAGCTTCGAAAGAAACTTAACATCATCGCCATAAATGGGTGACATCACAACTATGATCTCGCCTGTTTAGGATCATGATGCAAGACCTTTTTTAAAGCTTTTAAAGCTTTTTAACATGCCAAATAACTAGAGGTGAAAATTTCCCATACAGATGAAAAATATCCCATACAGACGGCACTTCCCCATACAGATGAAAAATTTCCTATACAGGTGAAACATTCCCCTTACAGATGCAACCTTCCCATATAGATGAAAGTTTCAAACATAGATGAAAATTTCCCATACAGAAGAAAAATATCCCATACAGACGTCACTTCCTCATACAGATGAAAAATTTCCTATACAGATGAAAAATTCTCCATACAGGTTAAACATTTCCCATACAGATCCAAACTTCCCATATAGATTAAAGTTTCTCATATAAATGAAAATTTCTTATACAGATAAAAATTCCCCATACAGATGAAAAATTTCCCATATAGATGGCACAGATGGGCATTTGTCTTAACCAATCAAATGTATGTGGAAAAATGCATTTTATTTCACATGTTGTTTAGTTTATTTATATAGATTTGTTAACAATATTCGATAATTGTTTGATGAACATTTTGCTTCTATTTAAGATACATGCGCGCATGATCTGCAGGAAATGAAGAGAGACGAACAATACTAAAACTGATTTTCTAAAATATTTTATTTGTTTTAAAGCAAATCCCTCCTACTTAATGAGAAGCACGAATCACATTTCAAATTCTTTAAGCAATAGAAATAGAATCAAGCTTGAAACGTTATTGAGACCAGTTAAGTCTCGTTTAATATCTAGAGTAATATAAAAAAACGGTTTTATGCGTAGCGTGAGCATGTTCTGCGACCATACAATAGTGGTTCAGTTGAATTCTATTTGGCAATTTTTGTATTATATTCAATACATTCGTTCTAAACGAATATACGAATATTGCGTATTTAATACGTTCATACAAATTAAATGGGGACCGACAAAAAAAATCCTTTCTTGAATGTGTACGTGAAGGCAGCTGTAACACCTGTTTTGCTTTAAGATAAAATAAAAACTAAATTAAAGCGCGATTAAATGTTATAGAATTTTCATTTTTTGTAGTAAACAGCATCTAAAGCGGATTGGTTGTGTTGTGAATCACAAACAACTTTCCACTCTAATCCATAAACAAGTTAAATCTTATGAGTATGGTTTCTTTACAAATTTTATGTTTCTTTTTTTTTTATTTACGAGTGAACTGCTTACGCACAATATCACGATTTCGTTTAATTTAAAAAAAATTTCAATATGGTGGTATAGTAAAATCTTGAACAACTCGATAGACGCCATTTTATATAACAACTTTTAGGCAAATTTCGACTATTCATTAACATAATCTACTTGAAGAGTAATATATTCATTCCAAGGCCTCTCTGTGCCTTTTTTATATAACGATTTGTTCAACTCTTTAAAGTACGCTTCAGTTTCGTCGATCACTTCTTCATTGAAGCCATATATTCTTCCGAAAATATATTTGAGATTTGCGAACATGTAGTAGTCCCTGGGAACTGAATCTGAAAAATATGATGGATGTGGAAACAATTCTATGTGCAATTCGTGCAACTTTACCATTTCAGTGGTCATCGTATCGTTAGCTTTTTTTTTCTTCATTTGGGGTCATTTTTGGCAATTTCATTCTTCAAACGCTTTAATAATGCTATGCAATATTCGCTATTGATCGTCTGTCCCATTTAAAAGCTAGCCGATAAAAATTTTGCTATGTGTATACCAAAATACGGAACGCCGTTACCTTCCTGAACGACTTTTGGGTTTTTGGTCGCTTTGGGCGGCTTTCTTCGATTGTTATCCACTCGGCTAAATGCCGATTTGACTCTTGAGGATTGTGATCTACATATCCCATGACAAAATCCTTTTTTATTTCTCCTAAACAGCTTCAAATTGCGCTTTGAATCATCAACATCATCATTGATTAAACGCGGTACTCATTGCGAACAGAGCGGTGAGCATCATCCTCTCCATAAGATCTCGTTTATATCCCATTAAATCTCAACATTTTTCAAAACCGATTTTTGGTTTGAATGATATTTTTTCTTGTTAATGCTTGCAATGCTCTTTATAATAAAAACACGAAAGTCTCTATTGTGTTGAAAATTCAAAAGACTCGTCATTAAAGCGAATGTAACTTGTAAATCAAAGATCGGAATGTCATGAATTTCTGATACATTTCATTTGAAGATCGTAACTATCTAGAAGTTATACGAACTTTTGCATAACATTGAAATCCAACCTTGGTTCCCATGAAACGTTACTTCGTGATCTCGATAAGAAAGTACGATTCGTTTTTAAATTGTTAGATAAGAGTATCAAAATTCTTTTCCTCAATTTGGTCTGAACATTTTCGTACAAAAATATTTCATATAATGTGAAAATTAAAATACAAATGATCTTAGCGAAAACCCAATCTAACGTAATCCTAAAAAGGAGACTCATCACTAGAAATATTGTCAAGTGTTCGACAACTAAATTATATTCATCAAGCGATATTCGCGAAATAATTGGTACGAGAAATATAAAGTTTTGCATCATGCATGCCCTGTCTGACGTTTAAGATAAGAAATGTAAGGCTTTGCATCATAAATGCCACACACTGAATTTTCGTGTTACATAATAAATCGATTACATTCGAAGCTTATGAAAGATTCAATACACTTTCGAAACAAAAGCGGTGGGATTTGCCATTGACTGTTACGGCTTCCTTGCCTATACTTAATCCGTTTGGGCAAAATGTCTTCATTTCATGTTTAGTTTCATAGTACAAACTTGACCAAAGCTTCCGACTTGTTAGAGGCAACATCGAATAAAGAGTACACTTCATCGTTGAAAGTAATTCTTTGATGCAAAGTATTTTCATTTCTCATGTACAGCTACGATCTATGTTACTACAAAATTTTGGAGCAAAATGACATCATTTTTGATAAATCTTTTCGATTTGTAGCTACGACTATTGTTAGTGTCAATGAAAACGTTTGTATTTACAGTCACGGGCACGCGTACATTTTCATAACAATTACATAAGTCATTAATACTTGTTAAAATCACACGCAACAAAAGTAGATCAGTATAATGCAAAAACAATTTTGTTGTCAAATTTTACGTACATTTCGACCTAATGTAGTCTTAAAAATTTGCATATACGTTCTACTCAAGAGACAAATGGAAACGAATTAATTTTTTCAAGTTCTTACGCGAACAAGCTTATCGTGGCACACACATTGTATCTTGCGCTCACAATAGTAAACTTAAGCTACAAATGGTTTTTATATCTTCTTATAGCATAGTAATGCTTCTATTCCATCTATAACATCCAGATTTATGTATCGAAGGATTCTCCTTTAAGCTATTCATATAAATTATTCCTAATTAATATTAAAACATCTACTCGATGCAATCGCGCCCGTGTTATGATTTAGTTTAGAGACTCTTTATGGTCACAATAATTTTTTCTCCCCCTCCTGGACAATCAATCGATATTAAAGATACGAAATCGATTAAGCCTGTAAAAGGATGTGATGAACTTGAAGTTATATTTTTAATGACTTAACTTACTTAACGATACGAATACAATAGATTCATTTCAAAAAGTATATTCAAATCATATATTCTAAGATGATTTATGTAGTGACAAGAATTTCTTAGAGTGAGTAAGATTAAGTTAAAGTTTCGCTTAGACTGGCTTACATTCCATTTAATTCACTCACTTCAAGTACACCAGAGTGAGCATCTACTTACATGACTGTCAGTTAAAACAAATTAAACTAAAAGCTTTGGTGCAAGTCACCGCTTTGTTACGTAACTTTAAATCAAAAACTAATCCCTGCTTCAACTCCAAGAGAAAACCACAAATATAGCAACAAACTCGCAAAACACAAGCGACAGTTTAGCGATAATACCGTCTAATGAACATAAATCTTGTTTTAATATCTCCGCCAATTTAAAACACTTCTAACTGTCAATTTGAATTTATCATGCAGTGCAATGCTTAGTTCCGTCGCCTTTTGCAGTTACAGTTGTTGAAATGATTTCTAAAGAAGCGGGATAATTACACGTGATACCTTTGCATTTCGGTAAGACAAGAGCTCACAAGAAAGATTCATTTTGTCAAAGAAATGCTTAAAAGTTCGTGTAGATGCGACATAACATTATTTTTTGAAATTTTTCTTGTTTCGTACACAAACACAAGGTTACACAGCGAAATAAATGCATATTTTTATTGTCCAGCGAAACACAAGAGCATCGAATGTTTATTGCATTTTATTAATGATTGAAAGTTAGAAGCTTCACTATACATGTGTTTGGGTTTCATGCAGCCAACGCTTTTATAAATATTTTCTATTCATTCTATTGAGTTTTAATAAATCTTTTCCTTTCTGAACGCCTTGACTGACAGAACAAATTGTTGTCCCCAGTTTGCGTGAAACTTAATGTTATTTAAAATTTATTAAAACCAATTTGCAATTAGTGCTTAAAGTTCCTCTTACATATTCAAATGCAATGCACATGCGTAGCGCACTTAATCGTTATGAATGTTTTCCGTTCGAAGCATTATTTTGGAGACCATGGAAACGTAACATGTAGTCAAATACAGAATAAAAAATCAAACCTCATGTTTTTTTTACTTTTTAAAGATTTTTTTAAACTGGATACTCTACGTCCTGTACATTTTCAAACAAATGAAAAATATTTAATTTTTGTTGTCTATAGTTGAATCCAAAGTATGATCCCTACACGAATTCAATTCCCGTTGCGAGTAAAACCAGAGCATGTATGTGCAGTTTGCAGGAGACACATCGCAGACATTTCCAGTCTTTGTCTTTGTTCGCCTTTAATGACTACAGTCAAACAAGCTTCATATTTTCATCAAAGTACATGGTTTAATACCTATTTTAATATGACGTCTGTACTTCTTAAACGTTTTACGTAATGATTTTTGCTTACTTAGTTTATATATTTATCCTTAACATGCAACCAAATCATTATCATTATCACTTGTGTTACCAAGTATATTAAGTTTATATGGGTGTATGAAGCACCCAGAAAAGCGTCGGACTTCTTATTAAGCATTTAGATTCTGAACTATTTTCTGAACGATTGAACGGTTGTCTGTCCTTTCCTTTTCTTACCTCTATTCACGTATTCCTGTGTTTAATCTACATGTCGTAAATTTTTGACATATGCTGACGAGAGATTTGATATATCGGCCTCTTTTTACGAATACTACTGCATATAGCGTCTTATTTGGAGAAAGATGCTATATAAAAAAAAAAACATTCTAGTTTTCAAAATTTCTCGTCAAAGTTCTTGAGTAAACATCAAAAGATAACATGCTGAACTGATATGAAAAATTCGGGTCTGATTGATCAATTTTTGAAACTCGGGTCCATATAATCGTTCCTACTAAAAGTAAGACCTTAGGGAGCAAATCGATCTAATTTTAAATATTGTTTGATAAAAAAAATGGTCCGTAATACCTAAAAACATAATATAACAAATTTGGACTAAATAGATCCAGGTTTAGATTTCACTCCATATAAGGAGGAGGGTTGTCATCAAAAGGAAACCTTTACCTAGGAATAAGGTATAATTTTTGGTTTTTGTACCTTGCAAATGAATGAAGAATTGTTTTGGACGAAGTGGGATAGAGTATTAAAAGATCGACCTTACCCGATTATATATTGTTAATGCTCCTTTTTACTTTGATAATAAATCATAATTAGTGGCCATTGGCCGATCAAGCAATTATTGCTGTTGCTTAGATATTTCAATACACATAATGACTAATAATATACGCACTTCAGCACACTTAGTTTGTCTTATCTGGTACAGCCGGTATTTTCTACAGGCTAAATACAATGATATTTGAAAGATGACAACAATTACTGAATACTTTTTCTGCATTAAAATTGCAAATCATTGATGTTTAATGACAATTGTGACGACAGACGCCATTAACTGGCCTTGTTATGAACTACAGCCATTTATTTGATTAAATTATGATGATTAAGTTAAATATTCCTTTTAACAAGAATGTTTATTGTCGTTTAGATGTTAGTAGCAACTCAACAGATTTCAATATAAACTTAATGGCTCAATGTTTTCAAATGTCACAACCATTTAATAATAATCATTAAGTAAGCGTAGTATTTTTGGGGACTTGTAACATAACATTCGTCCACACAATAGTTGCATTGAAAATTTAAGTTATCGATCTTCGATCTTCGAAACTTATAGAAAAAAACAAAACAAAAGAATTTTTGCTAGCAGAAGTCATGTGTTATACTGCAACATATTCGCAGAAGCATTTTCATCCGATACGTCAGCAGAGTGTGTTCGCGGGAGCATGTTGTTAAATAAAAAAAAAATTTTCTATAAGAGTTAAGTTAAAACGTTATTGTTGGGCAAGGTAGACTATTAAATACTCAATGCCTTTTCGCCGTATAAAATTCGTCGCATAATAACAAAAATTTTACTTTATTGTCACATAAAAGTTTCTCTTCTCTTCTCTTTCTTACATAGTGAGGAATTCCAAAGATTGACGCATAATGTCGAAATTTACCTTTGAATAAAGGGAAGACTGTTTTAAATCCTTGTACATTTTGCATACATATTCTTACCGCAAGTAACTAGTGTAGGGTGTAAAGACTTTTTATGCAGCATTAACAATTGAAATGTGTTTTAAATGGAATTCAAGGATTGTTCAACGAAATGACCAAGAATTTTACTATGGGTTTTGATTTAAAAAAAAAAAAAAAGCAACAACAAGTCTTGAAGGTCTAACATAGCAAGAAATCAGCCACGTGTTCAAGGCCTACAGTACATAAATAAATAAATTACATTCAGTGTGGTGTGGACAACCAGCATAGGAAACACAATTTCGCAAACATCTAAATATGCAGCTCACACGACATAAAGCGATAATGACGATCATTACCCGTTATTAAATATAAGCGAAATCAATTTAGAGACAAGTTTTGTAGTCAAAAATGTGGTTAAAGAAAAAGTTCTTCGATTTTTCGCAATGATGCTCATGGCTTACCGATGTCGATGTAATCGAGCGGTAAAGTATAATTGTTTGGCTTTAAAATATACTGGAAGGAAATAAGAACGTGTTATTCGAATACTTTCAAAATCAATTCCATAAGATCCTCTAAATTATAAAATTCTTTTAACTAATTGTTATTACAAACACATAAGACCTTTTCAACGAAAATTGAACCATACTTGGCAAATTTTCCTCCATAAGCAGCGACACTTCATAACATTTCATTTATGTACACTTTATATGTGTTTAAGGTCATATCGACATATGGACATTAAGGTCGTATCGACATATGCAATAGGTTCCATGAAAGATTAAAACTTATTACGTAATTAATGAAATGATTGTTTATTATATTATTATTACAATTATTAGCTATTTACCTCTTCCCATACAATGACTGCCTACTGAGCCAGCTGACACTTACAAATATATTGTTAACGTAATTTACTGCATTCGAATATTTGTGGCAAAACACTTATATACAAAAAGTTTTATGTAACTAATGAGGTGTCGGCTAAATTGCTTACTACCAAGAAATCAACTAAAGACATAAGAGTCTAAAGCAAATAACGGCAATGTGTGGGATGTAGTTTTTTTTTTTTTTTGGTATTTACTACTACTGTTTAAATCGTTTAGAGTTTTTTAGGTTAGGTTTTTTTATTCAAAATCCATTCTATAATAAATTCAAAATAACCCAGGGCTGCAGTTATGTGTTAATTGGTAATTATAGAATAGTTTTCTAACAAATTTATAAGCTCATCTAGTACTAATCTGTTATTTATTTACGCCTTCAAGTAATTTTGAAATCTTCGATAGCCACTCGATTTAAAAAAAGGGTTGCCATAATGTAACTCCTGATGACTTCAAAATACATTTATTATCATGTAATGCTTTATATTCTCGTAAAAGATTTACAAGCATTGTAATGGCCGATCATTAAATATCCTACACCACTTTTATTGACACAAAACTTCAATTATTCTCGTAATAAAATATCAAAAATTATATCTTGTTTCCGTGTTAAAGTATATTTTTCATCAGAGCCCTCACAGAGAAGAGGAGCTAAAGCCTGAACTGATGTAATCTAAAATTAGCAAATTTAATTTTTCTTATTTTTCAACACTTTTAGTTATAGATTTTGTTGTCATATGAAGACTTAGTTTCCATGAGAAGCCTTTTATTACAAACCGATTTTCAACATGAAATATGAAAGATCAGATCCTGTTATCAAACCAAGGTTTACTTTTCATGAGTTACCAAAATGCAGATCTACGTGGATCAAATCATAAAATATTAAAGATTACTTTTTCTAAAAGCAGTTATATGGGAGACGGTTCAGGAAATGATTCCATCCGATTCAAATTTTTCAAATTTTATTTTCAATACCAAAGTAGCAATTTCTTTTTAAACGACGTGTTATATGGGGAGTATAAAAACGATTAAATCGAATTTGTTCGCAATCGCATGGGAACTTAAACCACAGCAAATCAGGATACGAAATTTCGTCAAAATATCCTACAAGTTGCGATATGTAGATTTAATACCAATAGTACATGGACAGATGAACAGACAACCGTATTAAAACATTCTTAAGTTTGTCTTAAGCCCTTCTAGGTATTACATACATCAGCACATACTAAATATACCTTGTACCATAAGAAGTGTAGGGTGTAATAGGTGTAAAACTGGATATCATCTTCATGCCGCCATAAGTGTCAGCACCATTTGAAGTCATGTGATTTCAAAAAACAACCAGAAAGAATAAGAAGAAGAAAGAGAAAATCACGTGACTAAATTAACATATTGCCGTTGCTATGTTGTGTATGGACACGGCTGACATTTGTCATTTGTACCTCACATAGTCATGGTGACAAGTTGTTTACCACCATCCTTGCCCACAACAGCAAACCAATCACAAATAAAGATCTAAATGCTACTGTGTCGTTACGTCTTCCTCTACAGCACTATTCTTGCAAGTGTCATACATTTCACAATTGAATTTACGTTACGTTAGTTGCTTTAGATGTTGTGCCTTGTTCGTGTACATGGTGAACACGAATTTGGCTTCTGGACAACAATATTTAATTACAAAACCGCTCTCTTAATATTATTCCAAGACTTTCAAGAACACTACAACAATCATTTGGACGATGTTAAAGCATTAGAAGTATAGTTGTCACGGCATGGTTTCCTTTTTAGTATACATTGCATATATGCGAGTACATGTTACCTGACTTCCATTAGTCGTTTATTTGATTAATAATAGCAATGCTTTCATTTTAAGCGTTTGTCCCTCTTACTGTTTCACTTAATTAAGTTTCAATTGAGTTTAGTTAATAAATGTTGTAATGCAGCATGAACTCTGCGTATAACGTACGTGCTCTTAAGTCATAGTTCATCTAATCACAATATTTATGCAAAGCACATAAATAATTAATGAACATTAACAGTCAATGAAGAGTTTCTGTTTTAATCGCTTTTCTTCATTCTTGTGTAAGATACGCTCTTGCAGTTAACCATCATTGCAAAATATATGCAGAGCAAGGCAGAGAGAGAGAAAGGGAGCGAATTAGAGAGCGTTAGGGAGTTAGAGAGAGTTAGAGCTAGAGAGACTTAGAGGTATTTAAAGCTGGAAAGAATTGTTAGAGTGAGAGAGTATTAGAAAGTGAGAGTTAGAAAGAGTTAAAGTTAGAGAAAGAGAGTTAGAGAGGGTTAGAGCTAGAGAGACTTAAAGAGAGTTAAAGGCTAGAGAGAGTTAGAGCTAGAGAGACTTAGAGGGAGTTAAAAGCTAGAGAGATTTATAGCGAGAGAGTATTAGAAAGTTAGAGAGGGTTAGAGAGAGTTTGAGATTTAGAGAGACTTAGAGAGTTCGGTTTGGGGAGAGTTACAGATTTGGAGTAAGAGAGAGAGAGAGCGCGAGAGAGAGACGGAGATTTGGACTGAGCTGGGGTGAAAGGGAATGACGAAAACTAAATTTATTTACAACGAAAGATATTAATATTTGCGACTTGAAACTTTTGCATTTTCAAAGAAGGAACGTTTAGAAGAATTCGGTGTTTGTCAAGAAATCGGCGACATAATAAATTTATATAATAATCAGCAAATCTTGAGCTTAGCCATTTTTGCAATGGAAAGCTTATTTGTGCAAGAAAGTCCACATAGGAAAGGATTCAAAACACGGGCGAATTTCGTCTAAATAGTCCACACTTATTTAATACGTCTTAATTCCTTTTTTTGTCGGAAAATATAACAATGAAAAAAGATTTTTTTATACAAAGATTTCTTTAAACTCGCAATTTATACGGGGAATGATTGTAAAAATGGTTGAATGCAATCCATTTTGAATACGATTCATTCTAAGACCACTTTAAATCGGTCTACCGAATTTGATAGAAATGTCTGAAAAATTGCAAACATCACGAGTAGACATCGAACAGGCCACAGCAGTAATATAGAGCTAAAATGAAGTAAACACTTCATCTCTCATATTTGGTTGTTAACCGCTTAAAGTGTATTCAAAAAACTAGAAAAAATGGAAAATTGCAAGTAAGTGTGATAAGGCTTTTAGTTGTTTCAAGTGTGGTTTTCTGTGCCCGTTGGTTTATATATTTCATTAATTGTAAAGCTTAAAACCAGCTTTTTGAATATATTTTTAAAACAGTTGTTATTTTATTTTTAGTCCAGCGTATCATATTTTTAAACGTTGAAACGTGAAATAATTTATTTCAGAAAAACGTAACCTATGATAAATTTTACTTACTTTTTAATCGCGATTGTTTTTCTCACGCCTCTGAGAGTACATTTCGGCAATAAAATGATGACTGAACATCTCTCTCTCTCTCTCTCTCTCTCTCTCTCCCACGTCTTTCTTAACGAACGTTCTTTTTTCTTTGATGCTAAATATTATATATTTAACGTAAATAGTCCGTAACCACTCTGAGCATAAACTTAGATTTTTTGAAACGAAAATAAATTCATTTTTAGTTGCGCCTAACACTAATTAAAATCATTAGAGTGATTGCTAGGTAGTACACTAGATTTTCCCTAAAAATATGTGTTTAGTTCCTGAGCTCCTGAGCTCCGGTGATCCTGAAGTGAAAAGTATGGGACAAGTTATGAACCAAATTTTTTTCTAAATGTTTCCAAACAGAAATTTACCGCAATTTATGTATAAAATACAATGATTTTTGATTGTAACTATTTAAAGTAAGAGTAATGCCAGTAAATTAACACTTTGCCACTTAAGGTGTTAGCTGCCACTTTTCTGGGTTTCGCCAATAAACACATCGGCTGCTACTCATCGTTTGAGCTAAACATAATAAAGAGTAAACACTCAAGTACCAAATACCAAGTTTGTTAGTAGTTATAACATAACATAACTTATCTGGTCTTCCTTTCGACAAACTGACATGTAACACAATTTAAAAAAGTATTTAACGTTGATTGTTGCGCGAACACATAATGGTTTTAAGTTCACCACTAACTACTACGATTGAATGAGTATTAAAACATTAAAGTCCAGTTGTCACACAGCATGACTTCTTTGTTCAAACACTTTTAATACATATTAATAAGCTTCAACGTGGTACACTTCTACTTTACCTGGCTTAATTTACTTTAGTTATTATTCATTTCATTGGTCAGTGAGTTAACTTTGTTAGTCCCAATAGAATGCTCAATATACGCTTTTAAAATTTTATTTAATTGAAAATAATTACATGAACTTTGTTATTATCACACACAGTTCGTACTTACTGCCAACGTTACAATCTGCAAATAATCGCATGTCAACACAAGAGAACTATATTTTATAGTTACATTATAAATAATTTTTAATTCCTTCGAGAATCGATTAAATTGTAAAAATCGAAAGAAAAGTATTTAGGTTAAGTTGAAAACAAAAACACTGTCTAGGAATCTTGACCTTTTCGATGGGGCAAAGTAGAAAGAGAAAAGGAAATCCTGTTCTGCCCGATGTCTTGTTTCTCTGTAAATTTTACCGCGAGTTAAGGTTCATAGTGTGAAGCTTGTTCGCCGAACTGACTGTATTCTCTAGTTAATACTATTCGAAGAAAAATAGAGAAAGGGAGAGAGAGAGAGCGACAAAGAAAGAGAGACAAAGAAAGAAAGAGATAGACGGAGAGATAGACAGAGGCAGAGAGATAGAGAGATACAAAGTGAGATAGAAAGAGACAGAGAGATATATAAAGCGAGGCTTTACTTTTGCAAAAAATTTTGCGGGATCATATGATTTTAGCGTGAAAGGAAGCACTTTCGCGCGACATTGTTTCAAGCCATGTTTTGAAGATAATTTTCTTAACGAGCTGATCGCATATTTGCAATATTTGAAAGGTGTCAAGTGGAACAAATTCTTTTACTTGTGTCTGAAAACACGTTCGGACGGCTATAAACCATTCATTGTAGATTCCTTTCAGACTGGTGGCAATCGTATAGCGGCCTGGTAGTTGCATTATGCCGGCCATCATCTTGGCTATTATCGTATAATAGACATCCTTCGAAAGTACTGAACTAACTCAATCGATTTAAAATTTTCATTTTGTATTTTATGTGAAGACTTTTTAGGTGGTCCATTGAAATGATTC
Source organism: Glossina brevipalpis (assembly GCA_000671755.1). Classification (NCBI taxonomy): domain Eukaryota; kingdom Metazoa; phylum Arthropoda; class Insecta; order Diptera; family Glossinidae; genus Glossina; species Glossina brevipalpis. The sequence continues at coordinate 663,017 of KK351108.1, forward strand.
CAGCAACCATTGGATCCATATTTCAAATTGGTATGTTTTATATCGCATTTTATTGGTAAATAAATTCTTTTTCAACCTTTCATATATATTCGAAATTTCAATTTTTTTCGAAAATTGTAACAATAGAGAGCAGATTTATGGGACAACAGTTAGTCGGATGTATATTACGGAGCAACTAAATGTTAAGAAAGAGAACATTTTTTATTTGTATACCCAGTCACTCTAATACATTATTCTTACACACAAATCATTTATTTATTTAATACTGGAACCGATAAATTAATTGATAGCATGTATATGCGAAAAGGCACCGGGTAGCAAAATCGTTTATATTAATCACATTTTGACACACACAATTTTTTTATTATTTATTTATTGGCTGCATTTCCTTAGCAGCACAAGCCAGAAAGCAAATCAAAGAAAATGTTTGTACATAAATTTTATTTGTGTAAAAAGCAAACGATTTATCTTACGCGTAGATATTTTAACCTAGTTAGGGTTGAAACACATTCAATCATTTAACGATAATAAATTTATTGCGTTCATCTCCTTTTTAAGAAAACTCTACAAATTAAAATATAAGAAAAACATTTTTCATAACAAATTTCATGTCATTCTTATAAAGCATTTTTCTTTAATGCGTACAAATGATGCAGTGGTTAAAAAACTTACACACAAAAGTTGTTTCAACAAATGATGGTGACCTGCTGTGCGGAATACTAGGTAATAATAATAACAACTAATAACGTAGACATAGTTAGTTGATTAGATGTGTTTGTAGAAATGATATTATGAAGGCTCAATATAGCTCATCGCTAAAAGAGCGAAATAAATTTTTAGATGATTTGGATAACTTTACAATTCGTTATGGTGCAGTTGCTATATATACAGATTGCTGCTAAGGTGTTGCGAGTTAAATCTCAATGGGTTTGAGTCAAAAGACAAAGGAATTCCTTTAATTAGGTGGACACTTACATTTCTCTTAGCCTAAGAATAAAATATTGATTTACGGTTTCATCAGAAATTAACCAAAATTTTAATTAATTATTTATACTAAGAGTTGTAACATATTTTCTTTATATTCCATTAAATTAAAATCAATGTACAGTTGTTCAACATGACATCGTTCTTGTTTATTGAAGAAACGAGAAAAATATGTTGAGATAAAAATGTACAAATTATGAATATTTATGTAGAAATTTATAAATGATTCACAGTCTGGAAAAAGCACGGTCCATCGAAGTGCTTTCTTTACTTGTTGTCTGTTTCTTTCTCTCTCTCTCTCTCTTTCCCTATCTACGTGTGTATGTAAATTTAAGCATAATCCAATACATTGCTGCAGAAAGCTATGCAAAGTTCTGTCTTAATGTCTGCTTTGCTAATCTCTGTGGATCTTTCGTTTGCAGTCTGGAAACCTGTTACAAATTTACATATAAATTGACTTCAATGCTTTTTCCTCGTATGCTCATGATGATGTTCAACATTATTATACGTTATTAATGCCGCATGCTTGCTTGAGTATATGTTGCATCTTAACCAACGACTGATTACGATTTATGTACGATGTATTTCACAATAGTAAAGTTTCTTTTTTTATTAACTTTATTTCTTTTTTCTTTTTTATTTAGTATAAAAAAAAATGTGTGAAAAGAATGTCGCGACTACAAACCAAATATTATAGTGATGGTCGAATTGATTTTCTTCTCGGATCTCACTTTAGTTTTTTCGGTCTAGTGAACGAGTTTGTGAAAGTACCACACCCATCTCTAAATCGGATAATAAATCTTCAATTTTTTATATTAAATTTTAACCGTTTAGCTAAGTCCGCAAACAGATTACGGACCGGCGGAGGAAAGGGCCGAAAGTTATTTTTAAAACAAATTGGTAGGTCATACTAATTAAGTCGACGACAATTGGACGAAATAACGAAGTCCCTGTGCCCCATTATAGAGTTGTGGGAAAGCTGTCTTTAATGAATCTTAGCTTCATGTTTGAACCAATATGAGGTTACTCAGCAGATCTTCCCGATGGAATGAAATCCTCGGTATTTTAATCGATGTTTCGAGTTTTTAATTAAATGAAAAGCCGAACGATTTACAGTAATACCGCAGGATAAATATATATAATACTCATGAAGTGGTAGATTTGAAGGCGAATAATCAATTCTGCGATGTATTTGGTTTAATATGGTTGTTATACCTCCACTTGATATATGTATTACATAGAAGCATAGAAAAAGAAGGTAGAAGAAGGTAGAAGAAGGTTTATTTATTTAATCTTGCAGCACAAAGCAACGAAATAAATGCTTCATCACGAAAGACACGCTTTATCGAGATATCACCAAAATATCGGGACTACATCGGGTAAATGGGGTAAATTCTGAGATGGGTTGCTTATGCAGAGTACAATAAACCCAGCACACTTACCATTTACTATTTGATTACTTTCATGACCTGCTATGTATCGTACTTCGGGTAATTGCACACAAACCTATGGTTTTATTTTGTATAAATACCCGCACATTCAGAATAAAATCGTCATTTATGCTCATGCGAATGAATGGTCAACAGCCCTGGCATGCCTTAATGGCTAATAGTTAGTCGATTTTTCATCTTTTTCGCTACATTGGAATTCTTTTCAATATTGACACCAAAGCTAACTGTGCATTTGTGTCTCTATTATAATTGAGAACTCTTTTCTACTATAACTAACTATCGATACAAGACATGCAATATGCGCGTAACTAATACCGAAGAGTAAAACGTTTTTAGTAAACTGTAGGACAGAGACTTTACACTTCACAATGAACTTTAACTCTTTTGGTAAAAAAAACTTGAATCAAAGTAAAATGCAGACCTATACATAATAACTGGACGTCCAACAGTCCAACTTAACGTACATTGTTTTATGGATTAATTGCAATTAATTGCTTTACATTTAATTTATGTAAAATAGTGTTTGACTACGATGTACATTCGCGATGTAATTAATGTGTTTGACCTCGTCTTACCTCATTAACAGTTATTAAGTGTGACACTCGAGCCTAAATAATAAGTCAAACGAGAGCATTTCAGTTCAAGTGTTTTATTCATTTTTCATTTTTTTTTTTTTTTAGTTGCAAGCTAACAACATCATCAACAGACCATTTTGCGTGATAATTACGCTTGTAAGTGCGTAGCGAGATATTTTATTATAATATATAGAAAGCATTCTAAGATCCACTTTAATGAAGTGTAAGAAAAACATCGTAACAACGCAGTAAAGAAGAAGAGTACAAAAGAGCAGACTAACCGAGAGAGCTGTGTCCATTAATGAACTATAATGTTTTGTGTTTATATGCATACGCACGCTATAATGAGATTTATTTATTGACAATCATGGAAAGTATGCACTTATGTAATAAGTTGACCAAGCACAACAGTCTTCTCTTTAGAAACTTTAATGAAACGTTAATGAGCCTTTAATGATTATTTTTCAAAAACTTACAACTTCTTATAAAGTCAACTTCATTATTAAATGATCGAAAGCAATATCTTGTGGATTCACAGTTCAAGTTTCTTAAAGTGACTAAATATAGAAGAATATATAAATTTGTTGAGTGACTTCGAAGAGTCTTCTTAGTATTAATCGCATAGTGTTTGTAACAAATTTCAAACGATTATTAAGAAACGTAAAAATTGGAAAGCAAAAAAAAAAAAGAAATAAAATAAAAAATAAAAAATTAATTAAATGTTGTGCTTATTCGATCACATTGGTGTTTAGATTCTCATAGAAGATTACTGGAAATACGTAAAATATAAATCAAAGAAATTTAAAGGGTTGTTAAGTCTTTGAGTCGATCCCACAAAATCCATAGGACCGTTTTAATATTCTTAACATTTAAAGTCAAGTCAATTAATCCCGAGGAACAAAATCGATACAGATGGGTCCTACAAATCGACAGAAAGCAAATAAAAATATTATAAACACCTGATAACCTTACAACCGTTACTGAAGGTTATAAAGATTATAAAGAATTCATAATAGTTTTTTACGTCTGGACAACGTTTACAGTACCTTTTAGGAATTAATAAAGATAAGACGCAGATCACACTATTCTATATACAATAAATCTTGTTGTCGTATTTACAGGCAGATAAGTTGCTTTTGCTTTTTGTAAATGCTCGCCTTGATTTTCGAACCAATATCTGTCACAATTCTTACCTAATGACAGCGCGATTGTGAGTGGCTTTTAACTTGATCTATGGTTATGGCCTTAGAATATAAATCAAGTTTCAAGTTCCTATCGCAATTTTTGCGACCCTAAGTATTCCAGCAGGACAGGAACAGAAATGAATTGAATCATGTTCTTAAAATGATAAAGAATATTTACCAGATACCAGGAAAATATACTTTTCTGCTTGTCTGAAATTGATAAAAAATAATTTATTCGAAGTATTATCCATAGCTAGCTGTATATTTTTCCCACCTGTCTGCCAATTTATCGGTGTCATGCCAAAAAAACGCTGCTGTTCTTTTTTCGGATTCTTGTACGGATCAAAGCATTGCTCATACCAAGTGCCTGAACTATCGAGGTAAAAAAGCCGTAAGTCACATCGACCAGCATTTCCCATTTGAGTGTTTCCAACGCGATGTGAACCGATGCTATCGTATGGATGAATGAATGGATGGATGTTATGTAGAAGAAAAAATTGTTTCGTTATCTTTTTTGATCGCATTTTTTTTTTTTTTTTAATAACTAAAACTTTAAATCTATGTATTGCACTTCGTTGCGTTCTAACAATCATACGCATTTCATACTTACACATCTGATATATATCGAAACTGTACAAAATAAATGTAAAACTCTATAAAAATGAATCATGAATTCGTTTTAGAACTTTAAAACTCTCTTCACAGCTATAGTGGTGAATCAGAAAATGGATTTGGAACGATTCGCAAGAAACCAAAAATCGTGACTTTACATGGTTCATGAAAGTACATAATTTCCGAGAACAATGTCAGTTCTATAATCCAATATGTACCCCTTAGTTCCTTCAAGTAGATAATGTGAAGTGTATGGGAAGATTTAGACTTTTCCGTAAGGGATTTAACTATTCGTTGGCCTTGATATTTAGAAGGTTCAGATAATTTTAATCTTTTCTTAGCGAGTATTGTTTTGTAATGAAATTTTAAAATATGAAATTTAAAAAATAAAATTTCAAATCCCATAAAACTCAACCTTAAAAAGAGACAAACTAAAATGTAATCTCTCCTCTATACGAAAAATTTTCGAGCTTCAGAGGATACTTTTGTTAGGAATTGTTTGATATAGAAAGAGAGATAATTTAGTACACATATATACAAAGTATATTTAACTCGATTAACATTTTAGCATTAAAAGTATATTTTAATAATAATAATAATAATAATAACAAAACCGGCTGCTTTTAACTACGCATGTTTTATTTTAATTAAAATTCCAGCACGCACTTGTTATCTCAAATGAAAAAACCAGAAACCCCGATAGGAAGGAAAAGAAATCTTAATTATTTGGCAAATCGCTTTAGCACAGACAGCCGAATAACGGAAAAGAAACCTTGTATTTAAAATTGTGTGCGTTTGCGTGTGCGTGGCGTATATATATGTAGATATTTAACTGCCATTTTTTATGATATATACACAAATAGCAAAATTGAACGCAACTCATTTGCATTTTAAATGACTTCTTTGCCAGCTGCAACTTTCAAGGCAATGCCTTGCGTGACAAACACAAAAAGTATCATTGAACGTCCCTGCCATACACGTATTCGGGCAAACTTTGTTAAAAGAAAAAAAGAAAAAAACTCATTTCACTTACTTGAGCTGAGAATGCGTTCACTTCAGTGCTGCTGATCTATTTTTGTTATGTTTGCCTGTGACACTTACTAATAGTTTGTGTCATTCCTAGGAAACTACACGCATGCGTGCCTATTTACCCGCTTTACATGCAAAAACAAATATGGTTCGTTAGCTAATTAAAACTAAAAAGGGTTTTACATTCCACTATAAAGTCAACCAGACGAATTCCAGCAATTGTAAAAGCTATCGCTGAACACCCAAGAGATTCGAAGGTGTTTTTTCATTACAGATCAGAATCATATTTTAATGTTCAACTGAATGTTTTGCAGGCATTCACTTAAATTATATTTCAGAGATAAATTTCGAAAAATCATTGTGTTCAACAAGCACAAGAGAAAAAAGAAAATGATGTGTTTTAACCTTGCTAGTAATATTCTCCTCTACGTGTTACACTGTGAAGCCTTTTTAATGAATGCATTTTTTATTTTCATGATATATAATTAAGAACTCTTACAGGTGAACATCGTGTAGACGTACAAGTATTTACTAAAGGTGACATTAATTGCACACATGTAGCTGCTGTGCAAAGAACGCCTTTTTCTATTAAACAAATTGATCGACTAGTGTCTTGAAAAATGAAAACATCGAAGCCTTCAACTATCGTATCAAGTGGCAAATAATTTAATCACCGATATTATCATCGATTATAAAAAGCACTTAAAGAAAATTGGAAAAAGCAAACTTTAAAAGAGAATAGCTTTGCGCTGAACTTGTTTATCATTCTATTATAAAAACAAGACACCAAATACACACACATGTGTACGCTATTACTTACTTTAATTAACTTATACCAAGTAAAAGGAAATTATGTTTATAAAGAAATGCGGTTTGAAAAAGGATGAGATACTATCACCTGAAAAATTAAAACTAATTTGTGTAAAAAATTTTTAAGAGTCATTTTTAATAGAGAATTAGAAAAATAAATAAAAATAGATAAGAAAAACTTATGTTACATCAAGAGATTTGGGAGAATTTTTAAAACCAATTTAACCAAATTCGAGTGAATTAAGCAGTAAGCCGTTTCTTCGGCACATTTCTCATGTCTGTCCGTGAATATTCGTTTCCATATTTTTCAGCCAAAACTGATGAAATTTTATAAAAAAGAAGAAGAAGCTATTTTCCGGAGAAAATTTGTTTTCGTTGCTCCTTAAAAACTTCAGTACACGAGTCGAGGAATCACCGACAGATAAACGAATTGAGAAACTGACAAAACATCATGGACTGGCAAATAGACAGAAAACTTCTACAGTTAGACGGATTAATGATAGTTGAACCAAGGAATGACAGATGGACCGAAAAAATCTATAGATAGAGATACAGAACTAAGAGAACGACAGATGGACAAATCGACGAATAGATGAACGATCCATTAAACTAACAGAAGGACAGATTGATCGATCGACGTAGTAGTAAACCCACAGATCAATTAATCGGCAGTTGAATAGACTGACAAATTTAACATTTTAAGGACCACACGATAAATGGACTATATATATGCAATACGTTTAGCCACTAATAGGAACATATATATATATATAAAAGGAAAAGTGAATGATTTCATGTTTTATTGCACAGAGGGGGGATGTACATCTATGTATTAATAGATAGATAGCGATCACCCATGGCACAGAAGGAATACTGAATGTTTGTTTTGATTGGTGGTCAGTAATCTTTTAAAATTATTTTACGTCCAATTTGTAATTGCAACAATTAATATCAGTAGCGTTCTCCTGTTTGCTTTACTTTTTTTTTCTTCGCATATTTGCGGTTTCAGTAAAGTAGTCTGACTACTAATACCGGTTGCTATGATATCATGATACTGATAGCTTTTAATTAAATGAAACGAATCGTTTGGTTTATCTCACACTTCAAATACATTCACAACGATATTTATTCTAATTCTTTGTATGTATATTTGCGATAACCCGGAAGAAGGGAGCATCTTTTTAAGTTTTCTCTAAAGGAAACTTTATTTTCGTTTAATTTATTCATTGATGTAATTTTTTAATTTAAGGATTAATTTCATTGATTCAACTTAAGCATGCAATGCTATGAATGCTTAGTTGCTGATATGAAGACCTCGCGTGGCAAAAGTGAAATGACTTTGCGGTCAAACGCCACGCAGCAGCAAACATTGTTGTCAGACTCTACGAATTCACGAAAGGAATCTCATCGAGGATCATTAGCAATAAATTGAGTTATTCTATTGGCACATACTTCATCTCTTTAGCTAGTTATTGACCAAGTAATATGAAGCCCATTTCGATGTTATTTTTAGTAACCATCTGAATACCAATCTTTACAGTCTGCATGAAAACAAAACTGATAAATGAGTAGGAAGGAAAATTAGGAAAAAAAAAATGAAAACGAGATTCTTACCTTTTCTTCTATTCTCTTTTCGAAATAAAAAAAATAAAAGGAAACACAAAGTGCCGCTAATCTACACTAAAATAACTCGTTAGCACCTTAAACAAATTTCATTTAATGATTTTCGTAATACATGAGTACGTAACCGCTTGCAGGGTGAAACTAAAAAAACGCAACAAATTTTTATACCCATATGCGTGCGACTGTGAACATGAAAAACGCGTACTTTTCGTGTTCGCACAAACTAGAGAGGCATGTGGATAAATCTAAGCAAGCAACACCTGTTTTAACTCGTGATAAAACAGAAACTAAATTGAATGAAAATGTAAGCAACTTTGGCTTGTAAAAAGTACTCGTTACAAGACTACGATGAACCGATTTTTAAGACAAAATTTTTAATATTGTTTACCCTTAAACGAGAGAAAAAAACGACTAACGTGCAAAATGGTGGAGGTGAATATGAAATAATCGAATTTTGAGTATTTGGTACAGCTTTAGATGATACGAAAAAGTATAAAAAATCAATTTCAATTAATATAAATCTCGTTGTCGACTCCAAATTTCGAGTTTATCTATCAAAATGGAAGATTTAGTTTTTGATCTCTCAGTGAATCGCTTTGAACCTCTATTTACCCTACCAAGATAAATGCATTTTGTGTAAATAATGACCGGGATGTAAAAGAGAGATACAATACATTTAAGGCTTTAAGCCCAATTATCAACACATGACACAGTCCATCAACACATCATCAGATGATAGGGCCTTTCATTTGACACGGAACAGTAGTTTTTAGCGAATTATCCAAATAACTTGATCGAATAAAATTCGTTAACCTCTGACGCGTTTAAGTTCCAACTATTTCCGAAACAAAAATTACCACTTCGTGGACAACGTTTTGAATCATTTGAAGGCAATTCGTATCGCCACCGCAAAAGTCTATTGTACTCTTCCGCGCCCGTAGCCTTCCCGCTTTAGGGTGCTTATGAATACCGCCATCTTTTTTCGGATTCGGAGCACCTTACTGTGTCCAGCGTTACGAGGTGTTCGCCAAACACTGTTTCTGTAGATGGTCGCGCATTCACACACTGCATATGATGGACGTTCCCATCACCTCTTTGCGGAGCCTGCAAAAATCGGTATCTGAGCTACTCACACTTTTCACGTGGTACTTATTATGACCCGTATAGAAGCCAATGCCGAGATGCAGCTCGGTTTTTCGTACTTCCAGCAGCTTGTGTGGTATGGCGGAAGATTTTATAACTCTTTTTTCTTGTGCGTGTTGCGCTATGGGTACAATGGTGGCTCCTTGCCTTTCGTGAAATGTTAAAAATCGCAGCTTTTTGACATATAAAGACTTTTTTGACGAATAATTGTTTTCTTATTAGTTTTAGATTTTAAGATTTACCATAAGGCGTAAGGTGTAATCAAAAAAGTGATTAATTATTTAGTCGAAAGAAGGCGTTAATTCAATTTTGCGAAATCTCTACGCGATGCCCGCCAGGAGTGTCACGTTAGCGAAAGTTCTGCTGCCATTCGCTAAATGAGGATCTGGTAGAGGAACTTTCTGGTGACTAAAGGCTAACGAATAATCCCTGGCGACAGGTGTTTTTCGGATTGTATGAGCAAAGCACGGGGGTTGTGTTTCTATATAGAGGGCTTCTCTTCCCGATGAGCCTCTGCTATTTTAGGTCAAATGAGGAAGCTCTTTGTGCTATGCAAACTTAGGGAATACCTTGATGCCTGACCCTTGGTGCGGGCCTTTGGGGAGTATCGAGATGGTAGTGGGAGTAATTAGAAAGGAACATCCTCTGACTAGAGATAAACTCTGGACTGTACCCAGTGAATGTTTGTTCTGGAACTTGTATAACTGCGAAACTCTCTTTTGGGGACTGTTCCAAAGCCTGAGGGACGCCGACTCTCATTCGTTGAAAAAAGTTCTATGCTTAGGTGTAAAGTGGGGTTAAGGTACACTTTAAACCAATGATAGCAATGTGTATTCGATACAACAGGTATATTTAATGCGGAACTTTGCTAGGTTATATAACAAAATCCGCCAAACGATATTAAAGGAATACAACGGCTTCTACACATGAATTAGGATATCGATCTTCTCTAGTATCTCGAGTGCCCTTATGCACTTATTTGCAGTGAGCATTGAATCTTGTTAATGTGCATAGCTATGAATTTTATAACAAAAAAACTAGTGTATAGGACACGTTTTAAATGTTAGCGCGTTAGTATACACATAAAAAAAGCGTAGAACTTTCTATTCAAGTCTTTCAGGGGCTCTTCTTGCAATATAAGAAACATTAGATTTGTATCGCTTTACATATGTAATTCTAAGTGCTTCCTCTATTTAGTTTAAACATTGATGTTCAAAGCTCAATTTTCTAGTCTAATTATGTCTAGTACAACAATGTCTTCGCAAGCTAAAAAAAAAAAGAGAAACAGAAAAAAATTCAAATTATTTTAAATTTATTTATTATTCAAAGACAAAGTATTTTCCATTTCTATAGAAAAATATTATTAAAGGAAACCTAAATTGATCATGATATCCGGTCAATGGTAAGATATTTACACATCTTCATGCTTTAGCTGCTCGTGTGCAATGATTAGTTGGCATGCACAAGTTTCTCCATTGCACTCAATGCATTTATCCTTTAGTAGTAGTGGTAGAGGTTTTTTTTCTTTGTAAATAAATTCCAAGTTTTCTAAAAGCATGCACATCGTTGTCCATTAAAAGATCAAGTGCAGCTTCTGCTTTTTAATGATAAATCTTGCTTTCAAATTCACGTTCTTTTCTCGATTTCCTTTTAAGTCATTCGAAGCACGCGAGTAATTGATCAGCTATTGTTAAAATGATTATCATTGTTTGAATACTGCATGTTCTGTCCATATGTTGAATTCATGCAAATGATTGCAATATTTTCTTTAAGTGACACTTTATGCAGCTGCTTAAGATTTTAATTTCTATAGTCGTCGCAATTTTGTGGGTGATCCGATATTCAACATGTGGATACCAGTAGTAGTAGTGAAATAAATACATGAAGATGTGTTTGCATGTTTAAATCGAAAAGAGGATGTTAGTTCTTATTAATATTTTTATTCTCGAATGCTGAAATTACTAAAAAATTGCATAACACGTTTGCTACGTACGTGTAAACAAAATCATGATCGTTGAATTGTTTTATAAGCGTTCAAATTAATCTTTCCGCACCCAACATAAACTTCATTTATACATGTGTGTGTGTGTGTTATTGAATATTTATAACTTTTCAATTTTTATCTTTAATATAATAAATCAAAATGTTTTAAACATTTGACAACTTTGGAAAACTGAACATTTAAAGGAATGAAATGTTTGCTACGCGGTCATTCGTGTTCTTAAGTTCATATGCGAATTGACACACATCGCATTTGTCTCCAATGTCTAACAAATGATCAAATTTCAAGCTTAGCCCACCATCAAAGGATAAAAGCATTGAACGCTTTTTATTCTCTATTCAGAGTAGAAAAAAAAACCTAACGAAAAAGACAAAAAAATTAACACGTTTCTTGAATCATTTTGAAATTCTTAAACTATTTATTCATATATGAATGTGACTCTGACTTGACAAAAAATAAGAAATTTATTTATTTATTTATACATATATAATAAAACTCACCTAAATTTATCTAATAATAGATAATAAATAAATAATAAAGTTATTTTACGCCAGTGATATGATAAAGGAGTAGTAAGCGACATTGTTTGACTCATTCAGAAATATCGTAGCTTGACTCTTAGATAAAAGATAACGGGCATCAGACAACAAAGTAGGTTAAAGTTGACTATTAAATATTCTACACTGGTACGTCTAATACAATCCTTCATCTATTTTCGTAATAAAATACCAAAAATTATATCATGCCTCCATCTCAAGGTAAACTTTCCAACGAAGCTTATTAAACGGACTGAAACTCGAGAAAAAGGTCTTGTTATTCTCCATTTATTTTTGTCATAAAGTCTCGAAAGTTCGTTAGGTTACCTCTCCTGAGAACCCTGGGCGTCAAAGATTAGGCCTACATAGTTGAAATTTGGTCCAGCTATTATGAACGGACAGATCATCATCATCATCATTTTGCGAATGATATCAAAATATACACTATTTTCATCTCTGTGCTTGACACGCTGATGGGCTACAATCTGATCTTTCATCTTTGAGTGATTAGTCTCTTATCAACTGTATGTCATGTAGCTTAAGCACATGCAAGAAATTGGCGGTCACCACTGCCTACTTATTTTATTAATTATTATTATTAAAAATAATTATGAGCTAGCGAATGTATATTGCTTTAAAGACTTGGGTGTTTTATTTGATTACACACTCAAATTCAGCCTTCATATTGAGTCTTCTTGGGCTAACAAGGCTCTTTCTTCTCTTCTGAGATGAGTCTCTTCTAAGTCTCTTCTGGAAATGCGGTTATTTGTTTACACACTCAAAATCAACCTTCATATTGTATCTTCTTCTTGGGCTAACAAGGCTATCTCTTTTCTTCTAGGAGAAGTGTCTTCTAAATGTCTTCTGGAGATGGGCCAAAGAATTTTATTTAATGACCCATATATCTGCAAACGTCTGTACACTGCCGATGTTTTTTGTCCGATTTTCAAATACTCTGTCGTTGTTTGGGCACCGTATTACCAATGTCACATTGATCTAATTGAGTTTGCTCAGAGAAATTTTCTTCTGTTTACTTTGCGCGATCCGCCATGGGGAATCCCACTAGAACTCTTCCGTCAAATGAAACCGACTTAACTTGAGACAGTTACCGTCACTCGGTATGATTAAATTGATTCGTAGCTGGGTTTCTTCTTCTTACCTATTAAATTTTGTCGACCCTCAATATTCTGAATCGGCGTTCACGATGCTGTATGCACTAGAGACTCTAATTGCAGCACTAGCTATCCGCTGTTTAGTCTATTTAGCTTGCTATGTCGGCTTTATGAGACGGGGTACTATCGGTTTAATCTGATTTTACTGATTCTATTGATACAATTAGAAATAATCTGTTATTATAATACACATATAGATAGAAATTGAAAATTGTAATATAAAACTTATGTCATGTGGGGAAAGGTAATTAGTTACATAATTAGATACGCACTAAAAGGTTGAATTGAATCATTTTCTTGCATTGGTATTATAACTATTATTATTGGCCTGATTATACACTCACCGAAGGTGAGGGATATCTTCACTTTGTAATTTTTTGCTAATGTCCAGAAGGAAACTTGCAAGACCCCGTAAAATTTTGATTCATTTTGAAGTTTCTTCTAGAGTTATTGGTTAGTACGAATTTTGTCTCGTGGTAAAATTGTTGTTGCAAATATACTAAATGTATAATAAGCGGGCATATGCATTCACGCAAGTACTTTTCTTTGTTTAATGGGGGTTCTGCAGAGAGTAATAATTTAAAAAGAAATTATTAATTAATTATTGTTATTATTATTATTATATTGACTGAAGCCACAGATTTTTTGTTTCAAGTACATAAGTAAGTAAGATACAGAACGGAGAGTAAACCACTAAAAAAATTATTCTTAAATACAATTCGAAATTATCTTAACAATTTATACATCGTTTTTGAGAAAATAGAAAACAACTTTTTTACTATTTTAAGTACGGATTATAATCGAATTTATTATAGCTTACCTGCATTACACTGGAAAAAGGAGTTATTAGTGCCTGTATTCTTAACTCCTCTAAAGTATTTTTGTTTTGTTAAGCTACCAAATTTCTGAAGAAACATTTAGATCATATTGGAGACCCCAAAATAATACCACATCATATCTCTTACTTCTCTGTACTTTCCATATCACATCTCTTACTTCTTTACTTCATCTCTATTGTTATAGTTTTGTTGCATTTGATTTATTGATTTTATATGGAGGTTTATGAAAATAGCAAATTGAACAGAGGATACGTTTTCTGTTGTAATGCAATTTTCATTATTAAATGCAAATAAAAGAATTTTAATTTTCATATTTTCCACTTACACCGAAGGCTGCTTATAAACTTTAATATAATGTACGCGTGATAGTATGAGTTCAAATACATTTATCAAATAAAGTTTACATTAATTTGATAGTATGCGTGCTAAAGTGAATGGATAATGAACATATGCCGTACAAGTGCCAAGAGGCAATAACTTTATTGTATTGCATACGATGGTGGGCATAATACGAAAAAAAAGGTGTAGTGCGTACACTATGTATTCCCACAGTCGATTGTCAATTTGTTTATTTACATTTTTCAACAATTTTTTAATTATTAATTACAAGAAATATTTGTGTCTTTGAGGTAAATACATGTATACGCGCGAACTGAATATTAAAATATATATATATATATATAGTTACAATGTGAATTGTATGGTATGTGTAAACATATACACCCAGCAGTTTTACGCACACATTTAGATTATGTCAGAAACTTATAAATGAGGCTTTTGCAAAATGTTAACAGCAAAATAATTCACCTTAGGAAAAATCCCGCCCACTGATCTAGAAAACGAACGAAAGCATCAAATCAAAATGCCCCGTAAGCAATAGAACCAAAAACTAAAGTTGATATTTTTATACACTAAGTTAGCTAAACCCCGTTTCATGTCAAATAGCAAAAACAAAAATAACAACAATTCTAATAACGTGCGTTCTTATAAATTTATACACTATATCGTTAACATGTACACTAAACGCAGCAATACATTAATACCTCAAGCATAAACTATATGACAATTTCCATAATATTAGTGCCGTGACTTGCTTGGTGAAAAAAAAAAATAAATAAATAAATAAGTAAATAAAACTATTCTAATATAAATGCCTAAGCCTAGGCTTATACCGTCGCATAATTGCAAGTGTATGAACGTAACTAGTGCGTATTCAACTGAAACTAAAAAAAACTCGTAGGTATAACTATGCGTCTCATACGTCTCGCATCTCTAATTCAAACATTTTTATTTACAGCCATAGCCACATAGTTAGCATGCATGTCACCATGAAAATAAATTTAAAAATTTATTGAGAGATTTATGAGAAAATGTGTGCAGAAAATTTACTTGTATTTTAAAGCATAATTTTAAAGTTTATTTACAAAAATTTTTAAATATTCGGAAATTGACATAAACATATTTATGTAGTACTAAGCAGAAAACGGTATGCTCTTTCTACGGTGTAAGCGTTAACTCTCTTCTCCTCGTATTGGATTGTTGTTCATTCTTTCATAATTTTAAGAACTCTACTCTTCCTTCATTCCAAACATTTTAGACTCATTTGTTTATAGAAAATTATACTCTATCCCTAATATATTGAACTCTTAAACACTTTTAAACTTTTTTTGTTTGAATTTCATAATATTGTATAAACATTTAATATTTAATTTAGAAGTCTAATAGCTTCTAGTTCTTTTTTTTAGCTTATAATTTTAATTATATGTTAATTATAAAAAGAAATTTGTAAATAAGTAAGAAAATTATATTCGGCCCTGAAAGAACCCTTTATATTCAACACTTTTGTTATCTTTTTAACATCTGTAAACTTTGATAACTTTTTGTCCTTCGCTATTGAATATCAAGACTCTTTTCAAAGTTTATTGCTATTTTTAAATATTTTTCACTCGATTTTTATTTTAAAGACATAATAAGAGATCCGAATCGGGAATTTGTGTTCGCCATTCGATATAAAATAAAAGTAATAGTTTTTCTTCTGAAAAAAATTATTTTGAATCGTTAGATGAAGTTTTATAGGAACAGAGTCAAAAATGTACGGCTTCATACCTTTTTGAGATGACTAAATATTAGAATCTTTTTGTGTGTCCGACTCCATACTAAGAAAAGCATTCAAAACCTTTAATATTGTTCCTAAGATGTTTAGTGTTTACTCGCACACGCGTTACGTTACTCACAAGACTTGAATTATGCGACAAAGTTTTGCAATCTGGGTCTAAACTTTTGTATTTTTGTCTTGGTCCTCAATAGCTCTATTTTCAATTGTACAATTTGATGTTGTCATTATTATGAATTTTGGCGATTTGCGAATTCTTCGAAATCTCAATTTTGGAAAAAGATAGTTTCATTCGCCCGAAAAACTGTACTTCATTTAAGCACTTTTTATAACCGTCATCTCGATCCGCTTAGTTAATTTCGATTAATCGCGATCCCTGTGAGAATTTTGCATGCTTTTGGAAAGAATGTCTTTGCCGATGGAAATATTAGTTCATTTTGTCATTGTCGCTTTTCTGTGGCATTCGCAGCTTTTTAAAAAACTGCTTATTTATTTGCCTCTTCAAAACATTGCCTGTCTATCGTTGGCAGCTACTTTCTCCAAGTTTCAGCTAAAATATGAATTCCATAAGGGTAAGACTATAGGTACTTTGGGACTGTGGAAGAAAAAACGTACTTTTTGTTCACCGGTTTAAGAATGGAACCCCCACTAGACGAGACAATAAATATTTGAGTGCAACCGAAAGGATTAACGTTTGCTAATAACAGCGGGAAAGGCAGCACATTCCAGTTCAGTGCTGCTAACATTTCAAAGTTGTCGAGTTTTTTTTATATGGGGATGAATTTCATCACAGGTTACGGCTGTTTTTTTCGTTCCAATTAAATCAGTTGTACGGTTTTCTAATGATAATTTCGTTTTGTTAAGACAAAACCATAATACACTGCACTCAATTGACGCCTCCAAATTTGATCGTCACGGATATTCAACTTTATCAGGCATGGTAACGGTTGGCCTAGTCTGCTTCATGATTATTTGTGCTCTAGATATCGTAAAGCAATCATCCTTGTAAGAATTTAGCAGCATGGCCTTTTGAATTGAGCAGCAAAGGTAAAGTTCTCACAAATAGCGAGAATTTATGTCGTAAAGTGACATATTCAATGGACAACAATCTTATAATGCAAAATACAAATGGACTAATGTTCCGATGGGATTTTGTTCACAAATGCTTAAGCTTATTGCATGGGATAGGCATCTGTTTATATCCACCACCAAATACCCCTAAATCCATCTAACGGAAAATAGCGGAGACAAATTTACACGTCTGTTATTAATTATGAAAATTTATGAATGTAAAATATAAAATACCTTTCTGGAGCACTCTAACGATGTAGTCAGCCTTTTAACTGTCGGATGCAAAGTACAATCGCTGTCCAACTTATTAAACGTACACTGTAAGTTGTTCATTCGTGCAAGATTATACGAAATATTTTTGACTTTTAACCCTTTAGAGAAACTATAACTTTTATTTTACAAATTTTTTCGTGTGGCTCCACATTTTATATTTACTTTTGATATGTTGTATGGCAATATTAGCGCGCTGGTGCAGATCTGTTTTTGTGGCTTTATCTACTTTGTTTGTTTATCTCGCAATATTGAACTACGAAATTGTGCGTTTACTTTGTGTGTGCAGCACTTTTAACAACTAAAAGTATCTGATTATTGCCTTTCAATCATACATACAAAGGGAGACCTTTCACTACGTGAAAAAGCTTAATTTAAAGCTCTTATTTCAAACACAGTTGGCAGTTTTATGACCAATTCCAGAAAACATTTTATACATGTAAACGTAAATCGATTGATACGTCAAGCAGATATGAGTAAATTTTCTAAAGGAATATTGTCTATCTGGCAGCGCTAAGTGGTATCGTCGTAATTTAAAACAATCTTCTATTAGTTAAAATTTATACTATTTATTTATCTATGGCTGTGTATGTACATAGAAGCAACACCTGTTTTATTTTAACATAAAACAAAAAATTAAATTGAATAGCGAGCACCCATACTTTAGTTATTATTCAGTAAATGTTTTAATTTTGGGTGAGTTTTTTTTCGTGTTCATTTTGTGAATTAGATCTAACGCGGATTGGTTGCATACGTTATAAGTATCGGACTAAATTTTGTAGTTTCAAGTTTAAATTCATATACGCATGAGACTTCTTTAAGCACTTATGTTCATTGAATGATTTTAGGTTTTTTTTTATATGATTCGAAGTTTTGTGAAAACCATGAAAAGCTATACACGCCTTAGCTTAAAGCTATAGTAGCAATAAGTATTCTGTAATTGTTTTTATGCATTTTTTAAATATAAACTTGGAAGACAACAACAGCGGGCTGAAGGACAGGCGATCAATTGAAAAGGCAGTGAAACAAAGAGAAAAGTGTACACTCGAAGAAATAAATTAACCAATAAAACAACTCGCGCAATGATAGATGAACACATGAAGACGCAGCCTTTCGAAACGATGAATAGACAATTCTAGAAGGAAAGATTGAAAAACCGCAAACAGGAATAAGGAAAAGCCGATCAAGGAATTGACAAGTGAATATACGGACGTATAAATAAATGACAGGAGATAGGCAGACAAAAAGAAGGAAATGAACAAGACAACATCTTGAATGCGTATAGACGTATAAGTGCACTGATCCATGGATGATAGATGAATGTAGTCCTTCACACATATATCTAACCGTTACGAATAAGGTGATTAAAGTAAGATACTTTTATCTTTCGATCGTGAGTACAAAAAAAAGTCCATGCTTTCAATATGGTGCATGTTGCCATCAAACACTAATCTATACATGAAGTATTCCATAGTTGACATGACGCCATTTTACTTTTAATATTCTTTCCTAATAGAAGTATAAAAATAATTAAAAAATTTAAAGCAAGCAAATATAAAAAAAAACTTAAAAGTTATGGAAAGAAATTGATTCCATATCACAAATCTATTATTAGATAATTTTGAAATTTACACTCATTTGATGTAGGGGTAACGATACAATCTTTAAATAGACATGAGACTAAACCTTCTGTAAATCGCTTGTCCTTTATTAATTTTAGTGTACATAATTTTCTTTTATGTGTTAATATGAGAGATGACTCTTTGCTGCTTTCTATTTCGAAAATCATTTGAAAGTGAAATGAATTAAAAGGAAAGCTCACAGTATATGTATTCGCTATAGAGTTGTCAGATATATGCTTATCCACATAAACACAATTATAACTCGAACAACACTTAAACTCATTGTTAGTAGACAAAGTGATTATATTACTGATCTTCTTTAAAACATGTGTAATCCATCATTGGATTTGACAATAGACGTACATTCGATCATAAAATTATATCTTTGTCTCTTTCTCATTATGTAATGTCCGCTAACCGACAGGCAATGCATGTAAGCGATTCTTACACAGATTTTATTAGGAGTGTTATCAATGCCTTCGTTCGACTGTCACTATGGCTGTCAATTTATAAAAAAAAAAAAACGAATTGGTTTGTAACTTTAGATTTTATGTCTTTAGACTTAGAATCCTCTCTTCAAGTTAACATTTATTATTTCTTGAAAGTGAAGAAGTTCAATAGTGTACATAACTGTATACAACAGTATACAGCAGTATATGTTAGGGGTACAAATAAGTTTCTACCATTTGACAAAGATGGGCCCCGTCGTGTTTTGTTGAAATAGTTAGATATAAAAAGTAATATCGTAAATTTGGCCATTTGATCACGACATCTTGTCGAAGCATTAGTGACTAAGTATAAGCATCACATTTCCTTTTCGTGCGAAAAATATCAAATTTTACGTTAACTGAGTGACATTTGCGGAAATTTTTATTGCTTCTGCTCAATTCTAAAGGTGTGCCGGTAAATCCTTATGAGCGGTGAACAGTAGCTATATTAGGATATCCAAAGTACCAAACACCATGATGCAGACTAAGCGAACCATCAACATGTTTGGTAAAGCCGAATATATACAGTGATCCCTTTTGGAGGGGACAGGTAGATAGGGTGTATCGTAGCTACCAACAATAATTGATAAAGTTGAGACGAGCAACCGGAGCTATATGTGGAAAGTAATGACATCGTCAGTTTTCAGTATGACAAAATTCGGACTCCGTATAGTAAAATACGTCTAGGAATCTTTTGCGGCACTTAAATGGAATGTGCTGCCCTCCCCACTGTTATCACTGGACATTACTCTCTCTGATTAACACCGTTTACAATGGATTACATATTGAATGGTCGAGTGGATACTCTTTTCTTACAACGATATCGAGTAAGGGACTCTTTTTGCTCACCGCCCCAAGAAGCCAGTTGTATTTTTCTTGTGACGTTCATATTTTGTCTAAAAGACGGAAGAAGTAGCCACTAATGAAGAGCAGTGCTTTGAATAAAAAGTAATTTATAGTTTTTTGAAAACAAATTCCTAATTTTGGATAGAAAACACCGGAAACTTATTATTATACATATTAGCAGTATATAGCAGTATATAACAGTGTATAGAAAGTATATAACATCAAGCCAATGCACCCGGTCACAAGTCAACCGCAACAGTGACAAAATGGCTACAAAAAGATTTAGTTATCCTACGAACTTATTGAATAATATTGTCATATTAACGTAAATGTATGAATCAACTTAGCTCTGTGCAGAATATTTGCTTGTGGGTCATTTTCATTTCCAAATTGCCCACTTTTCCAGCTTTCTATGTTAACACTTTTAAATTTTCAACTTATGCGAGAGGAATAGAACGACGGATATGATTAAATAAACTCAGTATGCATCTGATGTTTATTTCTATGTGCTACAAATGAAATGGCAACCCTGATATGTCCTTATTTCTGACTAAAGTCATAAAAGCATTTTTAATAAAAAGTTTCACACACACACTTAAAGATAAAATGCAAACAACACCAACACATTACATACGTATACGAGACCCGATAAAGAATACATTTATATTTAATTAATGTCACCCAACAAATGTGTCGCAGTCACGTTACGTATAGGCTGATTTATCGTAACATCAGATCTAAGCCTACTAATGCTGGTCAAATAAACTCAATTTAAGTAGACTCAGCTGTATTATCGGTTTAACCGGCTTCTTGCATTATGTGCATGTGTCTTGCGGTGAATGCTTATTTATGGCAAAACGTGTAACGAGCTAAAAGCATTGCATTGCAATCAGAATTCCAGTAAAACCTTAAATCATATGAGTACATGTTTCGAATTCCAAATAGTAGAAGAAACTTTTATTAAATAAAAAGAAAGACAAATGTAGAAGAAAACATATTTGTGCGAGCTTTGTAAAATTGAATGAAAACGTTGCAGTAATATCAACAAAGACTAGTTAATGAATAGAAATCTTGCTTTTGTATCGAGAGAATTAACCACTTCAAGCTGTCAGTTCGAATTTATCAATTATTGGGATACTTATGCGAAAGAGAAGAAAGAACCAAATATTCTCTGTGTGGTTTTTATAGTCGTACTATGAAATTGCTGGAATAACTTAATGTGCATAATATATACGTATATGTGTAACTCATACAGAAATATTGAAATGTGTTTTCGCAAAATATTCGCAGACTATTGATGTATAGAACATATCTTTACGTTTTATGTAAGCGAGGAGTTACGTCGCATTTGTTAAGTATGTCAACAATACTTAGAAGATATATGCTTGGAATAACACTTCATGTAATCCAGTTCTCATATTTCTGCTTTAGGTAGAAGTACTTACATTCGAAATTCTCCTAAAGGGGAATAAATCTTTTTGAGTCACTTCTTTATTACCTAAATTTTTTTTTTTTTTTTTTTTTAATAAACTGACGCAACAAATTGGTAACGCTGGTCGATTTGGCAGTTAATGTCTGTTGAAGTTTATTAAAATCAATTTGTAATTGCAGTTGAGAAATGCATCTCGCACTCATTCTTCACACGAGCCTGATTACTAATATGGAGCTTAAAGTTAATTAATGATTTCCGTTCATACCACCGTTGCTTTGCTACTTTGGAACTCATTGGAGAGTACATTGAACATAAGGTGGATATCATTTAAAAATCCAACCGCGCGTTTTTAATGTGCGTGAGTATTAAAAACCTGCAAAAATTTTCCCGTGAGAAATCAATAAAGTGAATTCAGATCTTTACGAAGTTTTAATTTTTCAAAACTTATTAATTAAACTCTATAAGTAAGTAGAGCCACATGGTTAGCATTACATATTACATACTTGTATTAAATATGCTTTCAAATTTTCTCATAAAGACGTTAAATTTATGCGTACGATATATATGTGTTTAGATCTTTGCAATGATATTAATGATATTAAGATAAGTTTCCTTGGAAAGATTTCGCTTCAAAACTACTGAACAAATAAACGGATGCTTAGACTTATATATTCATATATATTTATAATACCTGTAATGTAGTGGTATAAAGGTTTACAATGGTTTATTTGCACAGTCTACTGAACAGTGCGTTTCTGCTTGAAAAACTTGCTTAGCGCATTCGCAGTCGCGTCGAAACGGTTATTTCTTGCTGTTAAGCATTAAGTGTTTCGTCTTACCCCATGTCTTTTTATAATCATTTTCAATTATTTAATGTATACACATACACAAATGATGCATTGACATTATTAGTTGGTTAAGAACTAGTGTAATACCACGTGTTGTGATAATGAAATTTTAAATGTTACATTAGGAGTCACACAGCTAACTAACTGTTTACTTTCTTACATTTAGTTTCCCTTTGAATTTGTTGCAGAACGGATTATATGTGGTGAAAAATTTTAGGTACACCAAC
Source organism: Glossina brevipalpis (assembly GCA_000671755.1). Classification (NCBI taxonomy): domain Eukaryota; kingdom Metazoa; phylum Arthropoda; class Insecta; order Diptera; family Glossinidae; genus Glossina; species Glossina brevipalpis. The sequence continues at coordinate 685,894 of KK351108.1, forward strand.
GAAAAGTGATTATTTCTTAATCAACATCAGGTCATTGGGTCTTCTACGGTGTGCAGTTAGAACTATCAACTTCAGAAGTTGAAAAACAGGAGTGATTCGTTCACAAGGGTTCACAAGTAAGTAGAAATGAAAGCAAAAATTTCAACACTAGTTCTATCGGCTACAAAGTTCTTTTAGATGATAAGATCTTTTGTTACAGTCCAAGGACGACCGTGTTCACGGATGGATCCTTTGATCGTGTTAACACTTCTATTTTCGTAGTGAAACTAATATCCTCTTCGCTCTACGAGGCTATTAGCCAGCGTCGCTTACCTGATAGAATTAGCGTCCTTTCCGTGGAACTGGCTGCTGTCAGCCCCCACTTGTCTGGCCCCCTTTTTTCTCTATGCTAAAAAAAGGGCTAACTTCACACTTGATACGTGTCTTTGCTAAAGCAGTTGACAATAGACAAAGAAAAATAAACAAAATACTCACGAAAACTAAACAAAAATAGCAAATAGGAACATAACTGAAGAACAAAATCATGTCTTATGCTATAAAAAATATAAAAACGTATTATGGTTTCTATTCATCATGAACAGTGCGCTTGTAGTTTGACAAAAATTACAATGTACAAACTACGTTATAAAAAATTTTTAAGAAATAATTACTCTCCAGTTTTTTGATATATATTAAAGGGTTCTAAAAGCTATCAGAAAAATCTAACTTCATGATCCAAAGTAGTGGACATCATAGTGAAAAGTGTCAATATGTACTATTTCCCATACGATTATGTGTTCTTAAATTTGCTCTTAAATTCTCTTAAATTTTTCTCTTAAATTCTCTTACATTTTTCTCTTAAATTCTCTTAAATTTTTCTCTTAAATTCTCTACAACCACAAAGCTACAACTGCAAAGCTACAACCACAAAGTACAACTACAAACTACAATTATAAAGCTACAACCACAAGGCTGAAACTACAAAGCTAAAACTACAAAACTACGATCACAAAGCTGCTACTGCAAAACTACAACAACAAAGCTGCACCTACAAAACTACAAATACAAAGCTACAGCTACAGACTGCAACTATAAAGCTACAACTACAAAACTACAACTATAAAACTACAACAACAAACCTGACCGTTCCACGTACCAGATAGGACCGGGGTCATACGAAATCCGGGACCGGGAGACCTATGGCCCACATACCAGAGAGGACCGGGGTCATACGAAATCCGAGACCGGGAGACCTATGGCCTATGTACCAGATATGGCCGGGGTCCTACGAAATGCGGGATAGGGAGACCTATGGACCACGTATCAGATAGGACCGGGGTCCTGAGAAATCCGGGACCGGGAGACCTATGCGTCAATGCGTCTATGCGTCAATGCGTTAATGCGTCAATGCGTTGATGTGAAGTTAGTCCCTTTTTTAGCAAAGAGAAGAAAGGGGGCCAGACGAGTGGGGGCTAACTTCACACCAGTGAAAAATAGAGTTTCTCAGAAAGAGATGAGCGGAAATTCTACAAGGAGGAAACTGAAATGTTGCACCACCGACCACTAGAGAATCGGATACAAGGATACAAGTGTTTCAAAACACCAGTCCCCATTCAAACCTACTTCATGCTCAAACGTAGAATTGATGACTTTATTAGGCGAAATTATCATGATTGACTTAACGCTCAAAACACTTTTCGGATTTCCGGGATCAGTTTCTTCAACAGAATGGTTCTTTATTTCTTTTTATGCCTTTCTTTGGTATATTAATTGTAGCCTTGGAAGAATAAGAACGAGAAGACAATGAATACGAAGCTTGCTCGGTCGTATTAATTGAGATCTCTTTGCAACTATGGTTGCCTTGTTTACTGTGCGTTACTGTGATATTAGAGAGAATCTTATGAATTTATTTGAAAGTTGTGTTCTTTCTTTGACCCAATGCAAATACGCCGATTTCCGAATTTCACCCACTTGATTTTTTCGATGTTTACGTTGTTGGTATCAGATGAAAGCGCATTTACAGCCTCCTAATTCCGTCTTCCCCGAATATAATTCACCCGACAGAAAAAGAAATGTTTTGATATCTTGTAAACGCGTTTTTAATTTAACAAATTCAAAATATATTGCACATATGTATATACAGGCGTATGTTTGCTAAAATATATTATTATCGTTGCAGTTGCATATTTTAATACTGACGAGGGTGTTTGATTTGTTAAAAATCAAAAAGAAATTATTACGTTGAAAAGTAAAGGTTAACGCACCAATATCTGAAATATCTATAAAACATTCATTGACAAGAAGAAATTTAACGATTGTTAATTAAAAAACACGTAAGTCTTACGTCACGTCTCTTCATAAACATGACTAAAAATATTGAAAAATCTTAACGTATGCTCTCGACCATGTATCTTGAGCACATAAATTGCAATTAGCTGGGACAACACATAAATAAAGAACTGCAACAGTCATGCAATTAATTCACTATAGCAGGACGTGTACTAAATTTGTCGCCTTCTTTGTAACATTAAGAAGCTTAGGAACACTCTCATGAAATATACAGATTTTCATTAGGCACAAGATGTCAAGTGAAGTAACCTTTGTCTGTACTTACCTTTGCAAAAGGTGTAACGGTTTAAATAGTGGTCAACGAAAGCTTTGTAGTGGAGTCACAGCTTGTCAGGACGACATCGAACAATCGAATGGCCGTTAGCCGAGGAGAATTTTTAGAAACTCAAGAAGGTGTTGCTAAATAGCGCAAATGCTACGAGAGGAGCTAGTAAATGGCTGATCGGTGGAGCAAACATTAAGTGAAATTTCAAGTAGGAAAAGGCCGATTTACAGAGTTGAGCCTCAGATTTGTTTAGTTGCTAGTTAATGAAGGAACTTTTTTGGAGACTTATTAAGTTATATGTTAAGTTAATGTTATGAAGCCCAATAGAGGCCTGTGAAAAACGATAAGAGTTCTAGTCAAGATAAACAAACAGTTATTAGTGGGATAAGAGCACTAATCAAAATGTCGAACAAGTATTCGAACAGCAATCAAGAAGTCAAGTAACGGATAGTCGGGACGCAGAGTTTAGTCCCATAATTTATTAAATCATTGTTGAAGGAGCAATCATTCAATGCTTAGTTGGAAATTCTTTAGAAGCTCATCAAGTGTGGAGAGTAGCTCCACAAGTGTTGATCGGCGAGACGAACATGTTCTTGATGATTGTCTTGTCAATTAAACTGAGCTTTTCGACGACATTGGCCTAGAGTTTGACTGCAACAAGATACGAAATCTAAAATATGCGTAAAAGTGTTTCTGAAATTGACTCGATTATCCTTTGAATGTTTTATTTTAAAAATCGAAATTTAAATTTTAATCGAAAAATTAAAAAAGAATGTATTAAACACTATCCAACATATTTTACTGCGATACATTTTACAAATACTAGAAAAGGTGGTGCTAAGTTTAATATTAAAGCCTTTAAAGTGATGGGCGTACGGTTTACCCGTAGCGCGCTTCATAAATATTAAATATTCATAATTTGTACGCTTTCATATGAACACAAAGAAATTCTTTTTCAATAAACATGAACGATGTCATGTTGAACAACTCGTGATTTCGAATCGAAAACATAAAAAACCGCACATTGGTACACGCACACTAACGTTAATAACAACAAAATCGACAACATACGCCGGTCGCATTGCATGTGTTTTCTTTGAATTATGAGTTATGATCATGTCATGTAAGATTCGTGTAAAAATCTTGAAAATTTTCTTTTCATAGGCGAATAAGAGAGAAACATTACTTCTCATATATATGCGAATACAGTTTCATGCTTGAATGTTAAGCGTTAAAATGTCTTATATTTTACAATATACGGTATAATCGATGGTCATATTTTTAAATGGTAAATGCAAGTGCTTTTAAAATATTGCTTTACAGAATCATTTTCATATTTTTTATAAAAATTTTGTATTTCACAAATCTCTGCGGTTATATAATACTCTAGTGGCAAATGTATGAAAAGGGGGATTGGGAAACGGTGGCAGCATATTTCAGTATCTACTCGTACTTGATTCTAATTTAAGCAAAACAAAAAAGAGGCTCGGACAACGTTTTAAAATATCCCCTAACCTCTTTAATCTGCTTTTGTATGCACTTTTTCTCTTAAAGCCTCTCTTTCGGCTTTTCTTCATAAAAAACTTTTGTAGCTTCATCACGTTTAAAGGGAAATGATATCCGAAACCGTTTTGATTATTTTAGATAAGCCATCAACTATCATAAGGTGCATAAGTACGACATTGACAACAACTTCTTTACTAATTCTGTGAATGACATCTTAAAACCGAGCCAAACCAAAGGCATCAATGGTTCTAAATTTAAAAAGATGAGATGAAGAAACTAGCAAAGATCTCAAATTAAGAATCTCACCGTGCGCTTTCTCCATTTTTAAAAGAAATCAGATTGCTTGCTCTTTCTCTTTGCCCTTCGTAAGCCCCCGAACGCTTCTCATTCCTTCTACTTACCTAACCAGAAAATGCCTACAATACGCGACCACAAACAAACCCATGACATATACAAAGGTTTTGTAATGTAAAGTAGAGCATCGCTGAAAAGTTAACCTATAGTTCTCTTGAAGTGAATAATAATGGTTCCCCTGACTTGCACCTTGGTTTTCGCGCTTGTGATATTTCGTTCAACAGCACCTTCCTTCGAATTATTATAAGGGCGGAAAAACATACTTTCGTCGATTCATGATTTTTGGCAAACAAATCGTCCTCTTCAATGCTCCTAATGCTCACTGAAAAGTTAACCTATAGTTCTCTTGAAGTGAATAATAATGGTTCCCCTGACTTGCACCTTGGTTTTCGCGCTTGTGATATTTCGTTCAACAGCACCTTCCTTCGAATTATTATAAGGGCGGAAAGACATACTTTCGTCGATTCATGATTTTTGGCAAACAAATCGTCCTCTTCAATGCTCCTAAAAATGGCTTTGTGTACATTTCAACGAGACAACTTGAACTATTGCGTAAACCTTGAAGATTGCAAGAAATCGCCGGCCATGAAAGAAGAAGCATGCTTTCTAAAAAATTCAAATGCTGCTGTCATACATCGCAATGACCCTACGTATATTCATGTGTATATAGTCTCATACCTCTCAGTATACATTATCCCGTCTATGTATATAAATATTAATAATAATCTGAATCACTTGTTTTTGAAAAGAAAGTCTATTTCACACAAAGTCATGTCCACACATACATAGGCATACACACATAAATTCACACATTCACTTACACACACAAATAAACACACATAATCCACATTTACAGAAGTACATTTACATACAAATAAGTTCATATAAGTTTCCTCGAGTATATATAATCATTTCTTTTCATATTCACATTTGTATTTTTGCTTACGTCATGTAAAACTACTAACATGGCTTTTAGCAGTAAAAACCGGTTTTTCAACATTTCAAACTAAACCTCCTAATCAATTCATACACACACACGCACGCGCATCAAACAATCCATGTATACAAAACTGGTTTCTGATGCTGACCTCGCGGAAAATTATCGAATTTATATGAAGAAAACACTTAAGGACAATTACATACAAATCTGTTACTAACACTATTACACTGCTGTCTTAGGAAATATTCACCACATAATTTAAGTTACTATTTAAGTAATATGCATCTATAAGGATGGTGGCGAAAACTTACAGCAGAGCAAGTGAGGCGGCCACAAGCTATAAAAACCACGCGCCCTTATGGACATTCAACAGCAGCCAAACAGTTATCCGGCAGCAGCCAAACAAGAAGTTAACTTGATGACTTCATATTTTCCTTATCCTTTACTAGGCCTTCCATTGTGCAGTACCTGGAGAGTAGGCACATGTCAGCGACAGGACGCTCATGCCTAATTGTCCGTCGGGCTGAAAAAATCCTCCGCGAACCAAACGGACAGACAGAGACTTGTTTGACTGGCTGCTGAACTTTTCGACCTTGATTGTAAGTTTCCCGTATTTACGGTCACAGACAAGAGAAACCCCAGATTCCGGTCAACAAAAACTCTTACAGTCAAAAGTATAATGAAAACCATAAGTGAATTAGACTGCGATCGAGAAAACGATCTCTGTCTAAAATATATATATAAATATATATTAACGGTCAGTCAGAAAGTTATAATTTCCAGAAAGAATCTGCCGGTGCAGTACGAGGGCCTGCCACTTGTTCCTGTCAGTTTTTTTATGATCTTACTGATCACATGTACATATTCAGAAGCCTTGCTGACGTCCTTGCTTATATTACTAAATGAAGGCTATAAATCACAAAGCGACTATTTCCAAGTAATAAAAAGTAAATTTCAACAAAAAACGAAAGTCCAACATCTCGCCACGGGATCCGTTTTATGCGGCGAGGCAATGGACAAATTGCGAAGGTGGGCGTTGACTTTTGATGGTGAAAAGAACCAGATGGGTTTCATTGACAGCATTGCAGAGCATTGTCCGATGTACGAGTTGCCAGTAAACATCATGTTGTAGATGATTATTGTATTGCTTTCGGGACAAGCGCAAATGTATTACCGCAAGAACCAAACTTGCTCGACCGGTAGGATTTCAAACGGGACTCCTTGAAGTTCTTCTTATAACCTCATTATTTCGAGAGATTAGATGACGGGGTTCTCGCTAATCGTTTCAATTAGTACTTGCATTCATAATACCCATATGCATTAGGAATGCAAAACCTAACGCACCATAAGACCTACACTGTACGGCAAGAAACGTTCCGCAAATACCGAAATAGCAGAAGTGAACACCAGCTATTCCTCTGTCAAACGGAACATCCAAGTCTAGACGAAATGATTTCGCAATCAGAGCACTATAAAGACATTGCGTCAGAAAGGCCCTCATCACCTATGTTTCACTCTGATCGCACTAACTAATCGGCAGAAACATCGTTGCGGATATGCATGTAAGTATCGAAAACCAAAAAATTAAAAATATTTGCGATCGTCCTTTAGCGTGAAGAGGGAGACGATCGCTGAATAAGCTAAAATCAAGATAGAATATTTCATCAAATGAAGAAATAAGCCAGCAGAATAAAAAGTGACTTGTAATATTGACTTGAAAGAGAGATTCATTTAATAAATTTCATTCAAACGAAGAGTGAGTCCTTTTTGCTAATTCATACATTAGCGAAAATATATTCTTTTAATTCATTCAAGAATATACTTGTAACTTCTACAGCACAACATCACCTTCTGGATCATAGGTTCAACTTTCAGCATCTGGGTTACGGTTGCGTTCAATCTTGGCACTACACCCAAAATTCTTTAAACCCGCGGATGATGTTTTATTGGGAATGTGGCCAACGCGGTACACTAACTTAGTAGTGTCGAAAACAGTAAATTTGAACACAAACGAAGGTCCTTTCAATTTATATGTTTCTTGAAATGAAATCCTAATAGTAGCCCTGATCTATACATTTGCTCGGAACCAACGTTCCAAGAGACTACTATCATAAAAGTCACCATCTTTTCGAAAAAAAGTACTAAATTATTTTTACATCCGGTAAGTTTATATCAATATTGAATGCCATTAAAAAATGTTTTCAGGCAGTGCGCAGCAAACGTAAGTAATTAAAACATTAAATTGAGCGCTGACCTTAAGATTAAATTGAATATTGAGTTAAAATAAATGATACATTGAGAAGACGCTACTAGAAGCAGACAGCTTCAATTAGGCAGAGTAAAAAAAAGTTGTTCTAAAATAATTGACAAATTCATGGTGAAATAGTTACTTTTACTTCGAACCCGGTTATCCTCCAATGGGCAATAAAAAATCTTACATCATTGCCTACTTATGTTGCGTCCACTGCTGCGAACCCAAATAATCCCAACCGATTTTAAAATGCATGCCTTTGTACTTTCCTTTTGTGGAATTAGAACAACATCTGCGGGTAAATGCCCAACAAAAGCAATATAGAGTAGAGAGGTACAAAAATTTTCCCAAAACCCTGTTTGAAACATATTTTTCTAATTTTAAATATCTTTTGAATACTTTTAATGATAATAAGAAATAAAATTATTCAGCCTCGGCCGAATCTTTTATATTCATCAGCTTTACCTTGAAAAAAGAAGCCCACAAAAACGAAAAAAAATGAGAAAAGTATGTTCTGATCTCCAATGTTCGCCACCACCATCTTTAAACATTTCCTTACTCTACGATATTGGGCGGGCGTGGGAAATTTTCTCCTTTCTTGTACAGGTTGGATTTAACGTCCTACCTGTTATAGTATATGAACGAAGTGCAAGAAACTCAAGCTTTTTTATCTTTGAAAATGGAACTGCCCTCTGTATATGTTGCTCTTTGAGCTCATTTTTAATACCAAACTAGGTAGAAGAACTTCTAATATTCGAAACTGACATTGGAATTTTTGTAAAAGGGAGCGCGATTATTTTTACTTTATAGCGTCTCTGAAGCTTTCTTCTAAGTGCCCTAAACGTTTGAAAAAAATTCGTGTTCTTATATTTCATTAGTTATTTAAGAATTGAGGCCGAATTAAAGACTTGTTCAGTAAACTCTACTTTACTTACTGCAGGCATCCATTATATAGATATTTAAAATTTATGGATGTTAGTTAGCAAGAATTGGAATTATTTTCAAAAATATATTGAGAATTATTTAATGTAACTGAATACTAACTATACTTTACACAACGACCATAAATTATTTTATGGACGCGATGTAAACATATTGACTGTGTACAATACAACGTCTAGTCTTTAAGCGCACGTACTTGTACATAAAGTTCACGACGCATTGCAGGTATCTTTAGGAAGCGATTAACATTGAAATTTAATCGAAAGAAACCCCAAGAGCAACAAGTGCAATGTACCGAACAACCTATCGAGACCAACCCAAACAAAACGACCAACCGATTAGTCAACAAACTACACAATTGCAGACCAACCGATAAGATCACAGTGCTTTGTAATCTAACTTAAATGTATTTGATGTAAATAAAAAATAAAAAAAGAACAGTCGTGCTGTGATGACTACACTCTAATATCTCACCACATGATAGTTAGCTCCTCAAGAACGACATTAAAATATTGAAGTAAATCCCCTCAGAAGCCAAAACTATGTTCACCATACGTACAACATAGCAAGACAACAAACACCCAATCACAATCAATGCTACCAACATTGTCTTTACTATAGTAAATAAGAAGTAAGAGAAGTAAAAAAAATATCATCAAATAGATAAAAAGCAGACCTTTTTGCTGCTAAAGATAAACGTAGAAGTAGTAGCAACACTTAGATGTTTAAATGATGATTGCATTGCAATTATAAAAATGTGTGAATATTTTTGTGGTATCATTGTGCTCATGTGAAAGAGCCAGTCAGTCAACTGCAATAAACGCAGCGACCGCAACATGCTAATTTAGTCACGTGAATTTAGTGATTTAAATTTCGAATGCATTTGAAAAGACGATAATAATACCTTTGCTGACACTAAGTTGACGTCGAATCTTTTTTTTTTCATTATCAATCGATTGATATTCAGTAACAACACCTATACAATTAGAAATATTTTCAAACATTAGAAATCTGATTTCATAGAATATTGCTCAATAGTTTCATTTCATTCTCCGCTTAGTTAGTAGTATCTGTTCATTATTTGAAATATTTTCTTAACACTTGAGATAAAAGTCAAATTCAAATATCTAATTTAGCAAACCTTATTTAGCAAATTTGTCAACCTATCTGCAGTGAAAGTCTATCACATAAAATTTTTTTTTTATTAGCTTAATAGATCTTTTAGAATATGTGAAACGAAATTCATTACCAGAAATAAATTTTCTCTTTGAAATTTTGTTTGTATATAAAACAAAGAAGAAAATTATATTCGGCTGTACCGAATATTTTATACCCACCTTCCTTATTTTAAAAAAAGAACGTAAAACTAAAATGTCATAGATGGGCGTGGCAATGAAAGAACTTCCAATGTTTCTGCCAAATTTGAAGCAGTCAAATAAATGGACAGACGTACCGACGGATACGTTTAGGTGAATTCCGAATTTTATACTGATCAAAAATATATACATTCAATGTGGTTCCAGAAGTATCTCTCTTAATGTTATAAACATTCTCACAAAAAGAATTAATTTTCAATATTCTATTATATCCATTGGGCGGGGTCAATCCTTTCCATTTTTGCACAGAGGCTACGGGATAGCTAGCGCAACATTTTTGGAAATCTTTCTAATTCTAACTGCTATGATTTACAATTTTTTTTTTGCTTCCAAACACAGAGTTCTTCTTAGTCTACCTCGTACTGTTAGCGCATCCTTGGACCGATTTGGCCCATTTCCAATACCAACCTGCGTACAAAAACTTCCAATGTTTCTGTCAAAATTGAAGATGATACCTTCATTGGAGAATGTTTATCACAGACATTACATAGACAGACGGACAGACGGACATGTTTAGGTCGATTCTAAATTTGATGATGATCAAGAATATATATACTTTCTGGGGTGTCTGAAGTTTTCTTTTGATAGTTACAAATCAAATGACAAAATGAAATATACCCTTCACCTTCGGTGGTGGATATAAAAAAAGTGCGAAGAAGTTATAGCCAACCTCTTGCTTTGACTTCTCTAATTCATCAACAGATGTCTTTAAAAAACACTTCCAGACAAGTTCTGCTAGTGTACCTTTATCGACACGACCGCTAAGTAGTTGATACAAAATTATAGATTTTTTGAGTTTTTCTTTATTCTTTTGCAGTTTCGAGCATCTTCAAAGAAAAAGAACGAAGAGGAATATTTGAACATGAAATGGGATTTTTTATGGAACCGGGGATATACAGCAATGAAACAAAAAAATAGCAAAACATTTACTGTACTGTACTGTACTTTAAACATGTTTTTCTCGAAACACGATTTTTCAAAACTGCCTCTAACTTAACAGCTAAAATTTTCAGTCTTTTCATTTGAAGGATTTTTTCTATAAGTTATATACAGAAGAGTACATTTTTTTAGTCGAAAGTTAGATTTTTTCATTCAAATACTCGCACAAACACGTAAATATCAATATATCAGGACAATCCTACGCGCCTCTCTAGTGATAGGCGTGTAGATTAAAAGTAATTTTGTTTTTTTGTTTTAGATGCAGTTCAGTTTTGTTTTGGATCGCGGATTCCTCTAGATTGTCCAAAAAAAAGAAAAAATTCGACATTTTCGGTATGAGTCGCACGGTGCTTTGTCGCAAGTGTTTTGACAAAAGACATATTTGTCGCTTGAATTAAGTCTCTACGATTATTAACAGAATGGTTTGTCAATGCATTCCTCATTCCTAATCAATGAAAGCGCTCATCGAAGTGAGACTAACTACTACTAACTACTACTACTTTGAATGTTTTATACGGAATATATGTTTCCATTTTGGGCACAATATTTACCGCAAATATTTATTTCTGTCAAACGTTTCGGTGCTTGAAATACTGTTTGAAAAACAAGATGTAATAGGAACTGTTTGTTAAATCAATTTTTCGAGTAGAAAAAATAATAAACGTACAAATTGCACTGATTCAAAGCAAAGATCAAAAATAGGGATCTTAACTTCGAAAAAGAAGTCTTTAAAAGAAACAAATATTTCAAATGATAGGACACATAATACCGATGAACATAGACGCAGAAGGTTATAGCCAACGAGATTATGCACAACACAAACGCGCATGCTTTTCTATGTTTGTATAAACATAACGGATGGTAGAAGATCTCTTGCTTTTTGTTATATAAAAAAAAAAAGAAAAATCAGTGGAAAAAGACATTAAAACTTGTTATCAAATTGTCTGCTCAGATCATATTGCATAACTTAAACAATTTTAGTTCTGTTTTCAGTGTTGTTATCTAAAACATTATACGCTTAACATCTATTCAAGTTATATGGCGTTACAAACAGGAGTTAGTTATACGCACATACGCACCTATTCATATATACACATATTTAGAACAGTGTGTACCTGTATATTTGTATCTCTCAGGATACATCGTTACGTTCAAATTCTTTGCGTTTGTAAATCGTTGTAACACGTTACCAATTCGTTAAGTTAGCCCGCTGTGTTGTTTGTTGCCAATGCATGTACGCATGCGCACATACTTGTAATGCATGTTCTTAGATAATCTTTGAAATTTAGAAATTTATGCATTCAAATAAATGATTTTAAAGATTTTTATCTTTCGATAAACAGATCCAGACACAGAAAATGTTCTATATATACACATATATATATATTTTTATATGTATGTATATGCATATTTATATAAATGTGTATATATTTAATAAACATACGTATTATACGTAATTATGTTATATATAATAAAAGAACACTTCCAGAAAGAAGCTTCGAAGACCATTTAAAGTATACGTATTGGCGATTAGCGTTGAATTCTGAATCGATCAAGCCATGTCTGTCCATCCGAGCGTCTGTCTACTTATATGGATATGTGCTGTTGACACTCTCCTTCTTGCAAACATGGAGGTATTGACTTTAAATTTATAAAATACAAAATATTGGAAGTTCTTACGCCCAACTTGTTACTGAAAAAAGACGAAATCGGTCAAACGAGGGAGCTGAGGTAAAGAGTTAACTGAAAGTTGTGACTCTTTGTTCGTTACTTATAAATTTCAAAATCTAGAAAGTTGAAATTTTCTAAATTTATGTTATCGGGGACCATGTTATTCATGTTGAAAAAATGCAAAAAACGGCCACACCTACATGACGTTATATATAATTTTCTCACTTTTTGTCTTGACGTTTTCTACTTATGACTCATAAGTTAAAGAGGACATATTATTCGTACATTCTCCGCATGAAATATTGATGTGATAAAATGAATATTGGTTAATGTACAAGATTCGGACCTAGCGCGAATATAACTTTCTTAGAAGTATAGATTTAATAGATTTTTTGTTTTAAATTTATTAGAGTCCAATATAAAAAGCTGTTGTAAGCGGGGGCTTTTAATACAATTTTTTCACTTATTATGTTATACATATATATTATAAAAACCTATAAATGACGCGGAAAAAATTCGTCAAAAATGACTCAAAATTTAATTTGCAAGATGACATCGAAAATACTCTCACTGAAAGCAACCAGTTTCGAAAGGAGGCTTGTGACAACGCAATAGAGGCGTTACAAATGAGCAGCAAGCGAAACTCTTACTTGCTGTAATTTCTCTTCTAGCTGCCAAGGACCATAAAAATGCCCTTTCATGCACGTATATTCCTCTGTATACTTCTTCCTCAAAGATTTTTTGACCGAAAGTTCCTGCTTCATGCTACCTGTCAAAGACAGAATCGCACGTTTTACATTACACAAGAAGCGTAATGACAAAGAAAACGGCGATAAAATCTATAATTCTATAGCGGAATTCATAATCAAGTCAAAAAACTTCATAATACACTTTTCGTTTCTTGTCAAAAGCATCGAAAACTTTTGAAACGTGCTTAGCCTCATGCCCTCTTCAACGAAGCGAAGGTTTTTTTCTTATTGGTTCAAATTAAATTGATTAAAAATTTTGTAAGATTTTGTTTGCTTTTTTTTTAATGCTACGTTCGTCAAATTTTTGACCTTGCGGAACTGAACCGGTTACATTTGCCTCAGCTTTTAATCATTGCACTCGACAAATGCTGACAGAAAAAGATTATTAGACAAATATTCATTATTTACGGTTCAAAAATATACTTAAACTATTTATCTAATAAGGCGTCTAAAAAGGCAATTATTAGTACTAAAAAGAAGAAAATGCAATAAGAAATTTCAAAGTAACTTTTGCTATCTCCTCATCAGTCTCAAAAAGGTTAAAGAATCCATCCAATCTTTGTAATAATTTAAAGGGAAAAGCTATAAATACTTGTAACTTCAGCGAATTGAAGTTTTCTTGCTAACGTATACTTAGAAAAGCTATTAAATGAAACTTAATACGACAAAGTAGAAGGAATTAAAACAAAAGATAAAAAAGAAGAACTCAAAAGAAGCGGAAGATGGAAAAACGCCTACAAGTATTAAGAAAGAAAATGTTTCTGGATTCATAGCGAAACCCATTAGAAATATTTTTTTTATTCTTATGATAGTTTAGATCAATCGATTGACATTTCTATTTTTTTCTTTTTTTTTTTATATATAAAATATATTTTTCTTTTCTTCAATCCAGCAACGAATGCTTTGTTCTTTTTGAAGATTTAAACGGCATACAAACGCGCCTTTTTACACTTGAACACAACAAGTGTGTAGTGTAGGCTGAATGCCCGACCACACTAAAAGAGACGATCGTTCAACCGGCTAGTTAGATGCCCCCAAAGGCAGACTGGTTAACAGCCAGGTAGAGATGATATCTTTTATATGTGATCTCAATATAAATCTGTTATTAAGGCAGTTTGAAAGTAATTTTTATTGCTACGAAACCAGAAATGAAATGAATAAAAAACTTAAATTTAATGGTTTTGTCATTTTTAACAAGAAGCAGGAAAACTACAAGATGCAAATGTTGTAATGCATGTGCTTAACATTTTACGCGACACACGATGTTAAGATCAGCCAGACGACAACATAAAACCACATCTTTTACATAAAATACAAAGGCGTGATTATTATTTTTGAGCAGATAATGAGTAATATATGCACGCGTGCTTGTATTCATGTTGATTGTAAGTAAGTCAAGTAACTGTCATAGAAGAAACGAAAACATCTCCTAAAGCCATGTTAAAATTCTTTGAGTTTAAAGCAGCAGCAGCAGCAGCAGCAGGTGTTCGATCGACTTGTTCTCTAATATGACAAAGCAATGCAAAAAAGATTATAAACACATGAAAGTGAAAAGGCTACCCTACTACGGTAAGGTAACAGAAAAAAAAATAAAGAAAAATAAAGCTTAGTTATAGGTTTGAGTCGAATATATTATACTTATCATCAGTGTAATGCTTTAGGAGGAAAAAGAAATTATAAATACATTTAATCAAGCGCAACTGCAAATTCTTGAGGTTCTCTTGAAAACCATTGTAGATGAAGCTACGAAGCGACCTAATCTTCTATGTCCAACCCGTAGCAAATAAAACAGCTGTTATTGTAGACAAAAAGAAGTGATTCTCGTTACAGCTATTTTCTAAAATAACTTCTTCATACTTTTATATAACATGGCAATATGAGTTTCGTGTAGAAAAGTGGCAACGACATATTTGCTAAGCATTATGTTTAGAACACTTCGAATTCGTGTATGAGGACTTAATATATTTACTGCAGGTTTTAAGTTAATCAAGAATAACTTAACGGTGTTACACAAATTCATTAACTTTCGCTGTCTTTATCAAACACTGTGCAAACGAATAAGAAATTAATTAAAATTTAAACCATCCTGGTTGGTAATAATTAAAAATTTCAATTCATTTGTACAACTGACCCGAAAAAAAGTCAGAACACAGAAGTAGTTAGTCACTACAATCAAAGACGTACTCTAATTTATGGTTGTTACAATTGTCCCGACAACTTGTGACATATGCGTGCCTGTAAGGTAATGTATGCTTAGCATAGCGTGCATCTATAAACAATAAAAAAATAAAACCAAATAGCACGCTTAAGAAAAAGTTGCGTTTCGCATTTATAATCAAAACAAAATATAGAAACATTGAGTTACATTAAGCGCCCTTTGTATGTGTGTACATTATAATTTCACAAAATTAATCATATTTATAAGTATTCTTTATTCATTTAGCTTAAGAAAATTAGTATAAAAGTGAAAGCTGTGATTTTGATCAATTTCAGTTGTCATGAACTATTTATGCTGAGTTAGTCTTGGCAAAGAACAAAATCAATATCATATCAATTCGTTAATACTAACACTCTTTTACTGAATAGGCAGAATTGGAAGTGAATGTCTTGGCGAGAATAACCAAGCAGGATAGGATACTTCATTTGCACTATTAAAAATCTGTTAGATCTGAACATATATTCAAAGCATTGCGTTTTTACCATGGCGGTCCCTATCCACTAAGAATTAGAAATTCAGAGAACGAACAGAATCGAATAGTGACAAATATTTGTGGTTGTTATACTGCCCCGTTAAACAAAGAATACTCAAAAAACGGTTTTTTTTGTTTTGATGGAAGCGAACATCATTGAAAAATCCAATGAGAATTGAAAATTTAAGGAGCGAATAGAATATGATAACTATTTGTGAATTTTTTGTTGCTTTTTCATTAGACATCTTTCATAGAACTTGAGCTTGTCTCACATAAGTTAGTAAGCAATTTTTAGTATAAATGTCACCGATATATGGCCAAGGAAAGAGCGAAGTTATATAAGAGGCATAATAATCGCCAGTTAAAAAGCTAATTCACGCAAAAAACTATAGTGGAAATCTGTCTTGCGGTTTCGAGGAAAAGTGCATTTTTATATTAAATTTTCTCTCTTAGAACAAGAAGAAAATGTACTCAGAAATATGTTTCCATGAACATTATTTTATTCAAAATATTATACGGCTCCTATACTTCTTCGCTGTACACCTGTCATAGAAGCTCTTCAAGATTATCAGTCTATTAATTTTTTGCTTAAAGTAGTTTACCCATATTTTCTAGCATTAAAACTACAAAGAGAATCATACCCAGGAATTTATTTGAAAGTCTTAGAGAAATCAAGCTTTCCTAAGTTGGAAGTGTCGATAAGCGTAACTATACAGGATTTGCACAAGGTTATAGAAGGAAAAAAAGGCAAGACCTTTTTCAAAAAAAACTTTGATTTTTCAATTCTAACATCAAAAGTTTTTGAAATTTTCTCTATGTTACATAAGAAATAGCAAAGCAAACATTCGGTCTGGAATTAAATAAATAAAAAGCGCAAGAAAATCAAGTAAGAACGTCGTTTCGACTACTTAACCTGTCAACTAAAGTGACAAACTATGGCCATCAGGTGATGGAAATAGTTTACGTAAAAGAAAAAAAAATATGGATTGACTGTCAATCAGAAAATGTGACAATTAAACTTCATAGACTCCACTTAAGCCCTGTCCACTAGAGAGACAAAATGCCATAATAGACAAAATAGAATAAATTAGAAATAAAAGTGTGCATCAATGAAATGAACTCAGAACTTAAGACTGGCGTATGCGTCTCTGAGTAGAGCTTATACAAGTGTTTGAGTTTATGACGAAGTTAGAAAACTATTTGTGATTCAATTTATATATAGAAAATTGCTTTGATTTGAATTGAAGACTGCACCTAAGGTCCCTAATGAAGTTTTAATTAAACTCCAGTTTACGAAGGAATAAGAAATTCTTTAAAGTTTCTCTCTTTAAGAATTTTCGTTGTTGTATGAACTAAAAATGAACAATATTTGGATAAATTTATAGTAAATGAAATAATTGTATGAACTTCTTCTTCACAAGTTGCCTTTTTATTATTTATTAATATACCTCCGCTTTGGAAAGCATGTCACAATAAGAATTATATACAAACGGCTCTCAGAACTTTTAAGTAAAAGCAAATAAAGAAAGAATAAAATTGGTTTTCTGTTATATATATATATACATATATGTATATATGTACATATTCCCCAGAGAAACGCTCTTCTTCACTTTTGTGATGTAAAACATTTAAAGCAAACTTAAGTTGATCATGATATCCGGACGAGGCTAAGATTTATACACACATTAAAGCTGTAGCTAGTCGTGTGTGTGCGATCGCTGTTTCGATTGGATGCTTTTTCTTTTTATATGTACGTGTTTTTGTGATGCACTTAGCTCCAATTTTTCAATCGTTTTTGTAATAAAGCCCCGGCCTAAGAGAAAAGCAATCAAATCATTATCGTCGTAGGATCAATAACAGCTTCTGCTTTCCTCTAGTAAGCAGTAGTAAGTACGTTCGTAAGGAGCTCATATTGTTTTTTCTCGATTACATTTTCGTTTATGCAAAGAACGCATCTAATCTAATTGGATCGCAATGCTTAATACATATAGTTACCATTGTTCACAAAGAGAGTATGCAGCAGAAATCTCGAATACACGCTAATCACCTCATTATTCACCTTAAGTACGTAGTATAAATAAGTTTTTAGCATTTCATTGCCATAAACGACTATGTTGGTGGTAAGACATTTGACAACTTATTACCATAATAGTTGAAAATTTTATATGCAAATATGAGCTGGAACTTCAAATATTTCAATGCATACCACATACGTATTTATAACGAAAGGCAATATATCGAATTCTACTAATTTCGTTATACTATTTGTTACATACGAAATTATGAATCGGAGTCCCAATGAATTAGAATTAATGGATTAAGAAAACAGATAAAATAAAAATTTAATAAAATAAATCGTAGAGAAAAAAAAACTCTTAAAATAAGTTTTCATTTAAATGAACTTAAACCTGAAAAATGAATTTGGTTTCTGACACCTTCATCTGACTGTGTTTAAAAACTTGAGGCGCTTGAGATATTAATGTCGACAAGGAATGCAAATTTCCAAACATTTTAGATAAGCTTTCATGCACGTAAGAATCGATTCCTTTTATCTATGTCCTGGAAAGTCTCGTCAATTTTGTCCAGGATTCAATTAATCTTCCTAATATGGAATACTCTCTATTGTCTGTCCGTTTGTCCCCCTATTTCCTTTTGTACCTTTTTGTAATCGTACTGAAGACAAAGTCCGTATCGCCAGATCTCGAAAATCGCAGATTTTATTTACAATTATTCTATTTATTAAATAATATTTACAATCTCGATGGTTTTCACAACTTATTAAAAAGGAACTATATCTTTTCACCTCCAGAAACTTCTGCCAATACTTTTCGTCTCTTTTTTTTACAGCTGCAAAGGTGCCAGATTGTGCTTCTCTCATAGATAGCTGCAAAGTGCTTTTCGCAACAATATATATATTATTAGTCTGCTCCTGATTTCATTTTCAAAAGCGATTTATTTGGATTGCACTTTTACATCTTATGTCGTTGACGATCGTTCACCAAAGCGAAGAGGAAGTTCACATCTTCTTCCCCCCGATCTTCAGTTAATTCAGATTGACATTATCAATCAGTCGGATTCCTATTCGAAGTCAACTGAGACGACTTCAAATAACAACATTCCCACATCCTAATTAATTCGTTTCATTGGTAATAATGCTGTAGCATAAAATTTCGAATAATAGGCTCACATATATAACTTAACTCTAAAGAATAAAAGAATGCAAAATGGGAAGATGTAGGACAAAACAAGCGCACCCATTTTGGAAGAAGACTGCAAGAAATTGCTCTGGAGTTTCCTTTATTTAGAGATATTTGATTACATTTCAGCTGGCGGAACAAAATGAATCGTGTCTATCCCTGAGATTGTTAGTTTTCATTATCCTATCTAATATAGGCAATAGTGTCCACAATTATTTCACTTTAAATCTCACGAGAGGATAATTTTATTTTTGTACATTAAAAATATGAAATTTGGTGATTAGAAAATCTAGCTTCATTTCAAATACATTTGAAATACTTTCAAATTAAACGTTCTGCGCCCACGATAACTGCGCGTACGAAATCTTTATAGATACTTTAATTTAGACTTTCAAAGACATAATAAATCAAAAAGTATTAAATATTTGACAAACTTTCAAAAAGCAAACGAATTGTTTGCATAATACACGCTGCAATATTCTGCCTATGGGTTTGAATGCTGACATAAATCACTTATCTCCCGTCGTCTGCGTCCCCTGCAAACTAAACTTATTTTCATGATATTTTTTGCTTGCATTATTAGCCCTATGGCATATTTGCAGCGTGTGTTTGAATGAACGAATAAACGAATGCGTGAATTAAATTTTTTATATTTTTTATTTCAACAATCATGTCTGCAGAAATTATTGTCTAAAGGCAATTAAATATAATGGCAGCTCCATCTGAAATGTGTTTTCGCTCTATAAAGTAAAAATTAATTTACAAATAGATTACAATACAATAATAAAATAGTGATCAAATCAAAATGTAACTTGTTTATATTTGTGTTTATAATGGAAAAAACTTTGGTACCTTATACACACACATTACTTATGGTTCATAGTCTTAAAGTTGTGCGATCATATGCAACCTCTGGAATGAGATGAAATGAGTTCTCTTTTTATTATATTAACCGATAGAGAAAGGTTTTTGAAGATTCATTAGATTAATTTTTTGAATCGATTAAAATTTGTCAGTCCCTTTGTCCGTCTAATATTTTTCTTATATTTATTGTTATCGATCTAAAACTCGCAATTTTCGACGTTGTCCAAGCCTATTAACCTGGACGAAAATGAACTAACGCTAAATTTTGAAAAAGTAGTCGCGAGGTGTCTTCTGAATGATTGGTCTTGCTTCACTATAACGTTTCGACTACACCACTTATGGTATGGGCCATATTAAATTTGTGGGGTTGTATATAACCTTAGAAGACGTTTTAATACAACGACCGATTCAGAATCATTTTCTGAATCCATTTAACCTTGTCTGTCCGGCTATCTTTCTGATATATATTGTTATTGTGTTCAAACAAATTTTCATATATTTTAAGAAAATTTGATAGAATAACATATTTTCGAGCAAGGACGAACCCTACTGAAAATCGAGTTGATCTGATCATTTTTTCGACCACTCCCAATATAACGGGTATTTGAAAAGAGTTTTTGAAAGACAAAAAATGGTAATTCCGATAAAAATAGGTAGAATCTGTTATTTTGGCATATAAAATAAATATGACAAATTTTAGATCGGTGGGAATTTTTGGACAATGTTCCCTCTAACTGTACCTAAGAATAGGAAACCCTTAAAAAAGGTAAGAAGGTGTTATTTTTAACATTTTATGATTCAAAAGAGTCTCTAATAGTTTGACATAAAAATAACGATGCTTAGGTCTATTTATTGAAACCCATGATTCTCGTGAAGTTTATACGACAAATGCTTTTTAATGTTTCTTGATGGAAATTCGTTCATAATAGTAATTTGATATAAAAATTAACCACATCAAATCTTGATCACTTCAGTCTATTTTTTTGGATCCCTTCTCCGTTTCTTCACACATGGAAAGTACGTTTTTATATGATAAAAACGTCCAAATTTTAGCACTTAACGTGAAAAATAGTAGAAGTGTAGGAAGATCTTAGGCAAAAAACAGTTGAATGTGATGAATTTCCCTAAAAAGGCCCCTATTAAATACATGCCTTTACTTCGAAACAAAGAAGCATTTGCAGCAGCTTTTCACGAAAGTAAATGAATAATTGCATTAGACAAAGTGGCGTAGGGTATATAATGGCCGGCTTTGCCCGACTATAATGTTTTGACTTGTTTTTAAACTTATTTTATTTCTACTTATAGGCATTGAAATTTGATATCAACTATCATTATATCTGCTGTTATGGCAGAGAATATAAACAGACCATAATTATCGTATGCCGTATAGATATTTGAGGTTAGGAAAGCGTACGAGCTCTTAAGTTCCTTGTAGAAACCATATACAAAGTCTAGGTCAGTAGGATTATCTTCGTTTTTTAAAAGAATTAATTAATCGACAATCATTGACTTTCTTATTTATTCAAAAAATTATGAACAAATATAAAATCTTTCGCCGAATTATGCAAATGCTTGCAACAAACTCCTTATTGTTCATGTAACTATAAATCACTGTCGTAGAGAGTGCAAAAAAGAAAAAAAAAGCAATTTAACCATTACCAGCTGAGTTGATTATCGACTCAACCACGTGAAAGCAAATATATGGAATAAAATTCGAAAATTTACTATCGGTGTCAATCTAAACCAAAGACTTCACCAAAAAAGAAAATAATGAAACTTTACTATTTGAAAAGACGATTTGGCGTATACTTATACAACTTGAACACGCAGACTTGAGCTCAAATCGTGGGTGCATTTAATACTGACACCATATTGTTGGAGTTAGCGCCAAATATTTTTCTCTTTTAATGATTTGTGTTCACGATAATAAAGTGAATTTTTCTTGACATTTTTAAAAGCTTGAAGATAAAAACTTCACCAGCATGTGTCAATCTCTCTACGTATTTGTTTTATTTATTTATTTATATGTTACTGTTCGACACCTGAATAGTCGACATTAGATATTTTATCAAAGTTGATTATTGTAGGTGATTAAAATGACGTTTGCAATATATTTTAATGGCTTCATTAAGGTTTTAAATCAAATCGACTTCTCATTCATGCCAGGAGACAAGAACTTCCAGTTCTTCAGGTGTATACGTTAAAGTATGCGACACCAAATACGAGCACACAGTGTCCAGCATAATAATATGAAGAAAGAAACAAATTAGAAAACAACGCAACAACGCAAATAGAAAGAGACGCAAACTTAGGGTTCTATCACGTTCGATACATGAGCTTGTTTGCCTTTCTTTGTATACTTTGATACAAAGTATAAGAAAATTTATTTTTTTGTTCAGTTTTTGAACCCGTTGAGTGCTTGTAATTGCCAATTATTGCACGCCTGCCTAACTAAAGCGTTGTGAACAACGATACCCATAACTGTAGCCCCTTTTTTTTGCAAGTTTTACAGATAGCTATGGCAAATTTTCCGTTTATTACATTTTCCACACACGTAGATAATACTGGAAAACGGAGAGAAAAAAAAATTAAAATCAAATCACAACAAACAACGTCAAGCTGCGTCCCACACTATGTCAATCTTTGTATATACATATATATGTGGACTTTTTTCTTTGATACCCGATATCTCTGGTGTTGGTTTTTTAATAGCCAACAAACAAAAAAAGTCATCTTAACGAACATATGTGTGTGCGACCAAAATGCGTTTACTTCCATGCATGGACGCAAGCAAGCAAGCACATACATTTAATTATGTATCATTGTCAGATCCAACTGTCGCTTAACCCAGTAGGAAGTCATTGTCTTGGAAGATTTATGTGCTTTATTCCCATATCCAACGTTTGTTTGCTTTAGTATATGAGAAAATTTATAGCGTTTTTTCTATTTACAGTTACTTCTTAACTTATATATTTATGCACATGTTGGTATGCCGCCCATATAATGCACCCATGTACTAAAAGGGCAAATAAAACAAAAAAGATAAATCTTAAGAAAACGGAACTAAAACATTACAGAGAAGTGCGAAACCTTTAGTCTTCTTTGCCAAAGTCTTCTTTGTCAAAGACAATAGCTACAGTGTTGTTGTGCGGGAAACTTTATTTTTCACTTTCTGCTTAATTCGAAAGATGATGCTGCTATAATATTATGAGCGATGAACAAGGGTTGCATCACGACATCCAAAGCACTATAATGCTGACCAGGTGAACCATTAACATGGACCACAACGCTGAATACCCATGACAAACGCACTTGGCTGGGTCATCTGGGTGTGATGTATTGTGGGTGTGATATATTACTAACAACAACTGATGCAGTTGGGATGAAACCATCCCAGCACGACAAAATTCGGTTCTATATAGCAAAACTCCCTCGGCATTTATCAGCACTGCACCTAGAGTGTGCTACCTTCTTATTGTTAGCAGACATTCCTTGACGGTAGCATTTGGGAGGGTCAGGTAGTTGTGGTGTTTTTTCACCCACGAAACTATGATTAGAGGACGCTATTGATGCACCTGGAACGAGGCATCCGTGCAAAATGCTAAAACTAATGATATCTTGAATTATCAGTACAATGAAGCTCAGCTCCATATAACGAAACTCACTCAAGAAACGTTAGCAGCACTAACCTGGAATGTCTTACCCTCTTCGCTATTATTAGCATACTTTATTCCTTTTGATTATCTTTCGTTATAATCAATTACTTATTGGAGCGCCAAGCGAGCTTCTAATCTTAGGATAATGTCAAAACGCCAGTAGTCTTTCCTTCACGGAATTCATATTTTCTCTAAAAATGGGAGAAAGTAATAGTCAGTGACTTTTATTAATCAGTTCAATTATTTTGTTCTGAAACCAATGAATTTTTGACCACAAAAAAAACGGGACGAGTTAATTTGCACTCACAATAATATAATTACATTTCATACTAGACCTTAACCTCCTGGCTTCATTAAATTCGTCAATTTCGCAATTGGCTCTCATTTTTACAAATTTCATGTATTTCTTGTGAAGAGAGATTTCAAAGTAAATAGGAAATCAAAAATATTTTGCACAATTAGGTCTTTAGTTTAACACCTTCTCGACCGCAATAATGAATTAAGAAATGCATTTGCTTCCCCAAAGTTGAACTAATCAACGTTCTTGGTTGTCATGAAATCGCCGACAATAAATACCAGGCTATATCATTTATGCCTCCAAGCTTTCCAGCTAAATTCTCCCAATTTTGTCGAGTCGGGAGCTATGCGACTATTCGCAAAAAGGTCAGGAGCTTATTCTATAAACTCTTAAAGTTTTACTTTTCTGTGTAATAATTCTGGTTATGACTGTGAGTTGGACAGGAAACCGGCCTGATTGCATAAGAATTTCAATTATTTTTGACATCAAGCACAATTCGTCAACGCTTCTTATACCAATCTTTACGATCATAATAGTGTTAAGACCAAAAGAATATATTAAATCCATTTACATTTTAAATATGCTAGAAATACTTTTCGTGGAAATTTTAATGTGTTTTCTCACCATAAAATCAGTATTTATGTAATAGATGGGCATTAGCTTTATAAAATCAGAAAACAATAATAATTGTTTATTAATATATGCACATATACGGACTTGTTCACGAACGTACGTACATAGCCAGTGAAATATTAATAATAATTTATAATAATATTCGTGCTAAAGTGAACGGTTTAACGTATCCATGTGACTTTACTGGGCTCATATATATCTGCAATGCATTGGGACCGCATACCTACGCTTTAATGCATGCACATGTGTATACATTTGAGTAGAAAGACCACAACTCAAGACCTTCAAATAATTGCATGTGTTTGTTGATTTCAATTTGTGTATTTCGCAAATTATGAATAATAAACGCATTTTGAAACCGTTTAAGTAATTAAATCGTAAATGACATTTAAGTGGTGTTAATTGTTCGCAGCATAAGCTCCATAAAGGACCTGAGTTTTTTTAAAAAAAAAGTCTCTGTTAAACACACTTCCTTTCTTTCATAAAATAAAGAGAAAAGTTAAGTGAACACTTTGTACTCGTGGAATCTATAAAATTTGACCAATTTTCTTTTTTGTTGATCGTTTCCGATGTTTCTTAAGCAGAACACGTATATTGAGACATAAACCAATAAATGAAAATAAACAAAACAAGACGAGAAATATTGTATGGAAGCATTGATATGTCAACAGTTGCGTTGAGTTAATAAAATGACCTTTCGGTGACAATACTACCTAACGGTGTAAAGAATTTTATAGTAAACTAATACTAAAACACGGTACGCGAAGCAATGCATACTATCGAACAGACAGAGCTATTTATATAATTCTCCTCAGCTTGTTAAACGTTCAGACTTCTATCAAATGACTTCTGTGTTTTCTTCTTTTATTATGACAAACACGTAATTATTTTATGCCCAGCTTTAGCTTCAGTTTAATTAATTGTTTTCTAATGATATCTTTTTTATGTGATGCCTGCAATATAACGTAAACAATCTGACATTGAATTGACAATTGGCAATAAAAACCAATTGCACAATACTAACTTCGAAAGGAAAGCTGGATCGCCATCAAATCTTAGCCAGCATACTTTTTCATAAAAAGTAGGGATATTTTCGAAGCCACAAATGACTTTCAACGAAAGCGAACGGGTGGGTCATCATATAACTTCGCAATAGACGCTTTCTATGTTAAAATACAACTGTGTAAGAAAAAAGCGACACCAAAGCAACACCTACTTTGATCTCACTTTTGGTGTCGCTTTGCAATTTGCGCTGAGCATAAAAAAAGAAAAATTACTGCCATAATCTCTTAGACATTTGTATTTTAACGTAAAAAGCGATTATCGCAAAGTTACATGATGACTCTCCTGAAGTAATATTTACTTAAAAAAAAAACATTAGCTAATCTATAGTGAATATAAATGAACATTGTAAAGAAAGACGAAAGAGAACAATGATGAATAGTTATAATATAATAAAAGAATATTTAATTTATCTGAAAATTTAATTTAATGAAAGGATAACGCACAATTCAATAATTTATCCAAAATAATGTTAACAAAAAATATCAATAGAGTTTCAATTCTCAAATAGAACTTATTATTACTGTTAGTCTAACAACCAATAAATAAGCTAGAAGTCGAAATTGAATCTAGTAAACAGTTAAATGAACACCTACGAAATAAACATAATGCTAAAAAGCATTAAAATAATAAAATATTAGAATAATAACAACTCTAATGCAATCATGGATTTCATGAGTATTAAAAATACGCCTTAATACGAATTACATTTTGTGACACAGTCTTAGTTGCGTAAGTTAAGCTATAAAAATTTTACAGTCTCATTCAAATAATAATATTAATTAAATTGTTTACATATAAAGTGAAAGGAAAGAAAAAAAAATCATTAATTACTTGTGAAGTGGAAACAAATTTCTAGAACTCTTGAAGGAATATTAAAATGTAACTTACTGCGTAAGAATGCTAACGAAATATCGTCTTGAATAAGAGAGATTTTCATTAAAAACCCTATAGCAAGAACCAATCTTCTACCTTTGAGACTAAGTAAATTGATCAGAGGTAACCGATGTTGCTACAGAGGTGGTAATAGTAGTTACTTTAACATCTTAATTCATTTTAAGCCGCACAGGAGAAATTGTTTTTGGATTGATTCAGTCATATCGATTTAATACTAGGAATTTGGAATATCAAATAACCGACGCATATTCAACTGGAGACCTTACCAACGACTTGTACAAAACATTCGTTACATAAAGGTCATCAAAATCTTTTGACCGTCTTTTAATAAAAGCAAGTGCACCTGTGGAGTTACGCACAACTTTTTGTTGGTTTTTATTTGAAGGTTAAAAATTTATATTATAATTGAAAATAATGGAAGACACTCTACTGAATGATATAGACATACGTTCAGCCAATAAAAGTAAGTCCGATTCGTGGAGACGAAAACATTCGAAATTATGTGAGGAATAAAAAAGTTTAACATCATCTGCATACATTAAGACTACCGAACGCTGAATTACATTAGGAAGAGCTAAAAAAAATTGAATCAAGTTTGCATTCCTTCATCAATATAGGACATTGAATGTAGAATTCGTAGATTCTTTGTGATTTTGTGATTTCATATTCATTATGAATGATCCTTGATGTCATTTAGGAAATTTTCCTATTATTTTCTTAACAAAAATTTGCGAACTAAATTTAAAACTCTACACTTGAAAAAAACGAAATTATTATTATTATTAACCTCAGAAAATAAAATAAAAAATTTTAACATAAACTTTGTTTTAAATTAAAAGTTATTGTGAGAAATAGTGATCTTAATTTCAACAGACAGATGTCTAGACAAGCATCATTAATTACACTTTTAGGTCGCTAACAGCATACAGTATATATATGGATTATCCTTTCCTTATTTGCAGCATAAATCTGTGCTGACCTCGTAGCGTCCTTGGAAAACAAGACAAATGTGCGTTTGCATAAAATTTCATTTTGATTTTGAACATAAACACACGTTGTACACTTTTGCTTCAAAATAGTCCTCAGACTATTTCCAAATGTACAAACAAATATTCAGTTGAGAACTAACCCTCAAGTTAGTTCTCTAGATGACAGCTAAAATCCCGTCGTATTAGAGTTCGACAAACAAGCCCCTAATTTTAATTGAAGTGATGAATCCACTGAGCACTTTACTTTAAGCCTTTAAATCTTGTCGTATTATTATAATTATTATTATCGTTGTATATATATATGTGTGTGTGTGTGTGTGTGTGTGTACAGATATATACATACACAAATATATATATATATATTCCCGATCCAACTACGAGTTGATTATTTATTTTCCCATAATTTTGCAATTTGAAAAGCGCATGCGTAACAGCAAATAATAAAATATCATACAAAAAACAACAAACCGATGTGAAACCACTATTAAATATTTGCCATTTGGTTTAAACTCTTTTCTGTCTACTTTCTATTTTTTGTTTTAGTCCTTTTAGTACACATTTTGAACTCTAACATATATATACATATATATGAGAAGAAAAAAAAGTATTTTGAAGAATGTGTGTTCTCTGCACGATTTTACTTCTCGTTCACGATGCATATTGCATGTAACAAATAATTGATACTTAGGCTGTAAGTGAAATAGCAACAACAACAAAAACACAAAATGTAGAAAAATAAATTTTTATACGTATCCTCACTTCAGTTGTATTTGCATTTGCATATGGCTAGTAATTCAGACATATCACGGTTATGTGTTGAAATGATTCGTTTATAATAAAAGTTGTGTTGTATTAATCCGCTTTTCTATTGGCTCCGGTTCGTCTAACCTACGTTAACTGTTCGTTTGCATTTAACCGCCAGTCGGCAAGATGGCTAAATGTGCGGTGCGTTACTCTTCGCTGATGATGTTTGTTTGGATTGCATTAGAAGTTATCTCAATGCAATTTCATGTGACCGCAGTCAGTTACAGTCAAGAAATAGCTCAACTCACTCTCACTTGCAAAAACAAGTTGTTCTGGATTGTATCAATTTTTTAATTCAGCAAAGAAACGCAGTATAAGAGAATAAGAAGTTATGCCTGCGTGAGTGTTTTAATTAATTTTTCAGTTTTTTTAAGAGAATGCTGGCCAAATGAAATAAAGATTTTTTTTGTTCTCTTCTTTTGAAAAGCCCTACTGGTTCTCAACTAAAGTACGCTGCAAACTTTATTTTATAATTTCACTTTCAGCTTTTTTTGTCCTTTTATATGTTTATAGTTTTGTTTTCTTAATTTTTATAAGTAACTGACAGAATTTTCCTATCTCTCTAAACTTTTTATAATTATAAAACTGAGAATATAATAACAGTTACCCGCCTTTCAAAACTAGCAAGTAAAAGTGTAAAATATATTATAAAAGTCGAAAAAAAATGTAAAATATTTGATACAAAATATGGACGAATGGATATAACCCACACAATATACAATGAAAATATTGGACTGATCAAAACCGAAAGAGAACTTCCTTAGTTGTGTATTAATAAGTGTCGCATACAAAATAGATATATTAATATATCAATTGCTATTAGCGCATGATTTAAAAAAAATTAATTTATTCAAAATTCTTATCTTTAGTCACATGTTTAGTTGAGTGGAAATTTAAATATCATCATATGCGGTTATAATAGAAAAATAAAAAGAAGTGCATTTTAATAATCAGCATAGAATACTAATCAGACAAAAACAATAACTAGCAAGAACAACAGATGAAGGTCAAGCAAGGTGCTATTTCATGAAATACTTTGTCTTAAACAGAGAGATATATGTGTACATATGTAAGTGTATAGCCGGAGATATTACAACGAAGAGCTAAACATAAATATCAAGTTGACTTAATGGGGTATTTTCATTTAATAAAAAAGAACTGTTCGTTCAATAACCGAGCTTGCTTTCAAGTAATAAAATATCTCTAAAATAAAATAATACCGGCAGACAAGACCGACCATTAAATACGTCGGAATCACTTTTATTCGTACTATTCTTCGCTTACTTTTATGATAAAATATCAAAATAAATATCTTGTTTCGATGTAAAGGTCTGCTTCTCATGGAAATCCCTGTCGCGAAGAGCCCTAAAGAGTGAACTCCCATTATCCAAATTTAGCAAAATTTAACTTTTCTGTTAAACATTTTCTTATTCTTCAACTATTTCTGCCAAAAAGTACTGCAATTCATACCTTGTTACCATGTAAAAATTTTGGTACAATCTATGTGACCTACATGTCCCGAACTTCTTACAGCTAATTTTAATATTAAATTACAATACAATTGAACCACTTTTTACTCTAAGATATTAAAAATTAGAGCTTTTTTATCATATAAAAGTATATATTTCATGAGACCAATTTTATGTGGCAAGTGGTTTAAAAAATGATCCCACTTAATCCGAATATTTCATATACAATTTCTATACCAAAATACTAACTTGTAACAATTCTTGTCGCGATATATTAAATTTAAATTAAGATTATTGCGACTCGTTGACAAAGCGAAACTTTATTTTTCAGTGCGTTATGAACGTTTCCACACGAATCTTATAAGTTTTTATGCGTACTAACTGACCAGCAAACGTCCTAATCACGTCGATTTGGAAAAAAGCTCCGTTGCCACGACAGCTCGTTTCAAAAAAAAAAATCAGAGTTTCTCTGCGCTCTCCACAATAGTGGATTTATGTCGGAATACGAAGATAAAACAAAGCGTCATAATATGAGGTCAATAGTCGTTTAATAGAAACAGACGATTAATGATGTGCCAATGATGTTGCTCAGAGTAAGGGCACTGATGAACGGCAGGCAATTTTGATGAACGCAAGACGGCAGTTTCACTTTCAATGAAGAGACGTCGATTTCAATTCTGATATACCTGCGGCGTCAATATCAATTTTGATGAAAATGAGGCATCAATACCAATTACATACTCGGTTATATGATATGACCCAGTATGTCATTAAGATCATTTTCGTTATTAATTAATTTTTCCAACTAAGAGCGCTTCGACAACATATTACAGATAGGAATACTAATCGACGGTTAAACTGGCTTAAAATCGCTTTTGTACATACGTTCTGACTTTGGAAAAAAGTTGGGTATGCTATCCAAACAAATAAAAAATGAACGTACATACATATGCGCACAGGAAATTAGTGAGCAAAAAGGAATAAGAGCCATCTATTTTAATTCTATGTAACATTTTTTCGTAACCTGGCGTAATTAAAAGTAAAAGCATCGATTGCAAAATATTAGGAACATGATAATGCAGCTTTTTTTAACGTCTCTTTCTAAGCAATGAGAGATACGGTAGCATCATGTAAGCAAATTTACCTGGAGATAGTTCCTTTTGCGCTCTCTTGTTACGTCAAATCCAGAGACTGCTAAGAACAAATTTGCTTTAGTTTGAGTATAAGCCAAAATAATTACCACCACAACTTTTTCAAAATTGCATTTGTAGGAAAAAACAGTTATGAAAGGGAAACACACAAAATTGTTCAAGCTTTGCAATTAAAATTTGTGCATTTTGTTATGCATAGCATCTCTATATACACTTATATACAAGAAAACAAAAAATTTATTTAGGAACATAGAAATTTGCAAATTAAAATTTTGCAAAAGTTTTTTCTCATTCCATTTTGTATGCTCTTTATTTTTTTATAATATGTGTTTTGTTTATACAAAACAAACAAATGTCAATTTAACTCCCAATTTTTACGAGTCTCTCATTATATTAGAAAATTTTTCCTAACCTATTGGAAACTTGGAAATTCTGTTACATGATGCTAAGTTACTTTACTATTGTCAATCTCCTTTCACTTGGTGTCTGTCTGAATCAGAGATTTTGTTTCTGCTTGGGTTGATATATTTATTGTTGCTGTTAAATCTTTCCATAATGAAATACATGTATATAATATATAACTGCTTTGCTATCAAACAATAGTGAATGTTTCTTTTCAATGAAATGAGTGGATTCTAAACTCAATTTTATTTGCGTACATCACTGTTTTAACAGAACATCTGTTCGCTGAACTATCAACAGCAATAACAAATGTACGAAGAAGAGTTTGCAAATTGAACGACAATTTAAACAATTTGTAATAAAAAGTCATCAAAATGGGCAAAAGACAACATCAGAAGGATAAAATGTATGTAAAATGTACTATTCGCATATATATCTTTGAATTTCATTTAAATGCGTTTTAGGTACTTGACGTACACCGAGTGGTCGCAGCTATATGGTGGGAAAAAGTTTGAATCAGCCGAAAATGAACACATCAAGTTTAAACGC
This sequence comes from Glossina brevipalpis, assembly GCA_000671755.1. Taxonomy (NCBI): domain Eukaryota; kingdom Metazoa; phylum Arthropoda; class Insecta; order Diptera; family Glossinidae; genus Glossina; species Glossina brevipalpis. The sequence continues at coordinate 717,876 of KK351108.1, forward strand.
CTTCCTTTTGATCATTGTTGTATTACTTTAAAGCCGTTTGAATTTCCTTATTGCGACCTACAAGGTAACATCTTTGAGTTGGAAGCTATACATAATTTTCTTAAGAAATTCAAAATAAATCCTATAACGGGCAAAGCATTCGAGTCCAAAGCGTTGACAAAATTAAGCTTTTACAAGAATGCAGAAGATGAATATCATTGCCCAGCGTTGTTTAAGCCGTTTACGAAAAACTCTCACATTGTAGCAGTCGCTACAACTGGAAATGTATATTGTTGGGAAGCCATCGAACAGTTAAATATAAAGACGAAAAACTGGAAAGATTTAGTAGATGATACACCATTTCAACGCAAAGATATTATAACTATACAAAATCCTCAGAATTTGGACAAGTTTGACATATCTAAATTTTACCACGTCAAGAAGAATATGCGTGTCCTAACGGAGGAAGAAGAATTAGAACGCAAAGACCCTACAAAAAAAATTAAATCTATGAATATGGAAACCAGAGAAACTTTAGCTCAATTGGAGAAGGATTACAAGGCAAGTGAAGAGAAACCGAAAATTTCCAAACCAATAGCAGATAAATTTAATGCTGCTCACTATTCAACTGGAGCAGTGGCAGCAAGTTTCACTTCCACAGCCATGGTTCCAATATACACTCATGAGCTTGCTATAATAGACGAAGATGAAGTTAAGTATGAACGTGTAAAAAAAAAGGGATATGTTCGATTGGTTACTAATTTTGGACCATTGAACTTTGAATTATATTGCGATTTGGTGCCACGAGCCTGTGAGAATTTTATAAAACATTGTAGCGATAATTATTATACAAAGACAAAATTTCATCGTTCAATTAGAAATTTTATGGTAATATTTGTTATAGCGTTCTGCACAGAGACTTTTCTTAAGGTTTTCATTTGTATGGTTTTAGATACAAGGAGGTGATCCAACTGATACGGGAACTGGAGGCGCTTCAATATGGGGCAAAAAATTTGACGATGAATTCAAAACGAACTTAAGTCACTCTGGCAGAGGAGTTCTGTCAATGGCGAACTCCGGTCCGAATTCAAACGGATCGCAATTGTAAGCAAAAGAATAACTTTGCTTTTTGAGTATTTTAATTGTTTTTCAATTTGTTTTTACATTTCTAGCTTCATAACTTACCGCTCTTGCAAGCATTTAGACGGAAAGCACACCGTTTTCGGTAAATTGGTAGGTGGTATTGAAACTTTACAAAGAATGGAACAGATTGAAGTAGACAACAAAGATCGGCCTATTGAGAATATTGTTATAGAATCAACTCAAGTGTTTGTTGATCCTTTTAAAGAAGCTATCGAACAATTGACTAGAGAAAGAGCCGAAGAGGCTGAAAAACGAGAAAATGCTACGAATGAGGTCAAAAATCAGAAACGTCTAAGTGAACCTTTAAAGGTTTACCGTCAGGGTGTGGGTAAATATTTAAATTTGCAAGCAACTAAGACGTCATTAAAGGAATCAGAACCAAACACAACATTATTTAATGGATCAATGCGTAAAAAATCTTCAAGTAAATTAGGTTTCGGCGATTTTTCAAAATGGTGAAGAAAACTGTAAAATGTATTTTCTAAAAATAAGAAAGTGCAGCAAGAATAATAGAGACGGGTAAGTTAATTAATACTAAATATAAGTGCAAGTGATTATGAACTGAATAAATGGTGTGAATGTTTGAATTTTTGATATACTTTGAAATATATTTGATTCTTAAAAACCCACTATTTGAAGAGAATAAATACGTCTCTTTTCGACAAATTAATAAACGGACGCTCTTTTGTTTATGACAGTTTCTCTCTAAAAGTCCTTGTCCAATTTCAAGTTGAAAGTCAAGCATAGATCGTGGAATTCCTTCACCTGGTGAGCCAATTCGCGATCAACCTCAATGCCACCTCGTGTCGTAATATCGTTTATTATCTCTTCTTCGGACCGTTTGCGTGATAAAAATTCTTCACTGCTTAATTTAGCCGGTTCTACTAGATGCAGTAGAAAGGCAGATGATACTCCAATACTGTAGGGCATAAACATTGTGTACTCTCTTTGTAAGGCGTTCAAGCTGAAAGTCGAAGAAAAAAATATAATAAACTTTTACATATTTCCAGTGCAACTCGTAATCTCACCTCAAATATTCTGGCATCGGATTACCAACATATCTTTCATAAGTTTCCTTTAACATCGTATAATATGCTTGAAATATTTCGTTAAAATTTCTACGGCGCACCTCAGCGTAAGTCGACAATAACAGAAAAATCGTTAAATCTATCATCGGTGATGTTACTCTGAACGTTTGTAAATCAAACATTAAAACGTCTTGAGGTTGTTGAGATTTATTATATTTGAATGCGACGTTATTACGCAAATAGTCGCCATGACATATAGTAACGTAAGGCTCACGAGGTTGAATCCTTTTACGCCCATAAGTATACCAATCACCAAACAGTTGTTCAAACTTCTCCAAGAACTCTTGGTTTATTTGTGGCTGATGTTTTCGAGCTGCTTGGAAAGCCCTTTGTACACTGTGCTTGAGAGTTATGGCCCATTCGGGATTGATAACGTCACTGGCAAAACGTGACTCTTGTAAGCGATACGTCAACTCATCGAAATGTTTACGATTAAGTGTGCGCATCGCAAATCCTAAGCCATGGAATTTAGCTAAATATTTAGCAGCCAATAATGCATGTTCCAGTGATAGATTCACTCGATCTTTGCTGATACACCAGCCATCTTGGTGGAAGTCTTTCAATATAACCGTAGCGAAATTCTCCATAAGTTCACCGTAATAATAAGTGGCTGAATTAAGTTGACATTGACCCAAGTTTTCTAAAGCTGGTAAAATTTTTTCATAGGCCAATATCTCATTGTTAAATAAGGCTTTAAAGTTGATACTATCAAATACTTCTTGCGGTAATTTGGGAGTTTTCTGTTAGTGTATAAAAATGAAATAATAATGAAAATGACCTATGAAAGGTCAAAAAAAAAAAAAAGAAAAGAAAGGAGAAAAGCGAAATTCAAAATTAAAAAAAAACAAAAAAAAGGTTCAGATTATCGTTCAAATTCGAAGCCGATGAAAAATATTAAACATAGCTTCACCTGTTCAGCTACCAAGCATCCCATACTTAGTCGTGTCTAGCGTTTTGAATTTATAAATTAAAAATTCTGGTATTCTGTCGCTGAACTCCTACATAGTTAACTTAAATTTCTTGGAATAAATACTTAACTCCATTTTCACTTCACATCCATTCTGGTGTAGGATATATTAAGTTTGTCCATCTTAAGACAGACTAAGCTATTGCTATACCAAAAGGTTCGGAAACATTTTCTGAAGGTAAACTTGTTTATCCTTAGTCTGTCCATGTAATCTAGTGTGCAAACTATAAATCCCAAATTTTGTTATATTTTCGTGCAAGTTGGCGTACTGACGACTTCAACCAAGAACAAACACTATGGGAAATGTGTTTGATCGCACCATTTTTACGACCACTCCTCATGTCACGCCCTACTTGAAAATAGTCTTTATATAAAAAATCGGTGGAAACTATTTTATTTGGAAAAATAAATGCGAAAAATTTGAATTGGATAAGAACATTTTTCGAATCACCTCCCATATGACCTTTTTTGCTAGTAGTAAGTCTTCGTAATGTCTAATTTTTAATATTTTAAGATACAAATGAGTTCTTAAAAGCAATAAGGCATAAAATTCAACTGTGTTAAGTTTGAACCACGTAAGTCTAGTTTTTGGAACCCGTTCCAACTGACATTTCTTATGAAAATTCTTTATATGAAAAAGGCTCTAATTTTTAATATTTCATTGTGAAAATTAATAGTATTTCGACATAAAGTCCACTGCACCAAATTGGAATTACGAAGGTCTATCTTAAAAGTGATCTCACGACAAGTTAGTCTTTATACGTCGAAAAGAACAGATTTTTGGATCACGTAAGTCTATTTTTTGGATATCATAATATATTTATAATTGGTCGCGTTTTCTTACGAAAGTAAGTGAAGAATTGTGTTAAGCAAGATGATGTAGAGTATCTAACGGTCGAAATTGGCCGACTACAATATTTTTTCCCTAATCAGTTATCATATTTTACGATTAAATAATAAGTTGTTTTTTTACAAGAATATAATTTTGGAATACAGATAAACAAATACGATTGCTGTAACTACTACTACTGCGAAAATGTCAGTTACAAATTGTTACTTCCTTCATCCTATTATTCATCGCATTTCTGCTTCACAGGTGCAAATGTACAAATTTTCCAAAATGAGCAATGAGTAGTTGCTTCATTTAGGCTTTTCTTCGGAGGGTGCTCAAGTCGATGTTATAAGAAAGCCGTGTTTACTATTCTTGAATCAGCACCTCTCTCTCTCTACAATATATCTGCACTCAAAAATTAACCGAACTGGGATACGGAAATTTATTTCATTCTCTTTATTTCTCTGGTATTATCCTATGTAATTCACCCTTCAGTTACAGAGTGCACGACTTATTATTAAGTAAGCTTGACGATGGAAGACGTATTTCAATATTCATATTTACTCCTTTGCCTTCGTTATCCGAAGGCAAGTTTCAAGGAAAATTTTCTCAATTCTTTACAATGGCAAAGACGAGCTAATGCATGAAGTGCAATGGTATTTGGAGTAAAAATTACTTCGGTCCGTTTTCCAATAGATAGTATGTAGTGGCAATAACCAGACATAGACGTCATACAATAAGCTGAGACATTTGCCAACATAACCACATCGAAAAATTAGTTGATTTGTGCCCATATCGCGAAGCTATGTTCGATCGAAAATGTTACTCTACGAATCAAATTCTCCTTATTTATAAGAGGCTTTGATTTTTCTGCATAATTCGAAAGATGGTGCTACTAAGTCTTTACAATCGGTGAATAACGATAATGCAAACTAGATGGACCATAAATTTGAATATCCTATATGGCGCCTCACTTGAGGTGTCAGATGGTGTGATGCAGTATGGTTGGAACTGTCGTTATGGAGCGCTACCAATAATAACTAGTAAAGTTGGGAGGGTAAACTGTCATAATATGTCAAAAGTCATATAGCAGATTTCGCCCAGGAAACTTTAGCAGCAATAAGTTGGAATGTGCTACACTTCCGTTTTCACTTTTGTCAAGAGATCCAAAAAGTGCGTTTTTTCCTACATAAATCCAAATCATTATTTGCCACTCCTTTATAGAATTTATATTTTAACTAAAAGTGGGAGATTATAGTAGACAGTGATGAACATTTCGTTCTGAAATAAATGCAATTTTGACCAAAAAGCAAAAAAAACGGATCGAACTAATTTGTACCCGCAATATAAACTTTTATCGCCTTTGCACCTTATTTTCTTCACTTTTTCTACCTTTTTGCAAGTAAATAACTATATAGTTACAATTATTGTGAAATAATTATAAAATTAATTAACATTAATTACTTTAATTATTCACAAACATACCTTCACAAATAGCGTTTGTTTTTTGTTAACGTCACCATGTTTAAATTCTAGATGCACACGATAGCACGTAGTTAGCATAAACGACTCATTCGAATCTAACCATTCGATTTCCAAGCCAATATTTTGAAAATCATTATCACTCAATTTATATGGAAATTTCCCACTTTTTGAAAGCTGTGGCAAAATTTTCGATCTTAACCATCCAATTTCAATCTCTTTGCTGCTATTACTCATATTTTTAAATATTTTAATGTGATTAAGAGAAATATATAAATGCAGTTAAAGCGAAAGTGTTCTAACACGTAAAACGCACTGACGTTAAGTGAATGCAAGTAAAGTAATAAAAACACAAAATCATATTAATAAATTTTACGAAATACTGCAAAAATGAATTACACGAGAAAGAGAGAGCATATGCACGATAGATCTTTATGAAATAAGATAAGACCTGCGTTTATAATAATTGCGTTTCAATTGGAAAGACGCCTTTGCTATTGAGGGGGAAGATAACAGATGTTGTGTGTTTGTAGCAACTAGTAATATACTAATATTACAGTTAGCAAATATTATACTAAGTTGAGTATGTTGGTGTTTTAACTAACAACTACTACAATTGAACCAGAGGTTTCTGCGAATAGCACACATTTGCATTACAAGTCGTAAGTATTTAACTAATTCGATAAAAGTACAATAAAATTTTGTCACTTATCGGTTAATTTATCTTCACTCGTTTATGTTCACTTACGTACACAAATTAATTTTTCAGAATATTCAGAATAATTTAACGTTGCAACAAGAGAATTTTAAAAATTTTATACCCGCCACCAAATATATTCATTTTGTTTACTTTTTTGTGAAAACGTTCGTAAAACGGCGAAGAAAACTTCAAAAACCGAATGAGGTGTATATTTATGATTGAAAAATCTTGCTCGTACGTGGTATTGAAAAGGTTTCTGCTTTCTGGTTGTTGTGTCGGCTACTGATAAACTATACTACAAAGGGTATTCAGTTGTTCGATAAAGACGAAACGATTTTCTGAAAGCTTTCGAACTTTTTCTAAGATGCAAGATGGTCAAGTCCGAATACGACTTTCTTAGTTGTTTTATTTATAAATTTCTTTTTTCATTTATAATATTTTTTAAAAATTTTTTACGCGGATTTTAGGTTTTGAACGCGAAATTTAAAATGAGTTATGTACACTTTCATTAGCTTTATATATTCGTCAGTTTTATACACAGCTTCTCTGTAGCTTGTTTTGAGACCAATGCCGACAATTGGATATACCTAACACACCGCCAAGTTTAAGATGCAACAAATAAAATGCTCGACGACTCCATAGCCAATAAATCTAGAACGAGATAATTAAAACAAAATTTAAGAGCAACACTTTCATTTTCTAAACACGACCGGCATATTTCGTAAATATAAACACTATAACTAAGCGTTGCAGTTTATTCCGCTTTTTATAGCTTCGTGTGGAAAGGGCGTTTTATAGCTTCGCATTGAAAGGGGGCAAGGTCTAAATTAGTACCCTTATATGTTTTACATTAATTGTATTAACATTAATACTATCTCTCTTAGTTCTTTTTTAAAACTAATTAATTAGAAACTATTTTTAATTATATCTTTGAAACTTGATTTATTATGTAAATCAGTCATAAAATAATTGTTGTTGTAACTTTCCGATTTTATTTACTATCAAGTAGCTATAAACGCTAAAGGTCTATGAGCTAGTTAGATATACAATACAATACAATTAACGTGGATACAGAATCATGAACGTAAGTAAGTATACAAGTCAGCTCTAACAATGTAATCGTCTTGCTCTAAGAAGTCCATAATCATCAATTTTTACCAGCAACAGGGTATACATTACGAATTTAGACGGTCAGTTTTCTTGTAAACGTCTTGAAGAGGTCATCGAAAGATTTTAAATTCAGTGGTAACGCATTTCAATATTGATCAACACGAACATTAAGAGATTTTCCCACACCTTATTCTACTTGCAGAGGCCGACACAGATTTACATGGTAGGTTTCGGAGCATTAGGCAGACTGTAATAGAGATGTTATCAATATGGTGGCCAAAGTTGAGTTTAACTGGCTTCGTTCACGAAACATCTTAAATGAAAGATCCCTCAGAGATATTGCCTACCAGCAATTTCTTCGATCCCTTAATTTATTAATTGGCGAATATACTGTAAGTTGCGTAATAGGATGAAATACTTAAATAGAAAGAGGAAAGAAATCAAGAAAACTTTTGCTAACTTTTTCGGTAATGACTATTTTAAGCAAATTTGACATATGCTGCCTAAGAAAGATACATTCTAGGTATTAATGACAACCCTAATTAGATCTTAATGAGTTTTTCATCCTAATTAGTTCTTAATGCGTTTTAAATATCCAAGACTTACCACCATTTTTCAATAATTATGGAGATAGAGATGATGAAAGCACTCTTGACACTGCGGTTCGAAAAATAACATCTGGACGTTGCATTATGCAACTTTTAACTTCAGTTACTCAGTCCATTAGAGATAATATCAATTATGGAATGAGTTGTTCTTGTCCATCATGATCTAACAAAAGCTTTTGACAGAGTCCCAAGCACCAGGTTTGTTATCAAATGATTAAGCATAAGCAGGGGCTTTTGCTTAAAAGAAGTTCCTTGCACGTTGAGAACTGAATATTGAAATTTGAAGCAAACAAACATTAAAGAAATAAATGCCGTTGCAAATATTATTGTTAAAAATTGCAGATAAAATCTGTGCTATTCACGATCTAGTGATATGGACTTTGAAAAAAAAAATGCAAAAATGGGCAATTCTGTAACAGTATTAATAATTATTGTTAACTTACGAAAAAAGTAATAAATCACTCTTTTTGTTAGCTATAAACTTATAGCTAACATTTTATGTCGTAGATTGAAACAATTATGTTACTCTTAGCACTAGTACAAATAATGTTATTAAAAGAAACAGTAGAACAGATGTTATTGACAGCGCTAGAAAAAAATAAAAGTCATTGCGAATACGGTGTTTAACAAAATTCATCTGTTAAGCAACATACATGTGCACTTGTACAAATAATGTTATTAAAAGGAACAGTAGAACAGATGTTATTGAAAGCACTAGAAAAAAATAAGAGTCATTGCGAATACGGTGTTTAACAAAATTCATCTGTTAAGCAACATACAAGCAAGCAAACATACGCTCTTAAACTCTTAATGTAAGCAGATTTTAGTTATTATACCTACAAATGAAAGATTATTGGCTCATTCAATTAATGAATTTCAACGATGTAAGTATATTAAAGTGATCGTGAGAAATTTTTTTGAGAAAATTAAAAGATACCAATAACGTTTTTTTTCTGAGAAGGCGCAAGCGTGTAGGTTAAATTCATTTTCTCGAAAATTTCAATTTCATAACCTACAAAAAAAGGCGCCATACCTTTTATTAGAAGACGCCATAACAACCTATGTAAACTATAATGTTTTTTGAAACAAAATGTAATCATATGGTCTTTTTTTTTCAAAATAGATAATTTTGTTGTGTATTCGGTACGATAATCCTTGTGATATAGTCGTCAATTGGCGACCAGAGCAGTAATTTTCTGATTCAAAAGATGAGCTTCTGGGAAATTTGCATTTTTGAACATTTGTTATAAGTTTTGTAGAAATTTACGATTTAAAGGTTTTCGCATTTTCTGGTACAATGAAGATAGAGATTATATTCATTTTAGAAAAATTGTTGTTATGTTCTAAATGTTCATAATTAGTTTATAAAAGTTCCTAAATAGACGTAAAAGTTTTTAAAACTAGGAAATCTCTATTGCCAGAGTCAAATTAAAAACATGATTTCGTTAATATCAAATCGAAAACTTCATAACGATAGTTCGCGAATCAATGAATATTTGTTTAAAATTACGGGAAAAAATTTTTGCTCACTCTCAATATAAGGTAGACGTGTTCGACAATGCATTACTATCGCCTGCTATATCAATTTTAATTAATTTAAATTAAGGGATTTTCGTTTAAGGTGAGATACGCTGCTTTCTTACTTCTTCCACTATAATATTGATTTCATTTTCTTGTTCAATTTTTTGTGAAACAAAGACTCATTTGTCTTTTTTAAAACCAATCGCTTATGATTTGGTTTCAATGAGAAATGAATTTAAATGTTTAAGAGATTTTCATAAAGTTGTATATAAAATGAATGTCAATTCGAATCAGTTCATAATTAAAGTGATCCATGAATAGATATGAAAAGGAAACCGTAACCTTATGAATCATTATGACATGTACAATACTAACTAACTACGTAAAAACAAGTGGAAACTGACTTGAATTGAATGTTTATTAAGTAATATGAACAGCGTCTTAATTAGATGGATAGATCTCCTAGGTTTATTGACCAACAGCTCTGTTACGTTTCTTCTTTGGTACGGTCAACGACTTTGATTATTATATATTTGAACTGTTACAACTCTATACTAAGCGATTGGTTATTTACATGGTTAATTGAATTAACAAGAGATGAAAAATCATCTATATGAGTGAACTATTTACATTTTCCTCGTGACATGATAATATGTTATTATTAATAGTTTCATGTTCTTTAGATTTTAATTTCAACTACTTGCTATCCATGCTCGACAATTTATTGACCAACATTGCGGATGCATTGAAATTTATTTCATATGTGATTAATATGTACATACTTGCAAATATCTAGTGTATAATTTGTTTACTTGTTTGTACAGGTGTATGCATATTTGCATATGATACCATCAATATTATGTACTGCTTAAGGTTATTTATGGCGAAATGTTAATAAATGTGTGCACAGATAACTAAACACGGCTGGATACCAAATTTCTTAAGAAGAATAATTATTTTTGTTTTAAGAAACTTGTACTAATAAATAAGGAGAACGTAGAGTAAAGTAAGTTGATAAACAAAAGTTTATTTTAACGATTTTAGGAAATTTAAAAACTTAAAATATATCGAAAAGTCTTATTGATTTTCTTTATAAATTTTTATATATTACAAGAACTATTTAAGTTGTGGATATCGTATGTATATACAAATTTTGGTTTCATTTCTAGAATGATTGATGTAATTATAGTTTTTGTTTTCATTTGAAATATTACGTAAATTTTTAGGTACAATAAATAAAAACAAATTCAGTTAAAGCTGAAGACTGCTGTTATTAGGTGTACAAATAAATTGTGTAGATTTTTTAAAATAAAATTCCAATTTAATTAAACAATACTTGTTACCAAACTTAATAATTGAAATATATACCATCATTATCGATGTTCTTTTGCATCTTGTCACTCTTGCATACAGATGCACTCGCGGTGAAAACCCGGTTGTCTCGTGAAATATTCTCATCGAGCCATTTTAGTGCATTTTATTGCATTTTTTCTGAATATTTTGAACAATTGGTAATCAGAAGGGGCCAAGTCTGGAGAATAAGCCTCAATCGAGCCAAGATCCCAGTCCAAGTCGAAGATCACTTTGTCATGAAACCATGGTCTGGATTTTCTAATGCTTAATACACTGTAAGATAGGTTTAATTTGGTATATTGCTCGTTGTTTTGTTAAATCGACTTCTTGAATGTAATTTCCAGTCTTTCAAAGATAAAGATTATCATGAAGAGGTATCTAAGGATCTCAAGAAATAGTAGATTGATATTCTTTCGGGAACATTGCAAATTTATCGAAAAGGATATGGGTAGTATTTCTGCAAAAGTCGATAAAAGGTTCGTAAGGTACGAATCTAAGATCTAAGGTCTTATTGTTGAAACATTTAATTACTATCTGAGTACCTTTGCAGTCACATTTGCTATGCGTACGGGAGTTGAAAATGGCTTTCTTGGAGTTGAATGGTGGCGCTGAGTTTATTCAAAAATCTTAAAGCGCTGAATATGTGATGCGGTATTAGATAACAATTTCCTTGTCCAAGATGTAGAAATGGTCATTACCTACGATGGCACTCAAGGATTAAGAAGTGAAGACCGTCTTCTTCATTGGATGGCGCTGATGTACGCTTCTTATTGAAGTCAAATGCCCTTGAGCATTGTGAAATAAAGCACACACTGTATAGACGTTTGTGTAACATAATAATCTATTATTGGGTAATTATTGGTATTATAGAGGAATTGTTTCTTTAAGTTTTTAGGAGAAAAATATATAATGAGGTGAGTTTTTTCGCTTTTCAAATACTTAGAAAATTTATTTAATCTTAACAAACATGGATATGGAATCTCTTAATAAATTTATTTAAAATTAAAAAAAAAAAGGTATCATTGAGGAAAATGCGTTCAGCGACAATTTACAGACTTTACTTTAGTAAGCTTATGTGTTCATCATAATGCTTTTTGACACTGCTTATATGGTTATTACATATAAATTATGAAAAGAAAAAGCAAAAAGTAAATGAAAAATTGTTATTATACTTAAAAGTAAGTTTCTGCTATCGTTACATAAGTGTACTCTTAGCTGTTTATGTTCCTTTTGTTTGTTTTTATGCTTTTTGATTTTTATTTTTTACGTAAATCGTTTCTCTCTCATCTCTTTCTTCAGGCACGAATCTCAGTTTTAAACTAAAGTCACGTGCAAAGTTTTTTTTCTTTTCACGGTGGTTTACTAAAACTATCATAAAAACCAATGAAAAATGTAATCATATCTTTAGACGAATGCCTTGTTAAGTATAATAAGCGTTTTAAAGAAATTCAAAAAAAAAAAAAACAAAAATTTTAAAGAAAAAACAAAAAAGTTTTTTTAAAAAAATAATGAACGTGAACAACTTAATTACAAACGAAATCATATACAAAGTAGGAACTGCGATCCTTTAATGATAGGTTCATAAAATATGAAAATAAAATATCTCCTCGTCTTTCTCTTGGGTCTCCTTTCTTATTCCCTATATTCCCTACAAAAGAAATGGTTAATTGAGTTTGTCACAGAAATGAGAAAATGAGATTTTCATAGATGGATAAAATGCCACGAATTACTAAAAGTCGATTAGTTTAGATTAACAAACCTTAAGAGTCTTCTGAGATCGTAATTTGTTGTGTTTGTTTGTTTATGTTTTCGAATTTTTCTATTGAAAATATTTAGTAAGAAGTGTAGCTCTTTTAAACTTAATTCGTTACCATTCGTTAGTTAGTGTTACATAATGTATGGCAAGACAATGAGAACAAAACAAGACATAGACTATTATCCGTTTGCCATGTGGGAATTTTAAGTACATCACAAAACAGTTTAATTTCCTGTTTAAGTGTTCTATGTAAGAGTGTGTATCTTATGTTATGTTACGTTTGCTTGCTTTGCCTCTAATACACATAAAGTATTCCGTTTGCACATTTTGTTGTTGTTGTGTTCTGTTTGCGTGCGTTAGAAGGAAGCATGTACATGCATCTACAAGTGGGTTCGAGGATTTGTCAGTATGTGCTCTGAAGTCTGCGTTTTGCCAGCACGTTTACATTGCGTTTGTGTTATATAGTTTCTGTTTTTTTTTTTTTTTTTTTTTAGTTCCTTTGTTACAAAATAATAAGGTCTTGGGAAAAAAATATGATATAAATTCAAATGTACACCCGTTCGTATACGCGCTGATTGTTTGTATTTGTGTTAAATTATGCGTTAGGTTGTCGAGACGAGGAGCTTTTTTATATCCCGGTAAGTATATCATGAAAACTTGAATTAATGATATGCTCTTTTTTCTTTTTCTTTCCACTGGCACGAAACCTACTTGAACTTTTATTTGTGCTTATGATTGTACAAAAACATAATTATCTCTTAATGTGATACACAGCGTATGAGCAACATTCAAAGATTTTGTTACGTTTTATTTCATTTTGGTTTCTCGAATATGTTTTAACTAAAAATGTGTATTATGTTGGAAATTGGAATGGGGGTGAGCGTGTGTGTAGGTGTGTGTGTGTGTGTGTGCAAAAGCAAAAGAAATAACAGAAAGTTTTCGTAATCACTTGGGTGTCATGTACATACAGATGAACATGTTGTTAATCGATGTCCTATCTTACTATGTAGGACAATCTGCACAAATTATTCTTTAAACTCAATACACGTCAATTAACCAAAGGAAACTCATTTCCATTCAATTATTTGTCGATGCTTTATTTTGGCAAAAATTCTTTAAAGATTATTGAAAACATTTCACAAAGATAGCTTTACCTTTAACTGAGTACAGTTATCGATGTAGCACTGTTTTATAAAAAATAGTTAAAATGTATAGAGAAAACATTATCAACTCAAGCTTTAATACAAGATCACGGAGACTACATAGTGCATAACATTAATAACATCGTAAGAATCTTGTATCCGTTGATGAATAGAAATTTAAAATTTATGGTAAATAAGAAGAAGAAAAGAGAAGTGATTGTCAAAACTATACTTCATTCTTCTATGCTTCATTTTGGCCTTTCACCGCCTACCGTGGTTTATTAAAAATTTACAAATTGCGGTAAACAAACTTCTAAAAGAGATTTTTAATTTATGCTGGCATTTTTCGATATAATGTCTACACACAATTTATGGTTTCAAACTTTTTTACGATAGAATTTTTTAGATTAAGTATAAAAAAAGGAATTCGCTTTCCTTTTATATTCACCTCTGAAGGATGGGGATGTATTCATTTTGTTATTTCGGTTGCAACATACGGAAGGAAACTTCAGAGATCTTATAAAGTATATATTCGTGTGATTGGCATCAAATTTGCCGTCAATTTAATTATCTCCGTCTATTCGTTTGTCTATGGCAAACATTTTTCTTGGTCGCAAAAATCAAGGTATTGGTTTCAAATTTCAAAATGGGCCATAGTGATCACATGCCACCCCTCCAGTATAATAAAAGCTAGAAAGACGTCTGTTTTCTGAGTGTTTTTCTCAGAGTGTAAAATAAAAATTTCCACAGTATTCCGCAAAAGTAGAAAAAATGTTCCACGCCCACTTATTTAAATGTAGTTTTTCCCCTTTTTTTAAGATAAAGATGATGGTATAAAAGATTCAGCAGAGCCGAATGTAACTTTCTTACTTTTTTTTTCATACGAGCTACCACGAAAGGTTTGTCCCTTATAGTGATCAAGACGAATTAACGATAGAAGAGAACACTTTTGTATGTTACACTTTAAAATAGAATCATCTGGCAGAGTTGGTTAAATGATTTGTGCAGTGTTTGATTCAGTCCAAAAAAAAAACTATTTCCGTACAAGCATGAGCTCTCGGCGCGATTGACGGTAGAAGAGAGTATATTAATATAAGATTTCGTTTCTCCATAAGTCGTGCTTTATTGAATTGAAAATCTAAGCCAAATGAAAAGGAGAATTTCGATGTGATTCAGGAAAATAAAAATCTTTCTAAATTTTAGTGCGAATATATGTCGGGACCAAGTGAATATTAATTGTGGAATTGTTAACCTATTAGCTCTCTATTAAGCAGTAGAGAAGAAAAAAACACTACTTTCGCACATATATATGATACGCTGTGCAGCGATTAGAACTTTCTTATTTGTTTTTGTTTTCCCTTAAAGCGTACTTTGTGTCACGTTTACATGACATTTTAGATGAATTTATTGTTAGGTACTTTTGCTTTTTAACTACATTCTAGATTATGGTTGCACATGTTTTGAACATGTACAGGCAGTCATTGTAAATAACTTTATATATTAACTTATATATGTGTTACATAATCTAAAAAATATTGAGCTCTTAAAAGATATAATCCTTTCAACTCAAATGCATTGAGATTTGAAAATAAACAACGTCATAAAACGCAATATATTTTAGATCACGATGGGTTTTTTTTCCCCCAAAACAAGCAATTTTTTCGATTTGATAATAAAACATTTGTATAAAACGTTGTCACGTTTGCAGAGAGTTAAATAACAAAGTAAATAACACATGTTTGCCCGTTTTGGAATTTATTAAAACAAATTAATGTTAAAATAATTTTAAGGATATAAAAAATATAAAAAAGAAGAGAAATATAATATTTGGCTTAGATCGACTCTCTTAATACCTAATTCTCTTCGAAAAAGTTTGTATTTATAAATTTGAACATTTTTTTTTTTTTACTTATAAAGGGCAGAATACGTAGGAGATTATTAGGAGGACGTGGTACTAAGTCATTCGTTTTTTGGTCTGGTATCTTCGATTTTTTTGATCAATTTTTTAATTCCTAAGGAAATTCAGGAAACTTATCTGTCCACTAATACGTTTTAAGAGATCGTCATTGTAGAACTACTGTAACATTTAATCTAAGTAATTAAGAAGGGATACGTTTAATGAGCTTTCGTTTATTGTTAGTTAGTACGTTGTATTAAGACATAATATAAAGTGGGAAACAAGTCATATTCAAATTAAGCGGAACCTATTGATATTTACCCTAACCTAGCTAGCTAGAGAGCGACGCTTCCTCAATATATTGGTGATATATCGGATATAGTTCAAATTGTATATTACGTATATTAATAACCATATTTTCGTACGATTTGGTAGCATTTTGTAAAGCACGTAAGTATAGATATAAGTAAAAGGTGGTCAACGTTATGGAACGAACACAGCAGCAATTTTGACCAAAGTTGAACTAGAAAAAAACTTACAGTATGCTTACAGTGTGTTTTGGGAACTTACGCTGTGGAAATTGTAATCTTGAAAATTCTTTTCGTTCTAGGCATGTTATGTTGATCAAGTTAGATTTTTAGTCGGATGTCGACGACTACATAAAAACATAACTTCAATACTTATGAGTTTGTCCGTTTTGAGATATTTGAGAGAAGTTTGGGTGACATATGAGTTAAACGAAAAGGTTTTTTTTCCCTTTTTGCTTTTAGTATGGTATGTTTTGTTACGGAGGACATTTCACTACACGTATATGAATACCATTATACTGAGGGAGAAAGAGGTGTGAAAGAGGAGTAGAGAATGTAGCCGCAAGCTAGGAAATGTATGCTCAGCCGGTAAGTGTTACGCTTTTAACTAACGCCTTTCTGGGCTATTAGCCTGAAAGTTATAACACGAAAGTGGTGATAATCGAATGAAAAGGTTGTCGTTCCAAAGTAGACAGGATACGTGCTAGAATCTAAATTATGTTTGACAAATATATGGGTCTAGATTTATGGAGAAATTGTCTCTTTGCAATCAACAAAAAGATTAATTCGATCAACTGTTGTTCATAACGGGCTAAATTAAAACGAGTAATCAAAAG
This sequence comes from Glossina brevipalpis, assembly GCA_000671755.1. NCBI lineage: Eukaryota > Metazoa > Arthropoda > Insecta > Diptera > Glossinidae > Glossina > Glossina brevipalpis. Next base: position 734,598 of record KK351108.1, read on the forward strand.
GAAGATGAGTGCATGCAACACTTCTATGAAAGAAGTACCATGAAGCTTGTAGCTTGAAGCGCTCAAATGTGGCACAAATTGCTCGAATATCTGCAGGAATTTTAATCAATGAATCCATTAGCCTATAATGTCTTACGTTTCGTTGGAATATTGACTAGAACTGATGGAAAATATTTCAATGAATCAAAAATTGTTTGAGAAACATTTTTCTCTAAAGTCTAACATTTTCGCATATAAACGAGAGAATTTAGCACTTGGAAAGTCGCATTGAATGTCACAACCGTGGAAAAGTTTATTTTACGAATTGCTATAAACATCTAATATGGTGTAGCCATGAGGATAGAACAAGCAACAACAAGTTGACATTTGTTTTATTTGCTGTACATAGTAATTTGGCAATTATCCGTTTTGCCAGAAACGTAATGTAACACTTGTAGAGGACATGTAACTGGCTTAAGTCGAAATTGTGAATGACTGCTACGTCCAGTCAAATAAATTTCTATTATTTGCAAATATCTGATGTGGTTTCATATTTTTTTATTTCATCATGTTTTTGCTACCAACGGAACCTGAAGTTGAAACAACGACTATAGATACGTTCATATATATGTGGAACCTTGCTCTGTAGGGGAACTCTTATTTGTAGGGGTTTCTATGCACAAATGAAATATAAGCTGATCTGTTTAATTAATTCTGAATGTGATGATGTTTGCATGCACAGGTATGGAAGCGTCGTGTTTTATTTACAGAAAGTATAACATTTCAAATGCAAGTCAGTCAATATGTGGGCACTCAAACACAAATGATTTTGTTCACATAGAGGGTAGCACGATGCGTTCATTTGAAATTTTCGATTTAGTTATTAGTTTAAGTTCTATGCTTTTATTTTTTTTTTATTTTCATTTTTTTTGTGCAAATTGTAAAACAATTTGATGAACAAATAGGATCGAAAAAATGAACACATGCCCATGTATTGTTTATTGTTTCTGTTCACTTGAAATTGTACATATTGTCAAAAAAAGGATTTTGCTCTGGTTTTTTCTTTTTTTTTTTTTTGAAATACTTCGAATAAGGTGTTATATAAAAAAAGAATAATAAATAAAATTCATTAAAATTTAAATTGAAATAAAAAGGAGAAAAATACACGAGAGAGAATAATTTAACAGCATTTCAGACATAAGCTAATCGAAATTTTATCGGATAGAAAAACAAATAAATACTTTAAAGAGTTTCCAAAACTGGTCTGATGTTTGATTTCTTCTCTAATTGATGACACTTTTGCTTTATAAAGTAATTGTGATATAAAAGTTTATATCTCTTTTTGAAAATCTAACATATAAGGGCTCCGGTCTTACCTGGACCTATTACCGTTTTAAGTGAAGCTTTTCATAAGAAGAAGTACTCTAGTGACTATAGGGATTAATAATTGTAAAAATATAAACATTTAATGCTTTCATTCTGTTGTGTATTATATTTTAGAAGGCACGAAATAATGGATTTGCTTTGCTAGCAGGTAGGAGGTTTGGAAGCATAACAGCGTTAAGTTTACAGTTAAACCAAAATTTTCGAAGGTTCGAAATATTAAAAAATAGTTGTTCTTGGAAATCAAGTGTAAACCATAATTTCGGATGAATGAATCCATCTGGCCTTTTGATATAATCTTCAAAAGCTTTTGTTGCTCTACCCGACTCGTGGTAATGGTATATTAAGTTTGTGCAAATATGTGCAACAATTACGAGGACTTTAAGTCCAGCTTTTATTGAAAACTATTTTCCGAATCGATTTCAACTACAATTATCCGTCTTATTCCGCCTGTTCTTCCACGTAAATATGAGTGGAGTCTGCAAGCCCTTATTTTCGAGATTTGATTCATTGGCGTAGTGTGGGAGAAAAAGGAAACTAATGTAAAACAAAGAAAAAAATTACCTTTGGCTGTGCCGAATCTTTCATATCCAACACTTTTATCTCAACAGGCAAACCTACATTTTAATATGCGCAAATTTTTTCCACTTTTGTGGAATGCTGTGGAAAATAGGCAGAGCAAAACAGACGTGCTTTCAGCTTATTTGACCCGTTCGTGAAAGGAGGAGGTTATCATTCACGGACATTACACAGATTGACCCACTGATAATCGGAAAGACGGAGATGCTTAAATCGATTTTAAATGTGATGTTGATCAAGAATATATATATAGTTGGCGGGGCCCGTGAAGTTTCCTTCTAGGCATTAAAGTGAATATACCGCTCACCTTGGGTGGCGGGTATAATTAATCGGATCGGCCCAATATTGCGGCCACTTTCCATGTCAACTTATTTCGAAAACGAAAATTTAAGTTTTTTTTAATATTTTTGAAAATTAAAGCTTTCATCCTTTATAAAGGTTCTTACAAATAAGAAAAGTTCACATGGCAATCAATAAATTAATTAAAAATTAAAAATCTGTTCCGTTTGGGGCACCCTTTATGTACCTATTGATCGGTCAATGCTCTTTGCTTTGGTCATATTAATGGCTCATTTTCCTGTTTTCTTGAGTAAGATTTCATGTCGACATTTGCTGTACGTGTCAGATGTAAGTATTCAAGTTTCCTAAACTTTATTGAGAGGGAATCTCACATCAATGCATCACTTAGCCTTAAAAAATTCATCAGTACAAGAATGTATAGATTCGTTTTCATTTTATTTTCCAACTATTCGTTTTTTTATACAAAATCTCACAGGAACGACATGACTTGTGGTTTTTAAGATGAAAGGGCGGTCTGCTGTTCAATTGTGAGTTCTACTGGACTCGTTTTTGTACTTCGGTACCATGATTTTAGATTGACCTGAGACGTTTTCTTTCTTTTCTTTCTGGATGTCCGTAGCCTCTGAAACAATCTTCTGCTTCAGGCTGGCACTGGAAATGTCATTTACGGCAGTTTCATCATTAGCTTTGGTTAGGCCAAATTTGGGAGAAGAATTCCTGCTCGGTGTAGATTTATGTTGGATTTGTATGTTTGTATAGTGCAGGGTGTTCGAATCAGGATAAGAAACATTAGATCGGGAAATAAATCCTTATAACGTGTTTCTATTTGTCCACCGTCGCTTTAAGCCATCACAGCAAGAATCCAATGTGAAACCAATAAACGGAATCACAAACTTCCTGTAATTTTATTTATTGACGATACTAGTCATTGGCGTGTGATAATTCGATTCGAGATCCATTGAATTGTAACTGATATGTCAACGCTTTTTACATGTCGATTGCAATGCTGGGTTAATAAATAATCGTCACATAAATAAGTCAATTACTGGCCATCGAACGTTTTCGATAAGTTGCAAATTAAAGGAAAAAAATAGAATATTGGAAGTAAAGGAACAAAAAACGGAACATTTAACTGAACATTCAATATTTGCATGATATTGAAATGTTCTTTTCTTTTTTACCTAAAAATAGAAAATCCAACGAATGTGAATATAGAAACAGGAGCATTGTCCACTTAGTGAAATATAATTTGAATTCTTAATTTTTCCACTTTTAACAGATTATTGAGAAAATTCAAAAGTGTTTCGCACCATTTGACAAAAACGTATTTTTAGTGTTTATAAAGCAAAAACATGTTTCCAACTTTATGCATTTAAGCAAAAATGGTTGTAACTTTCTTCTTCCCTTTTTATATCTTACATTTAAAATTTTTATAAGATTTGAAATACATAAGGCGTCTATTAAAGACGCACGCCATTAGGAGATGTATAGTGCCGGAAGGAAATAAGCGTCTTCCCTCGTTAATGTATTAAGAGCTGAAAACTTCATACAGCAAAGATGGAAGTATAGTATCGTGGATAGAAGTTTATAACATAATAAACTTGAATTGACGAGAAACTTTTTCATTATGGAATTAGAAAATTGTACGAGAGGCAAGAAGAAGCAGTACCCGACGATGGATTTTTTGTCATAAAAAATGGACTGACGTATTGTGTACTTCAAATATCTCGGCAGGAGTGTCGAATATCTTAAGTTTTTAGCTGATTTTTGAATGATTATCAGTCGATTGTCGTCAACGCTTAACGCCGATATAAGCACATTCAGTCCTAACGATATTATAGAGTTTTATACGATCACAAGTATATATCCAGGAAAAAGTACATAGAGTTTTTAAAAGTAACCTAAAATACATTTTATTGTAGCAGTTCGGCGAAGGTAGTAATGCTTCGCAAGCTTAAGAAAAACAATTCGTCGTATATATGGCGAAAATCAAAATCAGCGGGAGGCAAATGGTTTATTCGTTATCGCGAATTCTGAGAAATTCGATTTTCAAGACGCGGCATTCTCTGGTCGATCACTTATCCATAGAGACGATGATCTTCTTTGAAAAGTAACGAAGACTTTCACGCAAAAAACTGCTGCTTACCAAACGAAGCTCGACATTTAATTATGATTGATACCACCTATGGATATGCATTCTGCTTCGTGCAATCAGAAGAGATTTGAACATCATGAGTTGTTCTACGTAGAACAACTCTGCTGTCAACAATTAATGCATTTATAGTTCAGAACTATAGTAAAGTATCTGGAATTGATTAATGGGAAATACTCAGTCTTCAATCACGGTACATGACACACATCCTTCATGACTCTACAAAAACTGAAGAAGCCTGGATCTCTTTGGCCAACAAAATCTTATTGCTTTCGTATTTTAAAAATTAACAAAATTGTTCCATGAGCTTGCCCAAAATTATGAAAATGTTATGTGTGTAAATATATAAAAATATAAATTATTCTTTAAAAAAGTGTGAAAATAGTTTTAGTTTTCGATCTTAAATTTTTTTTTTTAACAAAGTACCGCGTTTTTATTTTATTTGATTTTTTTTCAGCAAGAATTTATAGCAAAATTTGGCTGATCAGACTTCGATAACAAAAATCAATATAACAAAGCAGTAAAACCACCTGCAAATAATTCAATAGCAGCAACAACAATAACCTCAACCAAGCACATAAACAGCATCATATATTACTGTACAAGAAGGTTTAACTGATGAAAGTGATTATGGGAGCACTACATCAGTCATATTAGATTTGCAATTTTTGATTAGTGGAAATCTAATGATGTTTGAGTGTTGTAGCTAAGGTTCGATATTTAATAGACTTGCAAAAGGTTGAAGAATAAAACATCATCACAAATGCTATATGAATAAAGTTCGGTTTACAATTTTGCTTTATCTATACCCGTATGTACACTATGTAGACTACGCAGGCTAAGTAGATTATGAAGATTGTGTAGACTATGTAGAATATGCTGGACGTAAAGTGTTATCGTTTAACAGACCTAAGAACGTATTCACACTTTTAAGTCCATTCAATTCGCAGACTCATTAATGAAACCATTACTATGAAATGCGAAAATTCGAATTGAAAATAGTTTAAATCTGCCTGTGCCACCTAACAGTATAAATTGAATATATAATATGTAACGTTCTTTGCGTAGCAAAAATGACGTAGAAAGCCAAAGTGTTTTGCAAATATTTTAAATAACTGTTTACTGAAACGAATAAATAGTGTCAGAAAAAAAAGACGACATTGTACACAAATACACAAATTTAGGGTACGGAAAATATAAAATTCTTTATTTTTCGCACTGAATTGAAAACATTTATTGTGTTTAACTCTAAAAAAACTTTTGATTTTACTTTAATGCGTTAATTTTATGATTTGGTGAAGAAAGCAAAAACGTGTTTTGCTGATCTTTTATTTCCAATTCAGGTGTTTTAATAATGGCTGATAGATGTGCTTATATACATCCAAAAGGAAAATAAAAAGAAAAGAAAAGGTAGACGAAGAAAGAATCACATAAATTCCATTTTTATGCAATTTACTTACTACCGCTTATCTTCTTCGTTTTGTTAACAATTTTTAAATTTTCGTTCTCCTCTTTTTCATTCAGTTTTTATATTAAAAAAAGTGCATATTAATCTCGTAGACTGTGTAAAAGATTGCTTTAGTAGCTATTCTCTCCATTCTATTTCTTTCAATCTTTTACACTTTAACCCCAATGACAAAGTAGTTTCATTCTCTTTACTGTCGTTGCCGCTACTGCCGTTGCCGTTATCGAGACTTAAACATAAATTTTGCTTAACTTTTTAATTGAATTATATGCATACAGCTTTATTACACAACCCTTAGGATTAGAGCAGCATTCTGTGTTTAACTACATGCTTGTAATTTAATGATTGTATTCGAAACAGAATTCATGCAATTCTGGTGTTAGAAATGAAATATTTCTCCCACAAAAATGCATTTGTAGCCTAAAATAAATAAATAAATAATAAAAATAAATAACTCAACTAAAATGTACCGAGTTACAATAGCATTTTTTTAATGCAAAGAGTACTTAAAGTGCATAAACGACTGTTTTCACTATTAATGGAATTTTTGAGAGAATTTTTGCATTTCTGCTTATTTGCTTTCTACCATGGTCCTAGAAAAAAAAGAAACGAAGTAAAAATTTTATATTAATAGGAAAGAATTATGTTCCTTTTAAAGGATATGCTTGACGCTTGTAAATTATGGAATTTTGCTTCAAGTGATCCCCAAGTTAAACTTTCTCTACAACTATTTTTTGTCGCTTGCATTGGAATGCATTTCAATCTCTTGTTGCTGCTCTACATACTATTTTCTTTCTAAACGAACCTTTGGAACTCAATTCTGACCATTTTTGCACTGAAACTACAGATGGCCTCCGCTAATACTTCGTTTGGAACATACTTCGGACGAGCGGATTTGCTCATTATGGGAATGATAGATCGGTGATACTTGATTGCGGATTATAACTCTATTTACAACCCTAGACTAAAAGTTCTTATATGCATAATGATCCCGATGAATTTTTGTAGTGATTTGTAACATGTCTATATTCTATGGCGGGAAAATACGATATAGAGTCGAAGCAAAGAAGCGAAGAGGGAGTTATTATATAGTAATATTAAGCGAAGTTATAAAAATTGTTGGGTTGGCGATAATTTAGAACCATCTACAACCACCGCTTAATTCAGTCAAACGGTATTGTAAATTTCCGTAAGTAGTGTTACTGATCCTTCAAAGCGAATCGGTGTTGTTTGAAGCTTTGAACTGTTCAAAGGGGGTTCTTTATGAACAGATGAGGTTTCTTAAAAAAAGCAACGATGTCTGCTTTGTAACTGAATTTTGCCTGGAAGTTAATGTAGTTTTCTTTCTTGTGTAATAATTGTTACAAAAAGTGAACACATCGATAGTTTCTTTTGCTATGCGATATATACATGGGAAACTTTATAGATACCACTAGCCTGCGCTAGTAAAAAGCACGATTCGCCGTCCATGGCGCCTACGCCCTCACATACATTTCGTCTACCACTCTCCTACGCGAGACCACCGTTAATTATTACTGCGCTTCGGGATCTTAGTAAGTTTCCTTATTGCATCTTTTCGTGTACACGACGCATCTTGTCCGCCAGGATGTCGATAGAGCCTGCTAACACTAGATGGTTCGGAAGCCGCAAATCTGCCTAAAGGCGCTGAGTCGATACGCCATGGCCATCTTCCTGTAGTTGGCCTTGACCAGATGAGCATCAACCCACACTGGGCTTGCATAAAGCAGGACCGATGTCCCCGCCGTAGATAGCACTTCTCTTGCTTTGACACTGCGTCCTCTGGCGTTTATCATCATTTTTAGCAACGCCGCTTGCATCCCGGCTGCCTTGTCAGTTGCGTGCTAGATATGCCTTGTAAAGCTTAGCCGGTCGTCAAGTACCACTCCTAGATATCTCAGTACAAGGGATGATTCTATGTCGTGGCAGTCGGATTCATGCGAATTCTTTCGACCTTCTTATGCCTGCTTGTTAACATTGCCTGCGTTTTGTGTTCTGCCAAACTTAGCCCCGCCGTGTCCATCCAAACTTTCACTTGGGCTGCTACATCGTTTGCCATTGCTTCTATCTCCCTGATGTGTTTGGCTATTATGGCGATGCCAACGTCATCTACAACGATAGTGGTATCGCTCGGTGTTGGCAAGTTGAGCATATCAAAAAGGGATCCTGCGGGACACCAGTTGCCAGATACCACGTCGTTGGTAATATAATACATATGTTACGGAAAGCCTTAGCGATATTTTGATAAATATTTCAATATTATGCAAATATAGGAATGCTTCGTGATATTTGCTTTCGCTAAAAGAAAATAAAGTTGAAGGGTTTTCTAATGTAAATAAAGGTTTTCTTTCCGCTGGTCATGTCCGTGCTACACACGCACTTAATGTATCCTGCACCACAAATGATTTGGAGAAAACGGATAGAAAGCCATGTCTGAGTCTAGAAACTCACCGCGTTCAACGTTCTTATATAAATATTATCTTTACTATAGCTGAGCTTGTTCATTTTGACAAAAAAAAAAAAAAACACTTTTTTTTAAAAAAAAGTTATAAACGACTTTTCTGACAAGAAACTTTCACAACAATTCCTGGTATATAATTTTCTTTGAAAATTTTGTAATAATTATGTGCGTTTTTGAATTTTCGCTTCGTTTTCCCAGACGCATGCACATCTGGGTTAATATTAAAGTAATTCTTCTGCATTTCTTGATCTTTTCTGCTATCGACTCAAAAACCAAATATTCATAAAGAAAAATTATTGAAAAAAAGTTTCTCAACGTACGTGAGAATGAGTGAAACGAAAAACTTTTAAATCAAAAATGAACACAATACCAAGTTTTTCTTCATATTCAAATCTCGTATTTTTATCCATATTAAGGCACCGAATTGCATATGAAGCCGTTGCTACTGATGTGAAAAAACTCTTTTCAAGTAAGTAGGAGTACAATTTTTTTTTCTAGAAATTGCAAGTACAAGAAAAGCAGAACAAATTAAGTAGAAATAAAAATAATAAAAAAAGAGGGCAGAAAATTATATTCGGCTGCGACGAATCTTTTACATCCACTTACCCCGTTATGTAGAGAAAACGGTCAAAAACCGTGGAAAATTTGTATTTTGTATTAGTTGCAGTTTCCAAATACTGAGCCAAACAATCAGAGAGCACAAGTGTTTTCAGTCTGTATGCTGTAGGTTTGACCTTCGACTGTTTTGGCCCATTTTCAATACCAGCGTGCCTGCAAATGTTCATGTTTTTGTTAAATTTGATCCAGATGTTTTAATTTTTTGGTTTGAGAAAATATTTACCGTATTATTGCACAGTTCACCATACAGACAAAAGAGGAGACGGACGAACACGCCTATGTGAATTACAAATTTGATACCGATCAAGACTATATATTTACTTTATTGTGTGTCTGAAGCTCCTTTTCGTACCCAGCAACGAAGGATGGCTGTTTTTAATTTTGAAGTTTTGCGTGCAAGACCCGAAAGCAAGCTTCAGAGACACCATAAACCTTATATATTTCTGACCAGCATTAAATTTGGAATCGATTTAAGCATGTCCGTCTGTCCGTCTGCGTAATGTCTGTGATTAACATTTTCCTGGTCCCAAAAGTGAAGATATTAGACTCAAATTTGTGCATAAACATTGGAAGTTCTTGCTTCTAGATTAATATGGAAAATGGGGCAAATTCGTCAAATGAAACAGCCACAGTAGAATATAAGCCGCGAATACATCTCTTTTCAAGAGAAAAAAAGTTTGGTTTTTGGTCAAAAATGCTATCAGATAGAAGTAGTCGTAGTTAAGATAACAAACGAATCAATAATTCACGGGTCTGGCACATAGATGCGGTTTCTAATAAAAAATCCGTACCAGTTTTAGAAACTGCTAACCCTTAAACGACGTTTAAGATTTCATATTAACTTGATCATTTGTTTATCAACTTCAGTACATTTTTCAATCAATTTCTTATTATTTTCAAAACAATCGAAAATCTGAGTGAAATAAGTTGAACATTAAACATTACTTTTTCATAGGAAACAGTTCGAAGGTTCAAATTTAACGTTGGTGTGAAAAATGTTGTGGCAAGTCTTCCTAGTCGATAACAATAACAACAATTCACGCGATTTTAATTGAGTTTACAGGAACAATAATATTGCTAATGTGCAGTATACAACCAAAAGAACTGATTGCACCCGAAAATATCAAAAAAAATTTTGAAATCTATCCTCGATAGTCGAAAAGACTAATTACAAGAGATAGTTGACGTTTTGAAGATATTGAGAGATAGTGTGATTATCATTTTATGTGAACATTTGGGAATTTGAGCTTTTGAGCAGCCGGTTTTTCACCTGGGTATAGCGCTTACGCAAATTGACTTAAAACCGCAGGCGGGTTATTAACTAGAAAGCGGCGCTTTGCATGAACTGAAGCTCGAATTGCTAGCTCGCTGCTATATTCTCCAAACTTGCCCCTAAGGCCTATTATCTATTCGCAAATATTGCAGGAAAAAAGCAAAAAAGATTTAGATAAAGTGATGGGATCATTGCGGAACTTAAAGGGTAATTTAAAGGCCTTAAAAAAACGAAAGTTAGAGAATCGTTGGATTGACTGTATGGTATTGTTGAAGGAGAATGTGTTAGTTATTCAAGTGAACCTTTTCACCAAAAAAAATGCTTAGCATTTATTGACCGATATAGTACTTATTTGTATCGACTATCGACATATCACTCAATAAGCTCATAAGATGACATTCAGATGTCAAAAGTCAGACTAAAAACGCAAAGGTCGGCTGGAAAGGTTATGACATTTAAGGCATATTTCGAGATGCTCATACTATAATTTGCATCGACTACCTTGGAAAGGTACATATTTTATATTTAATTTTTCATATTTCTTTTGTTTGAAAATATGATTAAAACTTTAATTTTTTTTCTTAATCTAAGAAAATAATCCGGTAGAAGAGAATAAGACGTTTTAGTTTAACAAGGATGCAACCAATCGATACCAAAGGTTTTTTCGAATGTGATTGAACTCAAAATCAGTGCTCTTTCTTCCATTGCAACTATTTTTAAAGTTCATTTGGTTTAGAACTTTTTCTTGTTGTTCTGTGAGAAAAGCGGTTAATAGATAAATTTTTCTAAGAAAACAAATTATTGGCAATCAATTGCTTTTGACACAGAGCACTGCTTGGAAACCACCGCTAAATTGTTTACTTATTGGCTGATCATTAGAAGTCAAAAGAACAAAAAATCGTGATAACGATGATTGTCTCGTTAATCTCGAATTATTTACAAAACAAATAAAAGAAATGAGGAGATGCGTGTCTGTAGCTCGACCAAACTCATACATTACTAGCGTTCTCGTTGTAATTTAATTTAAATGGTGGCTTTATATACAATAATTAAAACTCAATTAACATACGAGCTATAGAATTTTGCGGAATAATTTCGGTTGTAAAAAAAAAAGTTTGGAAATTAAAAGGAAGATCATACGCAGAGAGCTCGAAACGATTTTTTGATACCTGCGTATGAGTACATAATATAAATTAAAGCAATATGTTGTGAAATAGACTGGGATCTCCTGAAGGCTCTCCCTCTCTCCCTCTTTCTCTCTCTCTCTCTCTCTCTCTCTCTCTCTGTTTTCACTTAACTCATATTACGTAATATATTCATAAGATGTCTACGAATAAAAGGCTTTTTATGTATAGTGACCATAACGAAGATAACAATGAATCAAAGTTTAGCCTAATTTTGCTTTAATTTCTTCTGGGTTTACTTTTAAGCCGCTTATTAAATTTATGTGTTGATAGTAATTTGAAAAGCTCACTCAACACTATATATAAACAACTTAGTTTGATTACGGCAAAAGTCTTAAGTTATAACAAGAATATGATGTCAAAGGCAAAATGAATGACAAGGTTTATATATCTACTTGTTTGATCGGCTTAAAAAAGGAATGGCATTTAATTACCGTTAAGGTAACGTACATTTATATGTACATTTATCTAGATAGTGTCTGAGTGTTTGTATTTATGCAGGCGTATGTTGTAATTGTGTAAATAACTTAATTTAAAAAGAAGTAAAAAAAAAAGAAAGAAGTTATAATCGGTTTAGGTCGAATTTATCAATTACCGTCTGGCTTACATACGCTATTCGATCGCAAGATATATGAATTTTACATCGTATCGTATATCTTGTATCTCGTACATATTTAAAATCATATTTTTCTGCGATTTGGCAACACTTTATAGATAATTGCATTGAATTAAAAATTATACTTACATATGCATATACAGTGCTCCGCATATATTTTTGTATATATGTGTTTAATTTAATAGTAAAACCTGTATATTTCACATCATAATTTGGGAAGTAGAGAAAAATTACCAGATAAATATAGCCGGATCTCTAAGCTCATTTTCTTGGCAATTAAATCTCGAAAGTCTTAGCAAAAAAATTAATTTTTCAAGACAAGATTTTGTGCTGGCAATGTGGGCTGACAAACAGACTGACAGGCAGAAGAACAGATAGACACATACGCGAACCAACAGATGGATATACCTATTGGCCGACGGACCGACAGACTGGCCGACAGATGACCACACATAGTGACAGACAGATATAAATGGATATATATGTATATATCCATATGTACTCTATCTAAGGTGTTGTATATTTCTATGTGACGCAAACATTTTCCATATCAAACATAATCCCTGCGGTGGGTGCAAAAAGTACCGTAAACCGTATCAGCAAATCCCCTGCATTCTTTCTTCTTTTGTTTTGTATTTATTATTATTATTTTCTCATTACGTATAAACATGCATGCAAATAAAATACTGATGCCCTCATATTTATGTGTAGGTACCAGAATTGGCGCACAACCTATTAGAGCGAATAATGGACACCCAACATCGAAAAGTTAACTATTTTTCGTAATATGGACTGTACTCGTGTAGTAAAAACATGTACAGCAATTCAAATTTTATATCGCAATTGCTTATCATTTGAGAGATTACGTTGTTTATGGTATACATTTCATCATTTACGATATTTAGTTACAAAAACCGTTAACTGATATCATTCTGATACTTGCATTCATTAATACGCGATAATGAAAATCACATACGCGATACGTAAGTCATTCTGGCATCATCACGGCAGCATTTTATACGTTAAACGTCACTTTTTGACGATTGCCGGCGAACTTTCGGACTAGATTAGTTGTTTTCCTAACTTTAAGTTGATGTGTTAATGGATAAAAAAAATATGTACAAAAGAAATGTCAAACGCTACGAGTTAACCCTTACGACTAGCATCGATTTTTTATTAATTGTGTGGTCGCATTCACATTTATTTGAATTTTTGACTTTAAGACTGTTTTTTTTTAAAACAAGTTTTAAAATCGTAACAGCGAAACTTGAAGAGATCGACGGACAGATGGTTACCAAAAATGATGTTTGCGTTATATCCGTCGATAGGTCCCGAGACTAAAAAAGAAAATATATCTTTTGGTTTTCCTAAAAATTGCTCTTTTTTCATCAGCGTACTTCCTTTTCTAATATTTCGATGCCTTTCTTATAGGATGATAAGTCTATGAGACCATTAAAACAAGCTTTAGTTTGCGGAGTGAGGTTATCATTTCTTTTTAGTTATGGAGCATGTCGAAAATTGCAACCACATAATAGTCATTGAGGCCAAAAATTCAAGCAGAATATGATGGTTGATTTAATTTCAATTTATGCAGTTTTGGTATCGCTCGGAATCCGTAATATCTCGATGTTACTGTTGCATTGCGAGTAAGGGCGCTACCTATTTGGTACACAGCTTTCGAATTTTCATCCAACTGCCTTTTGATATTGATGTCAGGTAATTCTACCAAACTTATTCTTCGATTGTTGAAAAAATCTCTAGGGTTTTTTCTTATATTTGCTGGTGTTATTAGCTCTCCTTGTTCGGCGGTGAGCGTCAGCAGTGTCCATATGAATTCATCGAACAATTGTTATCTTCGATAAAGAAAAGCTACCATAACACTCCCCAAGCCAATACGGAGTTCAAAGTTTTTGAATTTTCCAGCAAATTTAATCGAAACAGAAAATTTAGAGTTTTTCTATTATTTTGAAACAAGAAAACAAAAATTAGCATCAGCATGACGTGGATTTTTGATAGACGTTGTTTGGAGATCAGCACTTTCAAAGGGGTTCAATAGGGGTTTTCTGTTAGAGACGAGATTTATACCTCAGTGTCCAAGGAAGTATTGATCTTGTCATACTTTGATGCGTGTTTCTATACGATGCAGACACTTCATAAATTTTATCCTTGTTATGTCATGTTCTTAAAATGAAAAAAAGCCTAAGAAAATTATATTCGCCAAATCTTGAAAAAAAGCCCAAAAAACAAGCTACATTTCAATACTCTGTAATATTGGGTAGACGTGGCAGATTTTTTCCGTTTTTATGGAATAACACGAAAATTTCTGTTGTTTAGTCTATGAGTAGTAACAAAAACATCCAGAAGACAGAGATGTTTTCAGTTCATATATTCCACTGACCTTTGACCGACTTGCTCCATTTACAATACCGACATACGTGCAAGAACTTTGAATCTTTTTGCCGAACTTGATTCAGATAATTTCATTTTTGTAATCAGTGAAATGATTACATTACAGACATTGCATAGCCAAGTAGACGGACGGTCGGATACTCGCTGGCGGATTTGAAATTTAATATTGACTAAGAATAGATGTAATGGGTGTTGCAAACAAAATGACAAAGTTATTACGTCTCCATCTTTCGTTGGTGGATATAAAAATCCATTTTTAGTATCTATAAACGTTAACCTGATCCTCTCAGTAAATATATTGAACAGATGTTGAAAAAGGAGCGAATGTTCGATCTAAGCATATATCCGTTGCGAAATATTTGTAAATAGTTAATGCTGAAGGTGTATACCTCGCTTCTGTCGCCGTAGTCAAGCGTCGAAACAGGTGAATGTGGTGCTTAATGTCTTCCTTTACCAGTGCTTGGAGCTTATACTTCCGAAGCATTTCTTTTTCTCTTATTATTCGGCGCATATATTTCTGTGTTCAGTCTGCAGTTCAGTCTTTTCGAAAGTAAAAAATTTATTTAAAACATTCGTTTTTTCTTTTGTATTCAAAATACAACTACAATCTGTAGACCATGTTTAATTCGCTCATACTTACCTCAAACGTTAGCATAAAGTTTGGAGTTCTTTTATTGTACAACATATCGTATGTTAGAGATTAGCGATCAAGTGAAAAATGCACTTTCAAAAACATCCATTGTAATTTTGCCACAAAATTCTGTAAAGATTTAAATAAAATAAAATTAAATTAAAATTTTTAGGTAACAACAGATAGATTTGTGCGGATCAGTACAGAATTTCAAGCTCATTCTCGTTACTCATCCAGTTAATGATATTTCCGACAATGCAGCTTTGAAAAATGATACAATCGGATATGTAATGCTAATCTTAGCAGTCAAAATGAAAGAGATTAGAGTCGTCATGATCATTCTAATTGTTATTGTTCCTAATGATGTAACATAGTCTGGAGCATAGCGTAAAAACTTTATAGCTGGTTACCAATGTAATAAAAAGTTTAGTGAACTTTCACGCCTTGCTGGTCACAAAAGAGAAATATATTTAAATAATTATGGGAAAAGATGAGTATTTAATCAGGTTGCCATGTGTGTGCCGAAAGCGTGTTCGTTTCATTTCCTGAAATAAATTCAGGTTGAGTTTTTAAGTGTTGCCTAGAATAGCTTACACATAAATATATGCACATAAGCAGTTAAGTAAGCTAAGCATACATATCGTTGTATACGTTATACCTTTTATTTGTATGAAAATAATTTTTATTTTTCATTTTTACCATTCATTCGCTGCTTTAATTACTATTTAAAAAACTTTGAACAAAAAAAAAATACAAAGCAGACATCGATATACGTACTATATGTTATATGAGCGGAAAGGATGCAGTCACATCGGTTTCATTATACTAAAATTTATGCATTCAAAGCGAAAAAAGGCGAATCTCTCTTTTAATGCTTTGCGAATAAATGGATGAGTGAATGAATGAATGAATGAACGAATGAATGAATGAATGAATGAATTGTGTGTGTTTTTACGTTTATGAATTTTTTATTAATGTTTAATGTTTAATGTTTAATGGTTAGTAAAAGTTTTATTTACATATACCTGCATACATATATATGTATATACTTGTATCTATGTATATGTAGATATATATGTTATATATATAATGCATTTATTTATCATTAAATTATTAATCAATTGCTGGTTGAAAGTCGTATTTAAAATAAATGAAATCAACACCACAATCTGATCGAGTATTGTTGTTTCAATACACAATAGTTTTGCACAATTTAATCTATAACGATTACGCGTTTATACTTATAAACTAATTTGAACGAGGAATTAAAGATGCTAATAAGTTCTGAGCGAGTAATTGACACTAAGTGAAAATCCTTAATGATCTTAATAAAGGAAATGAAAAATTTCATTTAAACGTAAATAATTTTATTTATTATTATTTTTATTATCATTATAATATTAAATGAAAGAATTACTTTATTTAATAAGTGATAACAAAATGTTAAATAAAATTTTTCAGTTGTTTTTAATAGCCGCATACGATAAGTATTTGCATCGCTGTTGTCATTTAATTTTGTCTCTGAAAATTTCATACGTACAAGCCGGGAGGTTATGATGAGAGCTACCTATCATTCATTCGCTGCGCTTTCATACTTATTTTGGGCAGACACATAAGTAATTGAAATTTGAGTTTCTGAAGAGAACGATGCATATGGGTTGGAACCACCATAATTGAAAGCTTTGAAATTTTAAAAACATTTAACGGTAAAAAGTGAATTTCTCAAATCGAAGTAGTGAATAGTTTACGGCGATTAAATATTCGATAGTTATAATTATTTCTTAAATCTGAACATAAGAAAATCCTTGACGAAATAAAAACCACACATTTTCGATCGTCTATCTTTTGCGTTATACATGTACTAGGTACTGACTCCGAAAGAATTTAATAAATTTAGTACATCCTTCAGCAGGAAATCACTTGAAGCATCTCATCTATAATTATATTAATTAATTAAACGAGTATTTTTTACAAAGATTTAGTTAGGTGTTAAGCCTGTCGGTTCATATATGCTGAGGAAGAGCGCATTTATATCATACCCGACTTGTAGAACGTGGAGGGTACATTTCATTTTGCAATTGGTTTGTAACTCCTAGACTGGAGAACCCCACAAAGTAAATGTATCCATGATCAGCATCAAATTCAGAATCGATTTAAGCATGTCCGTCTGTCCGTCTGGCCATCTGTCCGTCCGTCCACGTGTGGTAAACGTTTCTCTGGCCCCAAAAATGAAGATATCAGCTTCAGATTTAGCAAAAACATTGAAAGTTTCTGTACGCTGTGTAGTATTGGAAATGGGTCGAATCGGTCCAAGGACACACCCACAATACAGCGTAGACCAAGGGCACCTCTGTTTTCGGTAGCAAAAAAATTTAGTTTTTCTCATAAACCATGGCAGATAGATCCAAAAATATTCTACTAACTATCCCGTAGCCTCTGTGCGAAAACGGTAAGGATCGACCGCGCCCATTCGAAATAATAGAATATTGAAATAAAATTTTTTTTGCGAAAACGTTATATATTAAGAAAGATTCTTTAGAAGCCTCGTAAAGTGTATATATTCTTGATCATTAATAAATTCGGAATCCACCTAGACGTCGGTACGTCTGTCCATCAGTCTGGTTGCTTAAGTATCTAATGTCTGTGATAAACATGTTCCTGGGCGCAAAAATGCAGATAACGGCTTCAAATTTCGCAGAAACATAGGAAGTTCTTTCACATACTTTGCTATTGGGCTAAATGGGCTAAATCAATCACAGTCCCCACCTAAAGTATAAGCTGAAAGCACGTCTGTTTTCTGGCTGCTTTCATTCTATGGCCTGTTGTGATCCACGGTATCCCATAAAAATAGAAAAAATCTGCCACGCCCATCTATTAAAATTTAGTTTTTTTCCTCTTTTTTAAGATAACGGTGGTG
This sequence comes from Glossina brevipalpis, assembly GCA_000671755.1. NCBI lineage: Eukaryota > Metazoa > Arthropoda > Insecta > Diptera > Glossinidae > Glossina > Glossina brevipalpis. Next base: position 752,583 of record KK351108.1, read on the forward strand.
TGTATAAAAGACGAATATAATTTTTTTACTTGTTAACATTTCATAACGGAAAATAGTGTAGAATAGCGATTTGGCATATAAGTCTACTGTAATAAATACGGAGTTCAGAGGTACCTCGTCCTAAATAAGGATTCCTATGAATAAGGTGAAGTTTTTAGTGTTATGTGATGAGCGATAATAAGTTCTTTGATCGAAATTTGATAAACTTGGGTAACTTCAGTTCAGTTCAGTTCATTGTCTATCAAATGCTAACCTTACTTGTGAATAAGATTTAATTGTTAGTATTTTATGAAGAATTTAAGTCAAGAATTGTAATAAGCGAAATAGTATCAAGGGCATTTAAAAATCGAGCTGTAATAATTATATGTTTTTTTTTCTTTGCTGTGATTACATAATTTGTCGGTTTCGCATCGCTTGCAGATGTAGATTGTGTCGTAGTTTTTTATGCCTCGTAACGGTATCATTACATTTAAATTTGATATTCGGCCTGACCTTAAGACAATGTTTGTTTCGAGTATATGAAAATATATATATAATATATATAAATAATATACGTGAAAATGTAATCCTTACACACATACGTGTATTTAACAAACAAACAGCGAACATAACGTAGGAAATAAATCTGTATCTTGTACCGGTTAAAAGCGTATAAACATGTAAACCTATCTAAAGTTATAAACATTGAAGTGCATTCAATATACATTACATCCTTTTGTGCTAAGAAGTGTTAAACCCAAACGCACACATTCTCTTTCCTTTATGCTCGCACTGCATTATATTTCGGCTCGACTAAGTAGAGTTAGTGCTCTAAAGTAAAAGTTGTTCACAAGTGTTACAAGTGTTACTTTTACGGAAATCATAGCTATGTGCAGAAGGCATTACACACCTTTAAGTGTCTAGAAGAAGAAGAAGAAGAAGAAAAAAGAATCATCACACATGAGAAAAAGTCTTTAAGTTATCTGTGTGCACGTTATCACTCAGTGAATGTGAATTTTTAAAAACGAAGGTAGGAGAAGATGCAGGAAGAAAGAGTCTCTACGGGCCAGAACTAAACAATATAAAAATTGATGGCTAGGTATATACACAAATATATATATGTGTGTGTGTGTGTATGTACATACTTCTGTTCGTCTACGAATTTTTTGCATGCATGTATGGTTTTGTGAAAAAGTTGTTATTATTTTGCTTTTACTATTTTATCATTAAATGTACGAGCAATTAAGCTCCTTTTCAGATGATTAAATAGTGGGACTCTTTCTCTTGAAGAGAACAAGTGATAAGATTGTAAGATGAAATCACATAAAATTAAATTTTTTAATTGTTGAATTCTATCTCTCTATTTCTATACGGTATGGTAGACACTGAATTTTCTATACCTATTATCAAGTTACATACAATAGTTAAATTAATGAAGGCTGAGAAAACGTTAAAAAGGTTAAGATGTGGTTAAGATAATTCGCCCAGCTCATTTTGGTTCGGCAATAGGAGGTTACAAAGTCGTATTAATGTAAGAAAAATTGCTTAGAAGTACGAAAACTTTCTTTTATCCTTTTATGAATTTTTCAATATTTTTGCGACGTCATATGAGAAGAGACCTTTCATAGCAGAACTAAAATCAGATAAGTATCTGGCTAATTTTATTTCCTTTCACTTAAGAGAACATATACATACGTCTTAAAGTTGATTTAAAAGAAAACTTTAGTAAATTTTTAAAATTTCGGCTCAGCTGTTCAGATATTGGATCCTTAGATTTTGTTTAACCTAAAATTTATCTAAACTGTTACCTATTTTGATTGCACGTAAGAACAATTTATTATTTGATGAATAAGAGGGTGAAGATCCGAAAACGAAACAAAGATGTGAAAAAGACTTTAACAAAATAAATAGAGTTTGTTAAAGCGGACAAGTATTGTTACCATTTACGAAGCTGTTGCTGCTGCTTATTGTGATGATTCATTAATTTTTGAAAGTTATTTTCAAAGTTTTGATTGGCTTCCATGCAGTGAAGCTACACCAGTTATTGTTGACCGCATGATGTACTGCATCCCTTTTCAGATGATGAGCCATTTTGTTGTTATTATTTCTAGAACATGATGAAACTTCTTTCTGGAATGATGAAACACTTTTTCAAGATTAACAAAGAGTGGTGTTCCTTCTGCTTGATCGTTTTTGACTTCATAGTCTATCCTAAAAAAATTCTTATAAGTAATACCCGGAATCGACGACCTTTCTAGAACTCATTCTGATACTCAATATTCCTCCATTAATCGGGGCTTATAAACCATATCTAACGGTATTAGTCTCTATTCTGGTCTAGTGCCACGTTAACTAATATTTGATACAAACTTTATCATTATGTTTTCAGCCAAACATTTTTCAAAAAAAAAAAAAAATTCTAGTATGACCCTAATTTACTTGTCACTCTTGTCAGCAACATGCTTGGATTATACTTTCACAAATTTTCATGTTCATTATTATCGATCTATCCAGTCTTCTCGCTGTTAGTGTATTCCCATTTGAAAAGAGTAAAATAAAAACAAATAACCTGGAAATATTAACGTATTTCCATACCAACCAAAGAAGAATGGCGAGCGCGATAGAGCAGAGTTAAGAAAGAAAAAGTGCCAGCCGCAGCAATCGTAGCAATCATGGACTTCATAGTTACCATATAAAAGGCGCAAACAAACACAGGGGCTATATATTCAACAACGACGTTTTCACATAGTTAGAGTGTTTATTAAGGGGTTTTATCGCATCTTAAAATTAGATTTGAATATAATTAAATTCTTTATACGCCATCGAATGTAAACAATATTAGCGTAATTATTTCAGTCGAACACTAATACCTGTTCTAGGGATCGGCATGGAAGCCGTTATACGACTAGGGGAACTGATATTGGGAACTTTCGCAATGCATTTCCTTTGTATAGACTTTTTATTGCAATTTTCATCTAAGTTGAGTATCACTAAGTAAAGCAGAAAGCATTCAATTTTTCTAAGAATTCATTGAGCATCGAGCTTCACTAAGTATAGTGTGGGACATGCTTTCCATCTGCAAATATGACTAAACTTGAAAATTCGAAAATACGAATCGGGAATAATAAAAAAATCATTCCATATAGAAATACATATAAGCATGATCTTTAACTTCAGCTATGTAAGAGTAGCAATTGCTCGTAATAATACTCGTCCTACCTTTCGCGCAGTCCTTTTTCCTCTCTCTCTCTCTCTCTCTCTCTCTCTCGCCCCACTTCCTTACGACTATTACCGTGTTGCGAGTAAAGGAAACATCACTTTTGTGATTCGTCATTTAAAATAAAAAGTAGTAAAAGTAGCAGTTTCTTATTAAGGGCTCTCATCACCGTACGTCGAGCTGAATAATTCAATTGTTTTGTAGATTTTTTTAACACATTACCCAGTTGCATTTTGGCAGGAAAATGCGACAAACTTTTCAAAGAGATTCCCAATTATTGAGAACACCTCCTAATTGAGAAATTTGCGCCGCCACAAAGTCTCTCTCTTTCTCTCTTTTTATGCACTGTATTGTAAAGTATTAGCATTAAGTCAATATAGGCTTTCGAGACTTTTACGAGGGTTTTACCTGTGTTCGACATATCCTTTTACTTCGCATTACTTTTTTTTCTCATTACTTTTGTTTCTTTTACGAGGGTTTTACCTGCGTTCGACATATCCTTTTACTTCGCATTACTTTTGTTTCTTATTGGTGTCAATACGTCCAAGATAAAAATTTCAAATACTTAAAATGAGAACAGAAATTGAAATCGATCTCGTGGCACAAAAGAAAGAAAAATCTTTAATTATACTTATGCGACTAACTTGTTCTTAGCTTACATAACGGTAAGTGACAAGTCATACTCACTTCAGAGTAGCGCACAGCGTATAAACAGGTTTAAGGTTTCGTCTATGGACGGATTCAAGTTCTTTTCAATTCGTTTTAATTTCATAAAATTCACTTAGACAACCAACTTCACTTGAACGACGTTGAATTTTATAAACTGCTGACGCAGCTTTCACACATTTTTCTATGTCGTTCTATAACGAATAGAAAACCTGCACTTGTTTGCTTGTTAAGGTACTCGTGCTCCACTTTCATACAAAAAATTTCGCTGATAATTCCATTTTCAGTTTTTTCTATAAAACGTGTCATTTATAGAAAAGATCTTTTTTAATTTTGTTTAAATAAAAGCAAGAGAGAAAAAAAACACTCTATTACATCTTAGTTTGTTTGGGGGTGAACATATGATACAACATCTACAGGAAGAAATTTTCTTATAAAAGAGTTCTTTAGATTTTTATTTACGGTCTTTAAGTATCGCACGTTAGATATTATTTATAGAGATAGTTGCACGGATATTTCGTACTTGAAAACATTACACGTTTTAGTTGCAATAAATAAATAATAGAATCAATCTATTTTCTGAATATTATTTTAAATTGCTCATATGGTAAGGAGGAGAGCAATAATTTGTTTGGATTTGTTTAGTCTTTACTTTCGATGAGTAATTTGAAATGTATGCTAAATTAGTTTTATTTCTATATTGACTACCGCTTCTTAATGTTGTGCTTAAAGCAGTTTATTTTCAGGCAGCAAAGAAACACACATTCACAATCATTCCTCCAAGGAGTTTATCTTCAATTTTGATTTCTTTTTTTCTTAAAGGCTCGGCTCAATTGCATCACTTTTTCGTACCTATTCCACTTTAGCTACTATGATAGCAAGAATTTTTAAACACTTTCTCCTTAAGTTGTGCTTTAATTCAATTAAAATGTTGGGAAAATATTTTTGACATTAGATAAAAAACAAAATTTATTTTTGAAACAAAGTCAAACTTTACAAAGATTACCACTCAAACCTTCTCTGAATTTTTGGACTGTTATACAGCCTCATTTCTACACATTGCAATAAACAATCCGATATAATTTTCTTGCCAATCTTGTGTAATGTGTGTGAGTATCGAATAAACATATAAAACATTTAATGAGTGAGTCCTTATGCGAACTCATTTATACTTATATCTGTTGGATACTGATAAGCTATCCTTTGTCAGTTTTATGTATGTGTGTGTATGAAATCGTAATATCAGGAATTATGTAATTTTGTGAAAAATAAGTAAAACGTATCGCGGTAGTAAACCATTTCCCAAAATGAGGAATTGTGCCATTTATAGTAAGTCAAGAAAGGTCGAAAATGATAGCAATATTACGATAAGCAAAAAAGCAAAAAAAAAAGAATTAATATCGTATCAAATTAAACGAAAAATATATGCTTTAAGCTTCATATAAAAGAAAACATTTTATTATTATTTTATTAACTTTAAGCGCATTTATAAGTATTCTCAATATATATGCAATAGATGAGCAATAAGAAAAAATGACTTTTGTTTCCATTTTGGAATGTCGGATTATTGTCTATCATTAATCCTTTTCCTTTTTTCAAAATATTTGGAATTAATATTTAATTAAATACACATAAACACACACACATATATATATATATATATATCGTTCTACATATAAATACATAAAAACATATTTATATATACATACATACATCCCTATATAAATATATTCTTTTTTTCAATGGATCTAGTGGCAGCGTAGTGCCAACTACTGGTCCTACGACATTTGGACAACATCGGCGCGGAACTGCTTTCGTATTACTTCGAGATGGGACCTCATGGATCGGCGATCATCTTACGTCCTTCTTCCGCTAACAAGATTAGGAGTTCGGATGCAGCCTTTGCGTTGCTTTATTTCGGAGTATGTTATGTAGAAAGTATTTGTTGCATTATATTATCATGGCGCGTAATCATAGTTTCTAAATTACCAGAGAGAACTAAATTTACGAACTGACTTTCACTTTCTCATTCCGTGATTTGTAGCGCATTGTATGCGTAGTGGGTCAGAAAGGCGAGAATGAGATTTTAGTTAGAGAGATATAATGTACCACCGAGTTCCTACTTTTTTTTGTTTGGCGGAAAATACATCTACCCTTTTATTTGAATCTACTTTCTTTTAGAGACTAGCTTGTAATAGGGAAAGACGCATAAGTTCCATTTTCCTCGTTTCTTTGTTTGCAGGACTTTTGACTTCTCTAAGTCTTTGCTTTTAGTCCAGTTAAGAGGAAGCAAAGTACCTTTTAAAGACTCCAAGAAAGGCTTAGAACTCTTGAAGAAATACGATTGACATCCAATTTTCAGTGCGTTTTAAATAGGTTTTCTCTAACAAGTAAGCCAAAAGTGTGAGTCTTAATGAGTTGGACGATTAACAGAAAATATTCTAGAACGTGTTTTAAAGAAAATTCGAAAATTTGGTCAAAAACAACACTTAACATAGAAAATTAAATTTTTGATTTTCCTTTCAATGTTTACGTTCCCCTATGCATACATTGACGAGTTAAGATTGTTTTTCAACAGCTAGTGAAACTTCCTAACGAACGTAAGTTGCTTTATATAAACCTTTGGTGTGTGTGTTCTTCTATATATGTATACAAATGATACTCACTTCCGCATGTGAGGTTTACTACCACTCCGAAGATAGAGCTGTAAGAGTATGCGGTCTGTTAACTAACCTTGTAGAAGCAGATCAAATCGAACGCAAATTTTCCCTCTACAAACATATAAACAAATAGATACATTCATACATACATACGCAATATATATATAAACAGATAGGTATATACCGTAAGCCTGTAATTGGTATCCATGATGAATATAAACATTCATATCAAACATCAAAATTATTTCTGTATTATTTACTGTAATATTCAAACTGCCTAAACCGTACGAAAAATGGAAATGAAAAGACAAAACCTAAAATGATTTTTACATTTACTTATCCCCCCAACTGGATGTTTGCATTTGTATTTTTGGTTATATTTCGATTATTTTGTCGCTTTTGATTACTTGAATCGTAGTAACCAGCACGCAGTCTACTTGTTTTTTTTTTCGGTAGACAGAACGTCTTGTTGCTTATTTGTCTACAAACTTACTGAGTGTTATATATGTATGTACACAATTATACATTCATTTATCCATTTACAGGCGTCCATCCGTATTAACAATCTCCTATTTCAGCTACAATATGAATATGGAACAGAAAAGTATGTGAAAATATACAAATGTGCGCAAACATAAGTTTTGTATACACGAACGTATTGAAACAAAAATACATTTGTAGGTGATTGCGTTAGTTAAAGAGAACACGTGCTTTTTCTATTTTTCTTTAGTTTGTTTTGATTATGCATTTATTGGAAAGACAAGTAAAAAGGAATTCTGTTAAAAACAATCTTTTATTGATAAGCGAGAGAAATTTAATAAAGCGCATGTTCATCAAATACTGCGAAGAGAAACGTTTACGTAAGAGAAATGAATTAAAATAGAGCACAGTTTTAATGAGAAAGCATTAAAGTGTACATGTGTTGAATACACGTAACGTATGAAGATTCAGTGTAGTGGCATTTTTTTATCACTATATTCTTCCAGATCATGCTGTGTGGATGATTCCTTGCGAAGTTTTTTGAAGTTTTAAATACTTAAAAAAATATCAAATCGAAAAGTAATAATGATTTAAATTTGAATTTAATTCTAGTAAAATGGATTTTTTATTTATTAGACAATATATATTTTTTTGTTGTTAAAGAATAGTTAAACAGAGGGAGATTTAATAGAGATTGTTCACATGCTGCTGGTTCTAAACCTTTCCAAACTTCCGAAGTTTTGAAAACCAAAATTTTCGACAAGACATTTTTCGTATCACTTGAGCATTATTATGCAAAAGAAAAGTTCGAACACTTTTTTTTCATTTCCTTGTTTGAAATAAGTGACCTTTATTTCTGTGAAAAAGTCTTTTAAACGTTCTATTTTTCATTTTGTTATTTTTATGTTTTTCATGATTATTATTATTTTTAGTTTTCTATTAAATGTACTGCGATTACTTTCAATCGTGTAAATTATTAAAAAATTAAAATATATCTTTTATTTTTGACTTACATGTTTTGACGCATAAAAGTTTTCATTTTCGATTTATACAATTTCTCATATCGTTGGAAGCGTGGGATAGGTGTAGCTATGACAAATTAGCTCATGAAATAACTCATTTGATAGTATAGTAAACTCTCACCTATAACACGCCAGATAATTTCCATGTTCTATAAACCGCTGTTGTACGAGTCACTTAGCTTACACAAATGCATGAGCCGTTCAATGAGCGGTTCCGTCCAAAACTGATCTGAATTGCAGTGCAATGTTTTTTTTTAATAGTATTAGAAAAATTCCCCTGAAATCCCTGGGCTGCTTTCATAGATGCAATTTCAAGATTTTGCAAGGAAAATTGAACCTATATTTTATTGGACTTAAAAAGCTTGTACTAATTATTGAAGTTAGAACGTAATAAGATCGCAAAAACCGCCTCATTCTTTCACTGCGTTTTAATATAACGCGCGATCACAATTACTTTGCCAAGTCATACGAATCCGTCTTATATGAAACCGTATTATAAGAGGATCTACTGTGTATCCAAAGCATATTTGAGATAAAGATTAATAAACGTGGCAAAAGTTAAGTTAAAATTTTTCTTAGACCTACTGAACAATCCCTGATTTATAATGAAAAAAGTCCAACGGTTTTAAATTAAAAGGTAATGGCATACTGCTCTAACTATCTTTTTGTCGAGGGATAGAAATTATTTTGCAATAGCTGTTGGACTCATAAAGCAGCTTACTTGTGCTATAATCTTCTTAGAAACACGTCACTTTCCACCATTAATATTAAGCCATAAATAGTCTGTTGGCGTTGTACCGATATCACTCAAATTTAATTCACGAAATTTGAAAAAAAATTATGTATTCAAAGAAGATGTTTTAAAAAAAATTTGTTTATTTCTTTAATGTGACTTAAAGTAAACACTTTAGAAAGTATACACCAAGCAGTGTTTATCCTGCAGAAATCCTTTACCGGACAAATGATATTCTGTTACATTCAGTTACGGCATAGTCTCGTTTACCTAATAAGTATGATTGCCTAAATTTGGTTTCTCTTTTGATTGTTATTTTATTTTATGCAGAACTTTCTTTTGCTTAGGGCTTTATCAAAAGTTGAAGTAATTAAGAAGGAAGCTTATTAAGATGCGCCTAAACCTTAAGGTGACTTCGCACCTGATAGTGATCCTTCAACTATCCTTTTAAAGTCATTGAATTGTGGTACATAAACTTCACAGACTAAACCATAAATTGGCCTTAGAGGTAACTAAAGATTCTAACATTTCGATATAACGCCTCCTTATATATTCTTCTTTTTTTCTTTCGGTTAACGATAATGATGCTACTGAAAACTTAATTGATTATCATTTTTATATAAATTCGTTTAAATTTTTAAATTATGATATTATTGAATTTTGCTTTCGCATAATTCATCTTATAAAGCTATGTTATGCTATCGAAATCGTTATAATATCTACCGTGAACCGTAATTATCAGGATAGCGATACTGTCCTTTGCACAGATGCACGGTCGATGGTGTGGCAGGAAATTTAATTTCCTTCCAAAAATTTCCGGTCTTTAGTTTTTCAAGACAATGGCATAACAAAGAATAATAAAACTTTTATAGAAGATACTTCAACACGCAGGAGTGTAAAGAAACTGAAACGTGCCAACCACTCTCCCCATAGAGCGGGCAAAATTCAAAAAAAAAGAGAACAATCACAGTCGCTTGCATACATAGTTCAGTATGCGAAGAGAATTTGGAGAGAGTGTGGGTGTGTGTGTGTGTGTGCAAGAATGTAAGCATATGTATGTGTGCGTATACGTTTCTTTTTCTTTTTGTATATAAATAACGGATTGAATGCAGAATCAAGTTTAGTTTGTAAACAACTCGGTTACTGTCAAGATATGCGCTAGTGGAAGGAATTTTTCTGGTTATTACGGTATTGTTGTTGTGTTTTACAGTTAAACATGGTAAAAAAGAAAAATTTTGAAAGCTCGAGCGACCATTAGGAAGAAAGAAAAATAAAAATAAAAAATCAACAACTAATACACTAACATGGCTTTCTTTTGCTTTTGTGCGAATGATAAGAAATTTATGAATGAAACGATACGAGAGTCGGCTCGACAAAAAAAAAACAAACATAAGTAAATAAATTTTTAGTTTGTTAAGCTCAAAAAAAGTAAATAACAAAACGAAAAAGTGTTTCAGAGAGTGTTACGTTACTTTTTGCGTATACTTTAACATATACGTGTGATTACGTGTAATCATAATGTAATGCAATGTAATGCGGGCAACAAAAATTTGAGTGTTTATGAAGAAAAAAACTAACGAAAAAATTTTTTTTTTTTTTTAAATTTTAAATGTTTCGATTGACAGTAGAAACTCACACAGCATGTGCTTATATATGAATGTGCCTCATTGGATTAATATAGAACGTTTTGGTACGGCGATTACAGCGTCAGCAACTCAACTATTTGAAGTGTCATTAGTGTTGTTTTTACTCAATTGTAAAAGTTCACGACACCGACAACGTCATTCAGGAACGCAAGAATGCAGGAAATCTCAAGATAAAGCGATAATGCCATCAACAACCAGCAGCAGTACTATCATTACGGACGCCAAGGGTAACACCGATACGAGCAACTTTGCAACAACAACAATGTTTAGTGTTGTGCCTACGATAAGTGCGGGATTAGAAACAACAAAAACAACAAGTACAACATCAAATGTTATTACTGCAATGCAATGTGCGATAACTGAGCCTAGGTCGTCATCATTAGTGTCATGTGTAGCGTTAGATGTTGATGATGTGAATCGTCCTTTCGTTACAACTGAAGATTCCTAGGCTTATAGAGGAATTGTTAATAACAACGATAACAACAACAACAAAAGAATACATTACGTAGGATATTCATTTTGTCTGTATATATATGAATATATATACAGACCCCATTTGCTGTGCGTGTGCTTGTGCGTACTTGTGCGTTTGTATTTTAATAATAGCGTGGGTGGATGGTTTGCGAAAATGAAATTAATCTGAGTAAAAGCATAAAATTAATGTCTTTCACATTGAGTGAACGACAGCTAATTTAACATTGCTGTGTATTAACCGGAACTCAAGAAATTGTACGAAGGCGGACAAATCACAATGTGATACACAATATACCGTTAAATTCATTTCAAGCTTATGTCCATCAATCAGAATGAAAATGTTGAACATTTTAATTTAATTGATTACTGCAGAAATGTTTACAAATGAACAAATGTGATAATAAAGTAAGAAAGGTACAACAACAAGCAAAATAACAACAACAACATCAATATATTTAAATAAATATATTGAAACAAAATATTTAAGCCACAATTATGAAGTAGCTGGAACAACAATGTTTTCCTCTGTTTAACGTTCGTAAACACAAACACACACACACACACACACACATCTATATATATATATGTACATGTGCATATGTCAATAGTTGAATTTAATTTTATTATTAGCGGCTTTTATTACGAATTTTTCGTTCATTTACTTTTTCATTTTGTGGACAAAACAACGCAATGTCTATTATTTATTATTTGTTTATAAACATTCCGTGTGTATGCTTACTGTACATACAATGCATATATACACAAGTGCATGTACATGTATGTACATACATGCAATTGTTTAAAATATTTCATTATCAAAATTCAATACTGAAAATATTTTGATAAAAGGTTTTTTGTAAATACTTACATGAACTAAAATATAAACGATTGCTGTACGATCTGCATGCGTATATTCGCAGGAAAGTCATAATAAAAATGAAAAATTATAAATATTTAATATATTGCTTTAAAGCGTGCACTTGTGGGCTATAAATTTCATTTAAATAAAATCTCCATAAAAATAGATAAATATTCGCCCGCGTACATAAATATATGCATATGTGTATATGTACACATGTATGCATGTATAAAATTTATGTATAAAGATTCTTCTGCCACACACCCGAAGCTGAGAGTTTTTGTCGAGTGCCTGTGTATGTTTAAGATATTTGAATTTTCATTTAAAAAAAAAAAGGAAAAAAAAGTCAAGCGAGAAAAAGTTACATTCGCTTTAAGGCGCATCTTGGGTACCCATCTTTTTCAGCAAATACATAACTAATTAAAATATTGTACTCGAGCAAGGTCGATCATTAAATATTCTGCTTCACTTCGCTTAGTACAGTTCTTGATTTATCTTTGTCATAAAATATGAAAAGTTAAAAGTCGTTGTCATGTAATTGTGCAATTTTATATAAGAAAGGGAAGGAGGATGAGACGAGAACCGAAGTGCTCCATTATTAATAAAATTAATTCTCTTATCTTAGAATTTATTACTCTTTATCGATTTTAAACATATGGTGACAAAAGTCCTTCTTTTCATTTATTTGCTTACGATTCATGAGAACCCTGATATGGATAATGAGATACGAATAATGGTCCTATATGGTTCAAAGTTAGTAAAGCGCAATAGAATGCCACGTCCTTATTTTGGATCAACTTTTATTATAAAATACCAAAAATTAGACTTTATTGCCACATAAAGACTTATTCGTTCTCTAAACAAGCTTTATCGAGGGAGTGTTTCAAAAAATGGTTTCATATCTTCCAAATCTTCCATTTTCGTTTAATATAGGAAAAATATTTTTTGATGATTTTTGTCGAGAAATATAAAGAATTAAAAAGAGCTCGAACCAATCCATTTTGTCGTTCGTTTGTTCGAACCTATCCATCTATTAAATTTCACCAAATTATCTCGAAAATTGGTACCCGTGGTTTGAACACAAGATGAGATGTGCAGACGTCTGACGGGCAAACGAATAAAGAAGTTTAAGTCGTTCCAGAAAATTATTTCGAATCGATTGGTATTATAAACAGTGGATCTATTTCTCCATAAAAATTTAATATTCACTTACTACAAACGACGTAGAGTGCAACAATCGCAGTTCGTTATTAACTGTAGGCGACCTACTAAGTAAGGACAACTGGTTACTTATAGGAATTTGATAAATATTTGCTTCGGATTTTAAAGTCACATTTTTTATAAGATTTAATTAAAGAGAAAACTTCAAGTTTTTTTTATTTTTCCATTTATTTTTTTTTTATTTTTTTTGGTTTGCAGTAATTATAACTGGGTTCGTGTTCAAATTACGCCCAGTTTTAAAATTGTTCTATAATAACAAATTAAAAGCATATGTCAGAAATTTAAGCTTTTGTTTTCAAATTTGCGCGGCCATGCATTATATAGCAATGAGTTGATGGACAGATGGACAGATGAACGTTAACTCCTTAAGCTTTTCAAAAACATATCTCTTCCAGGCAACGTCCGTTGAAGTTTTGTGCTAATTGCAAGCGCAAAAACAATATTAGTTTTCCTGTAACCTTTACGTTCACGTACAAAGTCATTTGTTATTATTGATTGCTTTGGAAAATGTTTATATATTTAGAGCACTTTTTGCATCAAATGCACTTTTACTCATTCGTGGTTCTTAATCACATTTTGCTTTAAATCATCAGCTAACATATAACTTCGAATTACTTATATTAAAAAACGTTTTATTCGATTTTGCAGATTAACAGCTAAAATGCATACAAATAGCGGTTGTTAAACGTGTTTTAATGCAAAAGTTTTATTATTCTGTTTCGAATTCATTAAAATTTATATTGCAGCTCACTAAAATAAAAATTGCATAAGCGTCAGTATGTGTGTGGCTCAAAACATTATCATGTCTAATTCTATTTAACAGGGCTCGCATATGGCATGGATTGTATGAGATTCAAGCTTTCACATACACGTCCATCTGTTAGGATACGCAGAGTTGCAGAAATAAGAAACAATAAGTGTAGTTTGTTATAAATTCCTCATTTACTGAGTGTTATCTCTATAGAAAATTTTATTTTCGAAACATTAACTTTAGAAACTATATATGAGAGTACATAGACGAGAAGGAGAAGGATTGATTAGCTATAGATCAGATTAGTACCAGATATATGAGAGTTTATATGTCAAACTTGTCATTATTGAGTTTAACGAACATAGTTTTATGTTATTCGAAAGAGTCAAATCTCTTCAATTTGCCTTCTATTTGGGTAACGATGTCTCCTTTGTAATTACTAGAAATCCATATTAATTAGATGGTTTTTACTTTATCTATGGGTATTTTTTAAACTATGATTTGTCCAAGAGAATGTTCGATTCTTCAGTTTTTGACAAGTACAAGTTATTCTCCTGGAGAGTGCACAACATAGTTTTTGTAAAATTGAAATGGGACAAGTTTTGTGGCAAGAAAAAGCCATTTGTAGGAAGTAAGATTTGACAATTTTTTTACACTTATGACTCCGATTAAAGATTAAGTTAGTCTACCTCCTCAGGCTTAAGCTGATAATAAGAAAATTGATTCCTCTCTACGATGCCTTACGAACATAATTAAGTTATCAACGGACGGACTAATACCAAAGAGATAGTAATTCTATCACTTGCAAGAATCAACTCAGTCGATACTATGCCTCTTCGCTGGGGATATTTCTATGCTGAAGTTAACACTTTATCTACTAGAATTGAATTTTACTTTAAAAGTTCATTAGCTGCTTAAGTTTTATTTTTATTTTTTTGTGTTTTTATTCATAATTAATTACATTTATAATGTTTCAAGAAGGTATTGAACTTATATTGACACTTTCAGCTTCTTCCTTCCATTTCTATTCGTTTTACTGAAATGTTTCTCGTTTTTCGCTTTTTTATAAATTATTGCGCTCTTGTCAATCATATTCTTATTAAATTTCCTTTTTTTTACAAATTCATTTTTTAAAATGACATTACACGACAGCTGCAGATTAATACGCAATACGTATACGATTTCGCAGCTGATGTATAACGATTTCATTTATTTATATACACACTTATATATGTGTGTAGTTATACGTTTGGTTTTTTATATCCATTAACACAATGTATGTTAACTTTATCATTGCATTTGCAAAGCATGTAGTAGTACAGAGCAAATTGGTTATCAGACAAACGGCTAAAGTCGTGGGAAAATTGCTCACGAAAATTAAATTATCATCAATGAGGAGAAGAAGTGATCCAAAAATATATCAACTACTTAAAGGATTTTGTAGTTCCCTTAGAGCGTGTTCCTATAATTTTTTTCTAAAACAAATGCAAATGAAATGAAAAGGAGATACAAATCAGCGGCAGAGAGACTCTGTTCATGAAACTGTCACGTCCCAACATTAGTCAGTAGTCGCTCAGTCATTTCGTTGCTATGAATTATTGATATGAGAAAGTAACGCTTACACAATGATACCAATTTTTCAAAGATGGTCCATATTATAATCTTAATTTATAACTTGAGACGATGTCAAAGACGACAAAATCTTTGATGTCGACCTGTGATTGTAAATCACTTTATTTATATTTTCTATCCTCTTTGCCTATTACGTACAACTTGGGGTGATAGTGAACTTTAAAAATTCTTCTTAAACCAATAATCGTTCGTTTTCTTCTCTGTAAATTTCATTTATATCACAGTAATTAACTTAACATTTTAAAATCATTCATTTTTCCTTTCATTACGCCGGGTGAGTGTAAATCAATTTCATGTTAGCTGTTATCGTATATTCGATATAATTATTAAATTTTTCTATATTTTACGTATGATTTCGTGGCATTTGTGGTTATTTAATTAAAATTATTTATACCCGTACTGGTGGTACGACAAGTGCGTATATTTGCTGATGAAATGAAATATCAGGCATCGATTGATATCATAATTTTATGGCATTTTATGAAAAATTGAAAGCAAAAAAAAAAGAATCTATTTCGAAAGTTCGTTTACATTCATTTTCGTATTTCAATATTGTGTTATGAATAAGTAAAAATTATATATAAAATCGTCAATGACTTGCATCACAATTTTTTTTATCTTATATCAATTTACACAGAGTCCTCCAATTACGATATTTTTAATTTTTTATATTTGACTTAAATACATGAAAAATAATTTTAATTTTTTTTTTGCAGTATAAAATGATTCATACATTCATATCTACGAAAAAACTTTACATTCTTTGTAGAGCAAGTTCTCTTCTTTCTGTTTGACTATATGGTTTATCTGGTGGTTAGGATTTAGTTATTCTTGCTTACTAAAAGTTACGATACAGCTCTCTAATGTTTTTAGAGTCGTTTTACTCTCATACTTTGTTTTTTTTTTCTTTCAAAGCTAATCAGATATTATTAAATTTCTTTTGCAATATTCCCCTTAGATAGGGCTTTCTCCATGTCCATCAATGTTGGACCTTTAAAAAGTTCAGTTTTAAAAGGCTCTCGAATCTGTTTTATCTCATCAACAGGTTAGAGTAAAATGTTGTAAATATTGCCTCTTAGTTAGTGGAAACTTCAAGACTCACATAACAAATTAGTAGATTTAACGATTCTATATTAATTTTTATGCCTTGAAGAGCTAAAGGGGAGAGAACATTGAATTTATTCGATTGTAGGAAATATCCAGAAGCATTTCAGATAAATCGAACTGTTATTCTACCAATTGAGAATTATTTTTTAAATCGATGTAAGCATGACTATCCGCCTGTCTGTCTGAGGTCTGGAATGTATATTTTTCTATAAGCGTGTGAAGTTATATTTAAATGTAACTAGCAAAGTCACAAACCAGAACTGTTAACAGACGCCTGTTAAGCGACTAACGAAATCCTGTTAACCAAAGTCTTGGAAGGATTTATATCAAATGTAGTTATAATAGCACTATTCTGGAACTTTTTTGAACGAGTATGATAAACGAAACATCAATTTTTGTTAATTGGGTAAAATTTGATATAAAAAAGTATTTCTGCTATGTCAAATATGACATTCAAAAAGCGGAAGTTTAATTGGCCATTGTGGCCAAACCAAGTGCTGCGAAAAAATCAAACTTAGTTTGCGTGATTCCTTGATGAGTACCCTTTCTAACGATGTATAGCTTACACCAAGTTGATTTCGGAAAACTTTTTTATTGGACTTCAAAAATTGCTCTGTACACACAGACTGTTTTAGCTCAAGATTTATTTTGAAAATTGAAAGCGGACCGGACCATTTTTTAAGACACATTCCCTTTTCCATCTCCTCCTTACAAAAAATTTAAGATTTTATTTAGTAACGAGATCTAATTATTTGTATTTTATTATAAAAATGATTACAGAATATCGGTTCGGCTGAAAATTTACACAAATTTACTTGCATATCATTCAGAACTCTAAACTCAAACCCAAACTTCGATATCGTGGAAATGTTGTCGCTCCTTTTTTTTTCTAGAAATCCACTACAAACGTAAAGACTAGTATGCATACAAGTTAAATTTGTTCATCATCTGTTCACCGAATAAAAACAGCGATGATTTATTACCTATAAAACATTAATTATAGTTTTTTATAATTAGAGCATATGCCAGAGCTCTACTACGACAACACCCACATCATTAGATAAATTGACAGAGTTTATAACAATTACTGCACTATTAGGCGAGTTGTGAAAGTCGACGGCATTAATTTTTTGTTATTGGGCAAGAGTTAAATGATAAAAGATACTATTATCATCCATATTAAACCGGATAGTTCGTTGACTTGATATAAGAAATTGGTATTTATAGTTCCCCTCACACAGCCCACATTTTTAAAAAGCGTTCCACTTTTCTGCTTCATGAATATTTATATGAGCTGAGAGAAGCAAAGGCTCCTGTTACTTTTTTTACTCTATGTTAGGTAAAGTAGGTGCAAGTTATTTGTGGGTATGTATGGCACACTCTGAAATGACAGACTCACTTTGTATTTTACATATAGAACCCGAATCAATTTCTGAATAATGTCTATCCGTCTACCTGTCTAATGTCTGACCATGAACATCTATGTGTTCAACAAAGAAATAAATTATCGGTATATTTTGATCAAATTTGATAACTGACATGACATGGATTCAAGGGCAAACGAAAAATAGCTTTTGGTGGAATGTTGGTGATAGTTAATAAATATGAAAAATTTGGATCGGATATGAACATTTTTTCTTCTCTCTCCATTATAAACATTCTTATAAAAAATGCGCAGTTATTTGATAAAATAATCTAATATTTCATATTTTACATTTGAAATTGATTCATTAGGTCACACAAGTGCATTTTTGGCAGCTTTTCTTACATAAGGCTTCTGACGGAAATTAACTCTTTATGTCGGGGCAAAATAGGCCAAAAATATTAAGTTCTTGGGAAAAAGATTAAGTTTACTAAATTTAGATCGCATCGATTCAGGTTTTGGAGTCCCTCCCGTAATAGGGTTCTCATGAAGCATTTACTAGGTAACTAAGCAGGCTGTTTGGCGTTTTATGACGAAAATACAATAATTGAATATTTTAGGCGAAGTGATGTAGGGTATTTAAAGAGAGATCATTGGTGGCTATAAACCTTTAAATTATTTTTCATTAATAGTTTGCGCACTTACTAGCCCATGACCCTACCCTCATTTCACCGCGTTGCCGCCCAGCGAAAATTGCATTGTGACGTTAGCCGGCGCCTTAAAAGTAAAAACAAAAACATTTTTTATAGTGAAGTGACCAGAAAGCAATATAAATGCAGCACAAATAAGCTCAGAAAGATATAGACATAGAGACATTTACTTCTTCTTTTTGATTTTTAAAAATCTACTTTTAAAAATGCTCGTTACCAACACACTTGCTCTCGTAGTCTGAAATTTATATCCACGTCCGATTATTTATATTTTGAATACTTGTAAGCCTTGGTTTACCGGATCTGCTGCTATACTCTTTAGGATCGCTTTCAACAGTGGTGCAAAGTACAAAAAAGGAGCGCTGTCTTCCATAAACGGTTACGTTTGGCCACCGTACTCTTTGGTTGGCGTTTTGCTTGACTGATCACATGCATCTGCAATTTTTTATCTTAGCGCAACCAGGTGATTTTTCACATTTACCGCCCACTGTATCATCGAAGTCGTTAGCAAATATTTATCTACGACTGTTTTGTAAAAAAAATTTGCCTCAGAATTTTTAGATGTGAAATACAAGCATTTAAAGAATTTTAACCTTTTTTTTAACATAAAAGCATCTTTTCGTCATGCATGCGTTGGGCTCTTTTTTCTTTCTTTTTTTAGTCAAGAGCACTCACGGTACCTCAGGCCAATGAAAGAAAATTCCTTTTTTTGCTAAGTTATTGAAAAAAGGAAAACAAATGTATAGTTGGACCTGTTTTTGTGCTGGTTTTTTTGTGCGATTTTTATTTTATTTGTGCTATTCGCTTGATATGACTTTTTTGTTTGTGCGACTTTTGTGCGCCTTCTTTTTATGTGATTTATGAAAATGTGCGTATAGAGAGAGTTTGCCACAAGTTCACCTTAAGTTGAATGGTGTTGGGATACATAATTTTTTTCCATTCGCGTGTCTGCACATATTGCATAAGATATTTTTATAAGCTTTTATGTAAAATGGCAGCACTTTCTTTTAAACTGAATTATCGGACATTTCCTAATGTCGGATCGTGCCCCAAATTTTGCATGCACTTTGACTACGATGACACATAATGTACAAAAAAAATTTTGTATAAATTCCAATTGTCGTCTGGTACAAGTAGTATTTTTAATATGACAGCTTTTTAAGTTAGGCGAAAGGATGTTACGGTATTAGACGGCATCGGAACATCTGACTTGTAGACTGAACAAAGGCATTAGTCAGACTGACAGACAGACAGGCTTTAATCCATTCAGAGAATGGTTCTTAACCGATCGATATAATCAAAGGTGGGCCCAATATGAGAGTTTCCCTGACATTACATACATACATCCGCACAAACTTAATACACACCGTAACAAATGTGGCATTAACATTAATGAATTATTGACCTTCGAAGTGAATGCATATTTTTTACCATTAGGGTGGGATAAGATAAATTAGTTTTTTTTTTAGTGAGATTAAAGATAAATTATATTTTTTTTTATTCGTTTACATAAGAACTCCCTTAAAATGAATAATTATAACGACAAATAAAGTAAAAAGGAAGACAATTGCATTAGGAGCTAAAATTGCAATATTAAATAGATTAGCAGATGATGAAGGATTCAAAGCTTTTGGTAGGGAATTTAAATTAGGTGAATCCACTATCAGAAGCATATAAAAAAATAGTGAGTTTAATCATTGTGCACCAAACGAAAGCATGATGAAAGAGCATCATATTCAACAAAGGAAAAGGAAAAAGGAGAATGTTCTTATGTTTTAGATTAAAGGCTTAAATTGATGAGAGTTCAATTAAAGAGAAATCAAAAATATACTTCAATCAGCTGAAAGATTTAGAACCGCCTACTTCCACTTTAAAAAGCTGAAATCTGTAGCCAGCAATGGCTGATTAACAAGATCTTTATGGTTTTAAGGTTACAAAGTATCGAATTACAGGCATTTAATGTAAAAATGTTACAAAAAACTTAGTACAAAAAAAACTTTCCACTCATATGCATTAAACACACATAAATTTAGCAGAACTTCCAGTACATTTCAAGGTCATTGAAAACTAACGCTGCTCACATCAACAGTTTTTACAACATATTTCAACGATTGCTTCGTACCACAAGTTGAGAAATTTATGAAAGAGATGGGTCTTCCTTTTAAATTGTTGGCAATTCCCTCTCCGCTGCAAGAAATAAATTTTGTTTAGTATGTTGTGAAAAACTGATTTTTATTTTTAAAAAATTTTTTTTCTGTAGTCCTTAATCTGCCGCAAAAAAATAGGTTCACCTGCATTGATTTTTCAAAAAAGTTTACATAAGCTAAACTATAAATTAATTTCATATTCGATTTCGTTTAAATTATATGTTCTGTTTTCCATTTTTGACGGCTTAGCAATACTTCGCTTTCCTTTTTTAAATTTTTCATTTCACTAATCACGTCATCTACTGTATAGAATAAAGATGAACAAGTAAGAAAATCATATTCGTCTGTAACGAATCTTTTATACCCACCAACTTTATCTTTAAAAAAAAGAGGGAAAACCCGAAACCAAGAATATTCACCACAGACATGGCACCAATAACCAGACAGACAGATGGACAGACGGTGAATTCTGAATTTCATACTGATCAAGCATACATACACTTTATGCGGTGTCTGAAGCATCTTTCTTAGGGTTGCAACCGTTTTCACAAAAAAATTAAATTCCAAACTTTCTACTAACAAAGGCGATATTTTCATTTTTGCGGCCAACAGAATGTTTATCATGCATATTACACAGACGCACAGAGGGACTGACGGATATGTTTATTTTGATTTTAAATTTTCACACTGATCAAGAATATATATAAACTTTGTGCTATCTCTGAAGTTTGCTTCTGGGTATTACAAACAAAATGACAGATGTATAGCTTTTATCATTTCGTAGTGAGTATAAATGAAAGAATTTTAAAATCATTATTTAATTTCAGTTGAAAAGGTCCGGCATTGATTGCATTTTTTGTGCCTTAAGGAAGTTTAAGTTTTCATTTTCACTTTCATATCTGCAAGGCATAGCAGTTTGCCTTTCTTTGTTTAAAAAAAGCTTTTTCAGTTACACTATGACTTTACATTCAGCTTAAAGTAAATCTTTCATCAATCACTATACGTAGAAGAAAATACATTCACTTGATATATCGTTTCGTAGCCTATGTTTCAAGCCATATATCCTTGTACTATTTAACAGAACTTTTTAAGTAATTGTACACATATTGTGTACATGGTGTATGTGTTTCAAACTCTATACTTATAAAATTTCCGAACCGTTCGTAAGTAATTATGCAAAATCGAAAGCATATCTACATACATTCATATATATATCGTTATTTGTAAATATTGTTTGGGAATAAATCCATTGAAATTTTATCAATTTACTGATAAAAGTAATAAAAAAAAACTTGAGAGAAACTTGTCTCTCTAGGAAAGGCTTTAAGTTTATCACCCAATTGGACTGACATCATCTGAGGTGCATCTAAGACTAGCTACGACTTCAAGCTGATCGAAAATACATATTTTCTAAATAGGTTCCAACATTTAGCACCTGCTTACCTCCATAATGGACATTTGAGAGCTGCAGTGAGTGAGTATAAAAATAGGTCTCAAGGGTCATCGCCCCTATGATTAATTTAGCCGGTATTTATTTACAACTTTCATTTGATAGACATGAGAACAAAAAAGTTAACTCAGTTTTACACAATTAGTCTCAATTTAACACGGTTAAAAGATTGTTTGATTTTACGAAATATTAGACAATTCTAACCTACGTATGCAATAGTAGTAGAACTTTACCTGGCAATCGCTCAATCAAGCTTTTCTGCATTTTCTTCACTACGTAAACAAAGCAGGTAACTGGCAAATATATCATACACATTAAAAACACTTTAAAGTACGTCTGAGCTTTCCAAATAGGATAACAGGTCGAAGATGTCTTTAGTTTTTAATCACAAGGACATAGAAATAATTTCTTCTCTTAAGGCTATTAAGTTTCTTTTTTTTTTCTCTCAATCAATTGATTGAATTTCAAATTTGAAATGAAAATTTTCTCAGTCTGCGATTCCATAAGTAATGCAAAAATTTATTTCATGTAATGTATCATTTCTTTGATAGCTAGAAGAAGAAGAACAAGAAAAATAACTTTAAAATAACTCATACGCAGACAAGCAGTTTCATTGGATCGATGCAATTAAATACAATATTTTGCATGTAAAACTTAGAAAATTTATAAGAAACAAATGCATTTAAACATCGCATTGAAGTAGAGGTTAAGTGAAAGCATTTTTCGTTTTTCAATTACTGCTGCTACCAAAAGTATGTGACCTTAATCCGCACTATGTTGCTTCATATAGGGGTTAAGAAGAATAGTAAATAAAAATAAATAAATAAAAAAATTGTTTCAAGAATCGTTCTTAGTTATACACAAAAAAAAGGAAACGTTTTTTTTTTTAATTTCACATATTGCTTTACACAGCCACTCGGTGTAAGCAGAAAATCTTTTTTTAAACAATAAACTCATTTCAGTGTATAACAACTAAAGGATATTAACCAGAAAAGTTTATTGCTCTTTTCGCGTCCCCGCCAACGTAAATGCTAACAGCTGATGTTTGGGAATTGTAAAGTAAATGAAAATAATTGAAACATATTCACTTAACGAAGTTGTTTTAATTATAATAATATTAAAGAAAAAAAGAAATCATTTTTTCCGCTGTGAATGTATCATCGAAATTAATTATATGCCGTTGAATGAAAAATTTCGAAGAACGAGACTTTTTAACACTTAGAAGCGCAGAGCTCGTCATTAAAATCAACTGAAAATATTGTCCCTATCGCGAAGAGTGTTGAAAAACATCCATTAATCTCAATTGGAGACAGCAATAAAAAAAAAAAAAAAAAAAAGAAAACATTTGGATTTAAGCCAACGACTTTGTAAGAATTTATGTACAAAGATTTGTTTTTCAATTTCAATTAGCACAACATCGTCCCACAAGTCTCTTTACGGAGCGGGACATATGTTAAAAAGTTGTTACTACCCGTTCATCAAAAGTACCAACACTTTCCAAGCAGTACTATAATATTTGTTTTATTTTCTATTTTACATGCGTACAAATCGCATATAACACAAACTCATTTGTATTATTCTTGCTGTAGTGTACGTACGTCTGTCTATATTATTCAGATGGCAAATGCTTTAACAATTTTGCGAGAAAAAAATTTAAAAGATTTATATTCATTTTAAAACAAATTTTAGATTCCATTACAAATATTTAACAAGTTAAAACATTACATTCGAGCAAGGTCGACTAATAAATACTCTACGTCACCTGTGTAGTATAGGAAATAATAAATATTGTGCGGACGTATATAATAGAAGCAGAAGAAGAAGAAGAAGAAGAAGATAGACTCTTTTCTCTACATCGATCGATTCAGAATCATTTTTAGAACCGATTTGGACTTACATGTGCCTCTGTCTGACTGTCTGTCCTTGTCAGTCCTCCGTTCTGTACTATGTATTCAATAAGCTTTTTGGAAAAAAAAATTAATTTCGCTAAATATGGATGACTGTCTGTCCGTCTGTCCGTCTGTCTAATATCTGTGGTAAACATTTTCTGGCCGCAAATGCGAAGATATCGGCTTCAAATTTGGTAAAAATATTAGAAGTTCTTGCACGCAGCTTGGTACTGAAAATGGCCTTAATCGGTCAAAGAACACGACCACAATACAACGTAGACTGAGAACATCCCTGATTTTGGAAGCAAAAAATATTGGATTTTTGCGCATTACTCGTCAACCATATCGGATAGAATTATACTAATTTTCAAAAATATTGCGCTACCTATCCCGTAGTCTCCGCGCAAAAATGGAAAAGATCGATCACGTCCATTCGATATAATGAAATATTGAAATTTAATCTTTTTGTGAAAATATTTGTAACATTAAGAAAGATGCTTCTGGAACCACGTAAAATGTATGTATTCTTGATCAGTGCGAAATTCGGGATCCAGTCGGTACGTCTGTCCATCTGTCCATCTGTCTGGTTGCGGAACTATCCAATGTCTGTGATAAACATTTGGCAGAAATGTTGGAAGTTCTTTCACTGCCACGCCCACCTATTACAATTTAGTTTTTTCCCAGTTTTGTAATTTAAAGGTGTTGGGTATGAAAGATTCGGCATAGTCGAATATAATTTTTTGACTTGTGTTTTTTTTGGTTTTCGTATTTTTCTTCTTTTGTTTAATAGATGCTTTGAACTTCTAGAATATAAGGGAAAAAACTTGTAATGTTGTCTAAAGATACTTTTGTTTTTTTGAAATTTCGAAATTTTCCCTAAGGAAGGCTACTGGTATCATATAAACACCTGCAGAAAAGTTACAGTCTAATGTTCTATTTGTTGTTTCTTATTTTCTCTAATGCTTTAACAGAAGTGTTTAGAAAGTGTTTACATTCATTTAAGACCGCTTTCAAACAAAAATGTGTTAATGTGACTTAATCGAGACGACCTTTGAATAGATATGAGACTGAAAACGATTCCTTAGGAGCTAACGCTTCTGCTATGAAATTAAAAGTTTGTAATAGAGTTTTTATTTTTATGTTAGTTAATGTTAATTATAAAATCAGAGAAAGCATTATATATTTTGTTGTTGTTTTCTGCGCTGATACGCAACACGTAAAGTGTAAAATATACGGTTTTTATCTTTAACCGATGCAGCAAAAGCGACGCTCTTTAGTATAAAATCTACTAAAAAAGAGAATGAGGAAGAATACTTAAGCACGGAACAGCAGTTTGATGATCCTTGGATGGCAGACTAAAGGGAAAAAACAGCAAAAAAAAAAAAAAAAAAATTCATTGCAAATAAAAAACATGTCTATAACACCATTCAAAATTCGAAATGAATTTTGTAAAATCATTTCAAATTACTTACAATATCTTTACAATGTTATTTTAATGGCATTTAGGCAATTTTCGATAAGTCAACTTAAATCTTATTTATCAATAAAAGATTGTTTTGTTTTGATCGAGAAAATAGTCGCCAATCACATAAAGTCTCTATCTACAAATAACTGGATTAATTGATTTTCTTTTTCAATTAAGATTTACATCAGCTGCATTGCCCCTCGTGCGAATCTCTACAGTGTTATTAGCTTTTAATAAGTTCAAAAATTTATTTACTTTTTAATGCTTAAATATATAATTAAAATAAACTCTTCGAATATCATATTTTTATCACTTCTCTTTTCTTCTATCCATAAAAAACAGTTTTTTTCTAGACGATGCCTTCAATTGACTTTTACAATAACTTTCAATCGATTAACATAATAAAAAGCGGATGTTTCTCAATTCTTTGTGGGTGCTTTATATGGCCGCAGCAACTTACTACGTACAGGGTAACTTAACATGGATGTTGCAAGCTATGAAAATTGAGATGGTATCGTTACCTTTATTAATTTACTACAAGAGTTTTGGAAATTTTCATAGTTGAGAGACGAACTGATGATGACCTCAAACAAATTGAAGAAGGAAAGGCTTTTAAAATAATATTTTTTTATTTTTAAAATTTGGATGAACTTCAATTAAGCTTTACGTTAAGGTCATATTGTAAAAGGCAGAAAGAGAATACATGTTTTGGTCAACCATTATTCATTTTTCTTCATGCTTCAACGGAGTGAGAAAGAGGGTATATGCGAATATATCAAGGATTGATTTAATTGATTGTATTCCCCTTGGGACTTATTTCCAATAATCACCATTTGAAATAAAATCATAAAAGGGACGTTAATGTTTTCTAATCGTTTGCTAACTAATTACATATTTTCAATTTTCAACAATTCAAAAAGTCTTCTTTTGCAGTCTAAATTTTAAATTTACGTACATATGTTATGATCTTTAATGTTCTATAGCAATTATAAAGCATTTTCAAAATCATGTTTCAACTTTTCTTTACGGTAAATAAAAGTTCTTGTCCTACAGTATTTCTGAATGGCAACAAACTCTCTATCGACAACTGCCCGTAAATATTGTTCAAAGATTAGAATGAAAAAATCAAATAAAAAAGCTAATTCGTCTAGAATCCTAAGTTAATCTAAGAAATAAATGCATATTATACAAGAGTACCCTTCAACTCATTCGGACCTCCGACATACAATTAAGGGGAACAGCCAGTAATTCAAATATTTAAATGTTTCAAAAGTCTTCATTTTAACTGTTAATACCTCTTGGTTTGTTAGCAACAAAACTAATTATAATGACCTGGATTTTCGAAATCTAATTGAAACGCTTTTCTTGAAAACATCAGACTAAGTAATCACATAAATCCTTCTAGATGAATCTAACGAGACAAGATATATTGGACAATACATTGTATCTTCTATTTAAAAATTAATATTTTTTTAATTATTTTAATGTGAATTTTCTAAATTTGTATAGTTTCTGTTTACATTATATCTGTATTAGTATATTGTCCCCATTGGGAGGCAATGAACTCTGTTCTGTTTTTCTTACAATAACATTACATTTCTTTATTGTCTTTTTGGACAGATTGTAAATTAAACATAATTA
This sequence comes from Glossina brevipalpis, assembly GCA_000671755.1. NCBI lineage: Eukaryota > Metazoa > Arthropoda > Insecta > Diptera > Glossinidae > Glossina > Glossina brevipalpis. The sequence continues at coordinate 779,695 of KK351108.1, forward strand.
ATAAAAAAATAAGGATATATTTTCTAAATTTTTACGGTTTGGTGGAGGTCGAACAATAAACGATAAGCAAATGCTTTTAAATCGAATCACGACTTTACCTTAATAAACATTCTGTTTAATACAAAAAAAAAAAAGAAAGTTTAATGTCAGTTTACCTTTAGCTTTGCAAATGAAACGACATGCTTAGTACATTTTTATCTCCCTTGTAACAGGATTAGAAACGTAGAGTGAATCATTACATCGATACGTAATAGTTTTCAATGCCATTTCGCCTTAAGAGATTGCGTTGTGACAGTTGCTTAACTCCAAAAAATTTCCCTTTAATAACAATTTAATTGTGCTCCCCACTAACGAAATTTTAAAATGAACAAATCATACATGCAATAAAATGAAGAGAGAAAGAGAGAGGGAGAGAGAGAGAGAGAGAACAAAGGCTTTAGTGAAAATTGATGGAATAAAAGGTTTAGATGGTTTTAAGATATTTCCCCAACGAGTTAATTGTTTCACAATACGAAGAATATTGCAGTTAATAAAAATTCACTTAATTAAATGCTTTCGAATAAGTTAAGCGGCGGTTTAGCAGAGCAACGTGCAAAAATTTTGTCAAATATTTTATGAACTCTGACCAACTATTGTATGCCCTAAGGGGATCAAGGCTATGAGCGAGTAAACCTCACTTGTTCATTGGCTTCATTGCCATATTTTCCAACTTTATTGTTTTAATTAAATAAATTGGAAATGAAATGAAACCAAAAAAGAAACAAAAACAAAAAAAAAAAGGGAATTAATATATAAAAATATATTTTTATACAGATTTTTTATTTTACTTTTTATTTTTATATGTATCAGGTTGAAAATTCTTTTTTTACCGTTGTCGTTGTTGTTGTTATATTTAAATGAAAATTGCGGTTTAAACGAAAACAACTTTTATCTATAATATCGTTCGTGTGGTACTCAACCACAAAGCACTGTACTGACTGTACTGCCCTATCATTGTCGGAATGTGCCTGACTGTTGTTTGTGTGTATTATCTACATAGTTTATCAGTCGCTTTTTCATACATATGCCACAAACATACACCTATGTATGTATCAAAGCATGCATACAGTACGGATTCAGACATAAAAGTATACGTGAAAACTTGCAAGAGATTTTTTCCTTTTTTGTTTTTTTGCATATGGTGAAGTATGAGGGAAAAAAATCTTCGTAAAAGACTAGACGTGGCCGCAAACATAGACATGTAGGGATGATACAGGCGTACATAAATGTGTGCACGCTTCTACAGAGCAGCCAAGCAGGCAAGCAGGCATATAGGCATGTTTGTATGTTCAACAGTGCATGATTATGGAAATTTGTGCCATGTATGATGGGTTGCCTTCATTGTACATTTGTATGCATCCTTGCCTGTATCTATTCAAAGTTATGCATGGGTTTGTGTCTATAGGTACGAAAGCTACATTTTGAGAGTTTTTCTACTCATCATCCAATAGTAAGCATATGTTTATTTTATCATTACGCTTGTAACATCTAAAAATCTACCATAATAGTAATTCTTAATGTGTGTAGGTCGCCTTTTTTTTATGTTTTTTTGAAGTTAAGAGCGAACTTATGTTTCGATGAATAGTTTGTATATTCAAATTTTTTATTTTTTACAGAAAGAAAAAAAATTAAAAATAACAAAATTTGTTGACAATAAATTCAAAAAAGTACAGTGAAACCAGAAAGTATGGAATCAATAAAACATATGAACTATTTATATTGAAGTGTTAATATTCCTCATCAACACTGAGATTTTGAGTTCATTTTATTTGTTCTTTCTTTTTCTTTGACAAATCACTTAGACTTGTACAAACTTGATGATGGTCAAGAAGAAAAATATGGGGAAAAGGGAATGGTTGCGATTAGCATATATATAGGATTATCGATCGATCATTCATTACAGTTGCAACCACATATTACTTGTAGTTAAGATAAAAAGAATCTACAGCGTTGAGAATTTTCGATCCGATAATCACGCTTTTTATCTGCTGTATTGTGCGGTAACCTCTCCAATGTGTGCCTATTACAACTCTGGAAGCCTTTCAAATGAAGTTAAAAAGTCAAAGAAATGATCTAAATACAACGATAACAAATCGGAAAAAGTATGATAAATTTTTGGAAATCATCGACAAACCAATTCAAACTGATGAACAAAGAAATTTCGCCAAATTCCTTTCTCCTCTTTCTCTTCTTGATGTACGCATTAGTTTTCTTGAAAGAGACAGAGATCGTTGAAATGTTTTGTTGCCAACTTAGTGATTTCGGAAATTCACTCCATTAAAAAAGGGAATATTCGAGTCTTTATGATAACTATCAAAGTTTTAACAAAATTTCTATCTTTCTAATGCAGAGACATTTTATATCATCACCTTACGTGCAACACCGGCTTCGAACATTTTTAAATGCACGGCTAGACTGTACTTGAATTTTTAGACTTACTAAGCTGTTTAGAATAGTCCTAATAGTTATAAGACGTCCCATAAATGAGTTGTTCGATATGTTTTTGTGGGTGTTACAAATCGTATGACAAATCTAATGGATCTGTAAACTTATGTCGTGATTAGAAAACACTGAAAAAAATTCCCAAATTTATCTCAGATGGTGGGTAACCATAATTCGCCACAAGGCGAATTTTGTTAACGTTTTTTTTTCTCTTTTAAATTTTTATTTAATTTCCTCAGGCAACTCAAAATGTATTCAAAAAATGTTAGCGAAGGTCTTACATCTTCTTTTCTTCTTCTTCTTCTTTTAAAAAAATAAAAAAATTAATAAATAAAATGACATTTTAAAGTATTCTCCGTTTTTTGAAGATTTCGCTGTTGTTGTTTCTTATTCTTTTTTTTTAGGTTATATTTGTTGAATTTCGTGTATTTACTTTGCCCGCTTTCTTGCTGTTTCATTTTCGTTCATCTTTCATTGATTTATGTTTAACACAATTGTTTACTTTAACTTTTCCTTTAGTTTTCTTTCTTAAATACTCCGACTGTCTACGTTGTTGTTGTTGTATTATAGACTAATGATGAGCCGAGTGTGTGGGTATTTGTGTGTATGAACTATGCATCAACTTTTGTTTTCCTTTTCTTTTCCGTTGTTTTCTGTCTTTTTTTTCGATTTTGTTTTACTTGAAATATTCATGAAACTTAACCGAAAAAAATTTTCTAAATAATAAACGACCAAAAACACGCTACAACGCTACGAAGAAAATTAACAAAAAAAACTGTGCATCAGTATCAAGCTTACATATATATGTATATCCACAAGCATAGCAAAAAAAAGGATACTTGCACACACACACACACACACACTTGCACACACATACATATGTATTTATATGTATAGGTATATATATAAATACACATAAAAGGTTATTTGCAGAATAGCGCAGAAAGAGCAAAAACAAACAAAAAATGTTTGTGGCCATAAATCAAATGGGACACAGTGCCAAAAAACATAAAAAAGAAATGAAAAAACATGAAAATAATATAATAATGCCAACGGGTATAGCTGTGACGGAACAGCAGATAACCGAACCGGCATCTGCAACAAACCAACAAATATTACCAACAAAAATAACAAAACAGCAACAATCTATCAGTGCGAGCAGTACAGTTGATGCAACAATAACAACAACAACAACATCGCGAGCAATTGTAACAGCTTTTCTATCACCACCACCAGTACCGCTTGAAACGAAATTTAAAAATTGCGAATGTAATTTACAAAACGACCGGAAACATGCGGATAACAAGCAACAGCAGCAGCAGCAACAAAACGAAACCGTAACTAAAACAGTGTACCCATCAAATAACCAACATATGCTTTCAACTGATGTCTATCGTAACTGTAAGGTATTGCGCGACGACCAACCAACAGCTACAACTATACCAAATACCACCACCACCACCACCACCGTTTTAACCTCACTTTCAACGGTATATTTATATTTGGGTATTCTGACACTGGGACTGGCATCACTATCAATACTATTTTACTCTCATGTCTCCTCCTCAGCCAACTGCCACAATATAAAATTATATCCAACAACAGAACATCATATTCCAGCTGCTGCTGCTACTGTTGTTGCTGAATATCGTGAACAATTTCGTCAAGAATTGCTTGCCTCAGAAACTATACTAAGAACGATGATAGAGAATATTATATTACAGCAGCCAATTGCCAGTAATAGAGAACACTTACAAATTGGCAAATCAATAATAGAACAACAAGACAACGGCATGACGAGGAATACAAAAGAGAATAATAAAATTGAAAGGTAAAAATAATCAGATTAATGCCTGCAAGTAAGGAAAAGTCTCCTCTATTAAGAATTTCTAGAGTACAAGTGAAAAAAAAAAGTTGCATTTTCTTGAGAGATTGAATCTCAGCTTGTTTTGAATATAAATATGATATAATAAGTGTTTTATTGCATACCTGACTGAAAGAGGAAACTTATGTCGTTTTTTCTTTTATTATTACTTAAGCACATGAATGCACTGATTGTTATCATCATTTTCACATAATTTTCTTCTGAATTGTTCACTATTTTTTGCTTATTTTTCTTAAAGTATTGATGAGGAAATTTTTATGTATTTATTTATTTATTTTATTTTTTTTTTTTGAAGAAAAATTATCTTTTTGGCTAATTGAGGCTTGTTTGGCTGGGCATACATGGACTGATCAAAAACGAACGAGAACATTCAAATTCCGTAATTGTTTCTTCTATTGGTAGCTTTGTTAGCAATATATTTTAAACATTTTTTCTAGGTTCTGTGATTAGTTTCTTTCGAGAAAGTCGTAGAGTTTACGTGAAAACGGATCAAACTGTATACGTAAAATGTAAGGTATGATACATTGTATGCGGGAACTTTAAAAGATGCCTTTAATGTCTCATAAGCCTATGAAGGACAAAGAAAGTGAGCAAGCAGAAGAATCACCACCAAGAAGATCGCGTGGCGGTTTTTACTCTTGTAATAGTTAGAACTTCAAAGATATTGCAGCGTAGCTTCTTCGGAAGCTGCTGTATCCATCAACATTTCGTAAACAAATGCAATATCCTTTTATGAGAAGACAAGCACCTCATTTCCTAAAAAAGAGTTTCTTAAGACCCCTTCCTATTTACTAATCTTCATTTAATAGAGCATTTAAATGGCACGATTTTTCAGCTACAAAGAAGACAAAAGAGAAATTACAGAGCTTGTTTAAAGCGATACCCAAATATCCAAATATGTGACCTATAAGAGACTTCTCAACTAGAAATTAAGAAACTCAGAAAAATCCATGATATTAGAAAAAGGCTGCAACGAACGGTGCTACTAAAAACTAAACGCTTTTTGAAACATTTCAAACATTTGAAATTCTCCTTATTATTTGATCAGTAATTTTCAAAATGTCAGAGGGAGTTTACACGAAAAATATTTTTTTCTCTCTAACGAAATGTCATTAATTTCCTGCATTTCATTCTTTTGTGGACAAAAACCTTTCAAGATTATCCTGAAAAAGTTCGTAATTATATTAATAGTACGCAATAGGAGCTTATTTTTCTTAGTCTATAACAATTTTTGTTTTAAATGTTTTCCTTTGCAATTTAACACCCAAATATCCCAAAAATTCCTTATTTAGTATATAACTTCAGGTGTAACTTCAGTTTGTGTTTATAGCAGAGATTTTTTTCAATCACTTACTTTATTAGTTGTTGAATAAGAATTCATAGACATACACGAGGCTTTTTTTTTATATTTGACCAGCCACTTAACTCCTATATATAATTGGTGGTTAAAAAAGTTTATAAGAGCTAAGCAAGAAAAACAAAAGAAAGAAAGAGATCAATGTCGTAAAATTTTTGTGAAATAAAAATCACATTTCGGACAAAGGTTATAAAAGCTAGAAATTGTTTATTTGTAAATTTCCAATTTCTTTTTGAAAATTTCTTCCATTTTTTGCTGGTGTAAGCTCTATTGTACTTTGATATATACAACAACAAAAGGACGAACGAACAAAAATTAAAAGTAATCCAGTTAAAGCTTCATACTGAATTCAGGTATTCACTTCAATTATCAGCAGATAGATATAAAAGTCGTCAGTGGTTGTCTTTGTCCCAATAAAATAAATGAAAAATTTTTATTTACCTTTAGTTTATTTCTGAATGTCTTCCAACTCCAGCACAACTCCGTAACTATTGTAAAGTTTTTCAATAAGTGCGAATATATTAACGGAGCAAGAAAGAACATTTTTGCTCTATGGTTTCACACACCACTTTAGTAAGTATTTATAGCAAATTTTAAGTTTTCATCCGCTTTAAGTTTGTAATTTTTTATAATAATACTTTGCAATCGTATTGATGGCGATTGTTTAGTAATTGTAAGCGAATTAATAGGTGACTAGAAAGACTAATTTCTTGATATAAAGGGAAAATCCTTTAGAAAAATTTCTGATATCTGCTTCAAATTTTCCTAATGCAACAGCAAATGAAAGATGGTTGGATGGACGGACATTACTATACAATGCTACAAAATTTAAATTGATGTCGAAAATATATATTAGGACCGACACACATGAACAAATTGACAAAATTATTGAATTTGCATATAATTTCTGCTTTCTTTGAATATATTGAATACATTTAAGTCAATCATACGACCTGTCACCCTCTTATAAACTAAGAAATATATTGAACTCTTTGTACTGTAATAAGTAGATATTCAATTGCATATCTCTCTTTCTGTTTCTGTTTCTGTTGGCAGTGCTGTTTTTGATGACACTTTCAGAACCAATTGTTCGTTTTTGTAACAACATTTTCTGGGTCACCTCACATCACGCACTCTATGTGTCTTATTATGTATGCAGAAATGGTTAACACATTGTGAACTTTCACAAGATACAAAATTTAAATTTTATTACTTGCAATAAATAAGATCATCGGAGGTAGGTGAATTGTGGAGTGACATTAAATATTCTGAAATCATATTCTTGTTCTCCATAATACAATAGAACGATAGACAATAGAAGAAAGGAATATGCATTAAATGTTATGATTGCAAATAAAAGGAAAATAATACGTAGCAAATTTATTTTTAAATAACACACACACATGTGCATTTATGCATATATTTATAAGTACTTGCATGCGCATAACATATCTTAATATAACACATATAAGCACAAAAGTTTCTTTTAAACAAATTTTTTCGTACTCAAAGTTTTTTGTCATTTCTTATGATTAGAGTTTATATGAATATTTATGTGTTTTCTGTTTTTTTTTTTCTTGATTGTAGAACGAATTCTTTCAAGGCAGCTCATACTCTACCGGAAAATGATTATAACACTACAAGAAAACTGAAGAGAAAAGAAAATGAATATAATGACAAGTACAATAACAACAACAACAACAAGAACAAATACGATGATAACAGTCATTACGAATCTTCCAAGACAATGGTATTCCAACTAAGGCAACGTCGAGATATCTCCTCATCTCCGGCATCCATGCACGGTAAGTAAGTGCAATGCGGCAAGCAACAAAAGCCAATGTAAGTAACCTAGCGAACCAGCGAACCAGCCAACCAACGAATCAACCCAGTAGCAACACTCAATAACTAGAAACAACTTTTATTCAGCCAACAGCCAACAAACCAATTCATATCGTTCACAATGTAGATATAAGATGTTGTTGTTACTGCTGTTGTTTGTGTTGAAGTTGTTCTCGAAAGTATGCAATGAAATACTGAAAACAATTTAAAAATCCCGAAGAAAAAACACTTAGTGTAAAAGTTATTCGAAAGCTAAATCACTGGAGTAAATAATTGTACCAGAGACCCTAAAATAAATGAAACTTTTCCTTGTTGTTGTGTGCATATAAGTGAAAGAAAATATATTTTAAGTGCTTGGTAAGAAAAGAAAAGAAATTCATTTAAAGCAAAACAATTAATTTTCTAATACTTTCTGCTTTAATGATCTCAATGATGATCTTAATATTCCAGCTGACCTTAGGGAAAATCTTCGTCCTTTTGATTCTCATATTCTATGCTTATTATTCATAAAAGGCAATCACCAACCTATTCATATTGTGTTATTAAAAAACTCAAAAAATAAATTAAATGTTTTTCATTAGGAATGAAAAGAAACAGTCCAAGGACTCAGATTTGTTTTTACTCCTCATCAATTTTCTTGTTGGTTGGAAGGTCAGAATTATCTCGGCATTTTTGCTTAGAAACTTTACTTTTCTCATGTAAAAGTTATGATAAAATCTATGTTTTTTTTAATAAAACAAATTTTTTATTCATTATTTGGTTTGCAAAAAAAAAAAAACTATACCGAACATCATTATTTTAAAACTTATTCTTTGTCTCAAGCTATGTGTTGGCAATTAAATTTCGTTAGAGAAATGGTCAATTATTTTAAAATACGTTTACCAAGTGATACAAAAAGAGACGGCGAAGTCCAAACGAGGTCCTTCAATGGAATCGAATTATAAAATTATTTTAGAAGAGAAGAAGAATGTTCTTGGCATCTCGTCACCACGTAACTTTGACGGAGCTTGCTTATAATATGAATATGAACTCATTCACAGTTGTAGTCTGGGATAACAAATCTGTAACTCTGGATGTTAATGCAAAATTACTCAACGTTTGTCAAAAAAAAAACTCCGAGTTTCTGCGAAAAAGCTGCACTCATGTCATTGATCAAGAACTCTCGTTTTTTGGAAGTTTTTCGACAATTCTTTAAGGAAAAATACAAATAGGTTAAGAACTTATAAAAGAAAAATGAATCTGCTCGCGGTTTCTGTCTTGGATAAGAAATCTGTGCGTCTGCGTCTTGATGTGAAATTATTCAAACTTTCTCAAAAAAACAAACTGTACAATATCATTCATCAAGAGCTCTATTCCTTATGTATAGTTCCTTTGAACTTTTTTTTGTTAATCCTTTGAGCAAAAAAAAATCCAAACTTGTCAAAAAAAAAAGAAATGAACCTGCTCCCGTCTATTGCTTTAGTAAGAAATTGGTTGCTTCGTATCTTAGTGCAAAGCAATCCAACGCCTTCCAAAAAGAACGCCGTGATCAACAATTCTGTTTTCCGTATGCTGTTTTCTGGATTGCTGACTTTTGAATTAAGCAGTCCAAGTCTATGAAAGTCCATCCAGATATTACTAACCGCTACTAATCATACAACCATTACTTAGTTAAGTGTTAGCATAAGCGTTATTTTCACAAATGGATCTTCAATCATGTTATATAAACGCTGAATTACTGTTTATATTTAAACATTCTTGAGACTTTTATGACAGTTTGAATATGACGACAATAAAATTAGATTTGGCATAAAACTTACGAGAAGAAAGCAACTCGGCTTTGAGTGTACATATTCGACCGTTTGTTAAGACAACATGTGTTAAATGTTATTAATATCAGCTCGAAGTTGTGCGCTCATCGCCTTAGTTTATTGTTGTACAATTTTTCCTTAAGATAATCGCAACAAAAAGCATATAACTAAACTTCATCAAGTTTCATAAACCTGGCATCTAAATTATATCATAAAATAAAACTACAGTTAATTTTGTACAATATATGTTTTCATTGGCAATGTGACGCCGCGTCTACACAACATATCTTCCATATCTATGCCATTAATTTCAAGTTTTAGAAAAGTATTAAAACTTTATTCTTCTTACTGAATTTATTATTATTATACTCTAGATTAATGAAATTAATTCTTAGACTAGAGAGATGAAAACACTAGCAGCATAGGCTATCCGCCCGTCGGTGTTTTTTCATTTATTGGCTGTGACTCTACGAGCAAAGAGATTTGAACCCACTTGTACTGACTTGCTAGAGACGCTTCTTAACAATTCAGCCACAGTTGCGGCTTCTTATCGAATTTAGCATATTGGAGAAAGTCTCCATATCTCGTACTACAATTCCAGTTTTCAAATTATTTTTCTTCTTTGATTTTTGAAGCGGATCCCTTTGTTGAATTTTTTGCTCCAAATCATCGCAAAGTTTTGGAAGAACAAGATATGGAAATTAGAAAGAGAACTGGTTTGAAGGGAGCTGCACCCGGTGGCGATGAATGGATCTACTTGAATACGTACTGTCGTGTACCGGAGAAAATTATTACGGGCTTTTGCAAAAGTACCCAAGAATATTGCCCGCCCAGTCCGCAGGGACCACCGGGACCAGTGGGTCCAAAAGGTCCCACAGGACCGCCTGGTTTACCAGGTAAGCATCTAGTTCTAATGCTCTACAGCTATATAAAATTGAAGCTTTAATAGTACTTTACACTTTTATAATAATAATCCATTTAGGTATCCCCGGTCCAAAAGGCAATCGCGGTGATGTTGGATTACCTGGGCCACCGGGTGTCGATGGACCTATGGGTTCACGAGGACCAAAAGGTGATATCGGAATACCAGGGCGTCCTGGTTTAGATGGTAGAGATGGTGTCCCGGGTGAACCGGGCTTGGATGGCGTGCCTGGCCGAGCCGGTGCAGACGGTATTCCTGGTAAAGATGGCCTCCCTGGACGTGATGGCAAAGATGGGCAAAATGGTAAAGATGGCAAAGACGGTGCATCCGGTCCAAAAGGCTCACAAGGACCGCCTGGTGAAAGAGGATTAAAAGGTAAATGTTTTTAAATAAAATTTAAAACTGACGTCGCGATTAAGACATATAACAGACCACTCAATAAGTTCATAGCATCATTAAATCTTTTTTGTCACTTTGCTATTGTTGTGGTTGACTTGTGACACGCAGCATCGTCTTGGCGTTATGTACTGCTGTATACAACTACGTACTGTTACATACTGCTTTATATTCTTCTATGCTACTGGTCCTTTGCCCGCTTCTAAGATAGTCGAATATTATACCATGTGCCATGCTGTTCACTCAGCTGGCTGTTATATACTACTATATGCGTACACTTTCTATGATAAAGAGTAAGTGTATTATAAAATATTCAAAAGATGTCATAATGAAGTTTTCAATTTCAAATGCTAACTAACTAACTGAATTAGATCAATCAATTTCTAATGGCTTCACATATTTAACACATTTTTCTCCTATCGAAAGAAGAACACGAAAATTTCATTTTCTGAAAAGACAAAGTAATTTTTTGTTTCTATTTATATGTATTTTTTTTTCCTGTTTATTTAGTTGTTGTTTGTTGTAAGGCTTTTTCAGAATTGACCGAACGGCAAAGTTTTCTTTTTATTTGCATTTCTTTTCCTTTCCTCTTTTACTTGTAGTTATGTAAATGTTTAAGTAAAGAAGACAAACAAAATTTTATGCTCTAACTCACACTGTCTACCCGTCTACCCTCCTTAAAGTGTTCTTCATCCCTTCATTTCCTACAATCATGTTGTTCAAGTCCTTTGAACTATTGTTGTGAAAGTGGAAATTTTTTTCACTTGAGTTACAATTAAGTTGCTTTAGTTGACTTATATATAAACATATATATGTATATATATTTATATATCTATATACATGCATAAGTACACCCTAAAGATGAAAACTCACACACCCGCAACCATTTACTTGATTCGGCTTTTTTAGTTTTTATGTTCCTTACAGTTGATGGACCGTGATTAATTGTAGTATGATTAATGGGGAGAGACTGAGAGAGAGAGAGAGAGAGAGAGAGGGCGCGAAAGAGAAGGAAAGTAGAAAGCATACACACCATAGAAGTATCGCTAAGACTATATTATGACTTTTTAATGATGTAGAAAACTTAAAAGAAGCGATTAAAAGTTAAGTTCTCTATGCCAGACCAGTGTAAGGGAAAAAAAAATCATAAAATTTCTATAATTTTTTTTATTTAGAAATAAAATGCAAACTTTAATATAAAAATTAAATTATGTTTACTTTTCTCTTTGAATGCTGCAGGCATCGCTGGGCAACGTGGTAGACCGGGCAAACCGGGAGCTGACGGTATACCTGGAATCCCGGGTATCAATGCGTGGAAAATACAACTTCATAATGGCTCCTATTCTAATGACTTATTAATACCACCTTCTATTACAGGTAAACATTAGTGAATCTTTTTGCATATTCTTAAAATATTTGTAGCCTCCGCTAATGGTGAAGCGAACAGATGTTATGCATATAGTGGTTCGATCTTTAGTAGCCCAAAATAGTTTGCCTCTTCTAAAAAATATAAAAAGTTTGGAGATCACCATATCATGTCTACTCTTAATCGAGGCAAGACAAGATTCAGAAGTGATGAATTAACATTAATCATGAGCTAACTATATTCGCCAATCGGTCTGCAATTCACTTGTTATTGAGGTTTTAGAAATAAAACAATGAATCGAGATTGCCATGTAACTTAAATGAATTCATCGATAAAGCTTTGCCATTTTCATCTATAATCCGTTATTCGTCATTACTACTGAACCCCTGGTCTTTATAGGCGAAAATTTGAATCAAATTATGTTTAATGGAGACAGCTTTCCTTCAGTAAAAAGAAAGCACAATAAATGCTCATCGGACGGGTCTTGATCAGGTCTATACGATATAAACAACAAATTTTCCTAACCAAGCTTTCCCAAATATCACCGAGACATTTCAGATTTATGCCGCTTATCATTGTCGTAATGGAAGCCCTGATCAATTCTGGACATTTTATTTCGATTGTACGCCGTATAGTCCCTTTAATTTTTGGCTGCACACCATGAAATGAAACAGTGGCGGTGAATTTTTATCTTTGGTTCAGAGCATCCCATGCGATTTCAAAAGGCGAAGCATTGCCTTACACGACGTCATGCGAAGCTTTGTTTGACATCATGCTAAGCTTCATTCATCTTAGACCGTGATTTATTTCACATTTGAGTTTTTCCTAATTTTCATCGTTAGTTATCAATCACTTCAAAAATGGTTCAATTTCGTATCGTTTCGCAACCGATGCGCAGGTCGATAATTAATCCATACAAATTTTCACAGTCAGTTCATATGGTACCTAAGTAGTGTGCTTCTTTTTCTCTCTTTTTGTTCAGAATTGTTTATTAATTTGTGTTTAGTTCGCCAGAAATATTGCAAGAGATGTCCAGTTCCTCCTCGATTTCTCGATAGCTTTCATCGAGTTGAATCGAAAACAATAGAAATTTCCAGAAAGCAAACGAGCAAACCATACGCCTGGTTCTGATTTTGATGAAGTATCTTGACCACTTAGATCACGAAACCTTTCACAAGCCTTGAAAGAATTATGGACTTGATTGAAGCGATATTATACACAATAAAAAGTTTTCGAGAATTTTATTTTATTTTCAAAATGCAATGGATTTTGATTGAATTGATAGAGGTCGACTTTCTTATGCACTATAATCTGCTATGACTAGCATATGCTACGTTACGTTACTTGAAAGTTTTCTACTAGGTAAAAACGTGTACTGTAAACTTATTCCGTTGTCCCATACATAGCTGAATGGCGACATTTATTTGAATACCAGGCTTCCAAGTAAATGTGATGTGTGTAAATGTGTAAGCATGCTTTTTAAAAATAACTTAAATAAACTTAAGAACAATATTTTGCGTAAATGTCAATAATTTATATTCTAGAAAGACATTAATTTGAAAATTGACTCGTAATGTAAACTTTTCGCTCGATCAAAGGTTTATGCCCTAATTAACGTATGTTTCATTAACTATGTATCGAGTAAAGCTAATGCATATAGAATTTTTTTACTTATTCCCAGATGATTGAAGAACAATTTAACGTACATCTAATTAGTGCTTACCCAAAGCGATAGTTTGTTTCTTAACTCAATTGAACAATTTGTACATTTTCGCTATTCACTTTCAGTTTAGTTTTGTCTTCTTAATGTCGAATAGACGACAGCATGAAATACATTTTCTTCTGTGCTGCATCCAAACAAACGTCGAGTCCTTTATTTTGCTTAAACGTAACAAAACAATAAACAAGAAAGAGATTATATTTCAGCTTAAGGCAAATCTTTTGGTACCAACTACTGCTTATTTAGTGTTGCTATACGTTCAACTTGAAGATAGAGAGAGAGAAAGAAGATACACTAATTTCTTCATTTAGTTTGCGTAAAGGATAAATCCTTCTCAGCCAAAAGCTATTTTGAAACTTTTTGCAAGTAAGACAGAAACCATTTGTTGCATTTTTTTTTTGATTGGAATTCAACAAATTAAGCGAAAAAAGGAGAGCCTTCTTACACTTATGTAGCTTGTTACTTTTAAGGAATTGTCCTATTTTTGGTGTAATGAAAAACGTTTTCTGTATGCATTCAGGTTTTGTTTACTCAAAAACAAGCAAAAAATATAAAATTCGTTTTAAGCTAAATAGAGCAATGAATAGAGTTTTCCATTAGCAACGCAAATTTTTCACTTTTTATTGATTTAAAAAACTTGTTATTGCAAAGTGCCAAGCGCACGCTTATATTTAATTGCTACCAACAATTATTGATGTTTAGTTTTGTATTCAAAACTATTTTAGAAAGATATCGATGCGATTAAGCCAGATAAACTTGAATATTTTAGTATATTAGAGTTAACCTTAGTTAGTCCTTAAAATTTCGACAGAAACTTCAGAGATCCTACAATATATATATATTCTCCATCACCATCAAATTTAGAATCCATTTAAGCATTTAGAATCGACTTAAAATTGGGCAGACACATTGGGAGTTTTCTTAGTTACATTAATATTAAAAATGAGATAAATCAATAGGCCACGCCTACAGTATAAAATAAGCTAAAACACGTAGGATTTCTGGCTGTTCTTCTCAGCGCTTAAAGACTGCAAAATAAAAATTTCCAGGGTATTCAATAAAAATAGAAAAACCTTCCCGCCCATCCATTAAAATTTAGGGTACAAAAGAATCGGCGCAGCCGAATATAATTTTCTCGCTCGTTAATAAATTCTAAAATGTAGCAAATGAAAGGACTAAAGCTTCCACCTAAATCTGCAATGGGAAATATTACTATTATTATTAATATTTTACTATTCCGATGCTTTTGTTAGGAAGTTGCACATTTTGCCCGGAAAGGTAAATTACTCCAAGCAAATGTAACTATGTAGCAGACAGTACCAAATTCGTTTGCCAAATTTCGAATTAGTAGCTTTAACCTCACAAACGGTCCACACGGTCGCCCGGAAGCACAGTTCAATAATGACGTATTAAAAGTCACCCTTAAGTCGAACCTATTTCAAAGTGTTTATGAATTATCACATCATATATATCATATAATTTTATCTTATATTTATAACTTATCAGCAAATGTTGTCTTTTTTTTTACAAAATTTCACTATTGACAATCTGATATTTATGTTCATACTGTAAGGGAATCAATTCAATGGTGCTTGTCTAACATTTCGGCTATCGTTCGCTCGTGTGTTAATATCAGAACTTTTGGTTTCAAGTGCTATCTAATCATTTTCGTCAAGTTGGGTATGACGATTAGCATCTTACTAGATGGAAATTTTATTAATGGAATTCGTAATTTCTCCATGTTTTGAGTAGGAAACTATTTCGGCAGAAAAATTATGCTTTTTGTCAGTTTCTTAACAGAACTCTCTATACAAACTCCGGTTTATATGCAACTAAAGCATTTCTGGATAACTTATACTTTTGTAGATGATAGGCAAGTTTTTGATTTATGGATAAAAACAAACCAAAAGAAAAAGACCCCATTATACATATGTATTAGAAAACATGGTGGCCAGAGCAAAATGTGATGAAGAAGTAAGTAACTGTTGATGACCGAACGCTATATGGAAATAAATGTACTTAGGATTTTAGCACTACGATTGGTTGAAAATTTCATCAAAATTGTTTGAATATTTTTTTTTTCTAAGAAATCATAGATTTTTCTACAATTAAGCCAAGTTATCGAAATGCTACGAAATGTGTAAGTCTTCTAACGCGTTTTCGTTAAATTCTTTATCTAAACTCTACATAAAATACGACAGAAATATATTCTTGAAAACTTGAAATAAATTTAAGGCTTATATAGGGTTATCTTATACCAGCTGTGTTTTTGTTGTGCACTCCCTATATTCTATTCCTAATACAAATTCAAATTCAATTCTACATATTTGCAAATGATGCGAAATTTATGTTTTATGCATGAAAACAATCAACGTAATCAAAAATAGTTGCCACCATAAAAACAGTGTAGACATTACAGTCGAGAAAAACCAACCAGTAAATACCCTACACTAAGCTGTCTAACACAAAACATCACTTACTTTCATGAAAAAATACCGCGAATTATATCTTGTTTTCAGGTTAAGTCATGGTTTTCACACGAGCCCTGACAGATAATGTACGAGGTCTAAAGAATAAACTGACATTGGTTCACATTTAAAAAATTTAATTTTTCTATCAAAGATTTTATTCTTCTACTATTTCTGCCATAAAGTACTAAAAATTAAACTTTGTTGCCATATAAGGATTTAGTTCTCATAAGAACCTGGAATGAAAAAGTAGAACTACGTAGTCTAAATGGTGATGCAATTAATACCTATATCAACTTTCTATTGCGGACCAATTTCAACTTTGAAAATATTAAAGATCGGACTTTTTTGTTATATAAGGACTTGTTTTTCATGAAAACACGAGGCTATAAGTCCGTTTCCTATCGAATTAGTTTTCTTTCTTTATTTTGAAAATGAGCCAAACTAGTTAAAGGACATCCCTATAGCGTAACATAAACTGGAAATATCTTTGCTTTCTGGGTATTTAGCTGACCACCTATAGACCACTTATACTCTACACTACGAATACTTCGTCAGTGTTCTATAAAAATGGTCAAAACCTGCCACACCTATCCAATATTATAAACTATCGAAATGTAGTTTTTCGCCATTTCGTTCGATTCTGTATAAATTCTAAATCATATTTGTCGAATTCGATTCGATCATAGTATGCAACAAAAATACCACTATTAATAGATGAGGCCCAACAGAAGGGTATGACTTTTTTTCAGATTCATTGGATTTTCTTTTTGTCATCAGATTTTCCTTTCTGATAAAGATTTTTGTTCTTTATATATGCTAGATTTTTAATTCAGAGTATTTGGCTGATTTTATGTCCATTATTTCGTATAAATACTTTAATGGAAAATATTTACTTAATTTAAACGATCTCGTGCTCAGGGTAGATTTATTCATCAGGTAAATCCGCTTATACCAGCATTTGCATACATACACAGACAGCATTTACATCTTTTATCCTTTTTTGCTTGAGTTTTTCTTTAACCGATCAAGAGCTTTAGGCGACGACCAACCGTACTGAACTATACGAAGCAACCGAAAATGAAATGTTCACCTAAGTAAACAATAATAACCATAATGCGGATGTTCTTTGGCTTATATGGATGAAGTGAAAAAGCATTCTTTACTACATCCTTGCTTCCCCTTTCACTCTATGTGCTCCTTTGAATTGTTCCTTATTTTCATATTTATGGTTAATGTTCTGATTACTTTCGTTAAAGATTTATTAATGTATTCTGCTTTTTCGTTTTTTTTTTTCTGAAATATTTAATTTCGCTGCAATTGTTTATTGCAATAATATTTATGTTTACCTTACTGCCGACTCCTGCTGTCACGTCATGCAGACAATACTGCTCCCTACGGTCAACGTACGTTAGTAGTGGAAGAAGGTAAACTATTAAATTTAAGCTGCGCAGCTACCGGCAATCCTACGCCTCGTGTAGAGTGGCGTCGTGATGATGGGCGCACCATTAATGTAAATGGAGTTGAAAGTAAGTAAAACCAAAAAAAAAAGAAGCCTTATAAAACTGGAAATAATTACTCTGTACACAACTACTTACAACCTGTGAGCTTGCGTGCAAACAGAAACCACATTAAATATCATTATCATCAAAGTTACTCAGTGTAATTATTTCTTTTGTTTTTCCTTTTTTCTCATTTTATTAATTTTTTTTCTTTTTTTTTTTTTCTTTTTTTTTTACCTTAAACTCAGTGTCTTCCATAAGTGGTGAATATTTAAAATTTACGAATATAACGCGCCATCAGATGGCCGCCTATACATGTTATGCCAATAATGGTATAGCGCCTGTGGCGAACGCAACATTTCTGTTGGAAGTTCATTGTAAGTGTTTTTCTTCTTTTTTGTGCATAATATATGAACGAGAAAATGTTATTGTGTTGGTCGGTAGGAAATGTGGTTAAATTTTATGTATATATTTTCCTTACACTTACAAACACTAATACACACTTACGATGCGCAAACACACAAACCATACCATACCGTATACTATACATGTGCAGTTTCACCCATGATATCGGTCTACAGACAAATGATTTATGCTGAGTATGGACGTACGGCTACACTGGAGTGTTTAGTGGAAGCTTTTCCTGAAGCCATTAAGTACTGGGAACGTGCTTATGATGGAAAAATTTTAGATCCCAGCGATAAATACCGTATTGAAACGTATCCTGAAGGGTAAGTACAGCTAACTATAAAAAAAATTTCAATTTTTTTTTCTTTTTTTTTTTTTTATTTCCAAGCACATATAACCATATGTTTACTTACATTATAGCTTTAAAACCACAATGCGTTTGACTATAAATAATTTGCGTAAAGATGATTTCGGTTATTATCACTGCGTAGCCCGAAATGAACTAAATGCAACTATGGTCAATTTTGAAGTAGCACGTAAGTGAAGAATCAATAATAAATGATTACACTATTTTATCGTAGTTTAGGTAAGTTTCAAAGGATTCACAATAGAAAAGTATGGAAAAAGCAAAAAAAAAAAAAAAAAATTAATTTCTTCATAAGGCAAACGTTAGATTTTTATTTATTTTTCTACAGTCATGAAATGTATTCTGGTTTGATATTTCAATTTTAAAAAGAGGGAAGGACTTAATCGCTTCCGTATGACTCTCTTTTACCTGTTCTTGAAATGCTTATTATTTCAAAAACTAAGATAAAAAGCAGTGACTTAATTTATAAATCGTACTTAATATTTAACCATAGGTTATATTTGAAAATAGATGTGATGCGTTCACAATGAAAATGTTTTATCCCAAGTACGAGCGTTTTTTGAAAATAGATTCAAATGGACAATTTTTACAACCACTCGCCACATAACAAACTGCTAAAAAAAAGTCGTTGAATAGGAAAAATTTTCGATTTTTAATACTTCTCGACAAAGATCGGTTCAAAATAGTTTTTTTTCTTCATGCTATATGATTATAGAAGGTTTGGATGGGAAAAAACCACTTTCTGGTATTAACTTTCTTTTCCCTTATAAACAATTTTATCAAACAAAATATAAAAATGTCTATAAAATATCCAGTCGACCATTGTGACCGGCGTTAATCAGAAGATGTAATGTTATGTTTTGCTATATAAGGTATAAGTTCCTTATGTCGAAAACTTACGACATCATGACTTTTGACATATCACGCCGATTTTTCGTATCCACCTCATTAGTAAGTCTTTGTAGCGTCATGGTTCCATTTCTGGTTGGAACAAATTATAAAACACTACACCCACATAAATTTAATTTAATTTTTATCTCCAATTACTATTACGGATCAGCTATTTTATCAGTGATAAAAATTGGTTCCAAATAATAATTCTCTTCATATACAAATTTACTACAGTGAATTTGACTCAAATTGGTATAATTTTCAGACTTACCCTCATATATTGAGGATTCTTATGAATAGTAAACTTTTATATGACAACAGATTGGCATATTTGATATCTTAAACCGAGGATACATAAAAAACTGTGTTAGGTGAAATGATGTAGGGATTAGTTTACCCATAATGAAGTGATTTCTACACGACTCTAGAATTGAGTTATTGCGATTTTCCAAAGATACTTAATTAGTTTCAAATCGAGAGACACTTCTAGGAGTGAAATTGACAAATATTAGGACTATTAGTTAGTAAAGCATCACCAAATGTTTACATGAATTTACCACATATGGTAGAAGAACGAAGCAAAGAACTTAGTAACGTAACACTTGGGATGAAAAAGTAATGATAAGATTTTTCTTTATCAAAAATCTATATTTTTTCGTTTTAATTTTAACGTGAAAATAAGAAATCTTTTTCTGATCCCCATTATGCCCGCACTTATTGAAGACATTCCCAGGCTAGTGAAATTCACAAAAAAAAAAAAAAAATTATATTTCTTTTGTTGTACATATCAAATATTTGTATCACTTTTTCATGATTATTGGAAATTTTAATAAATGTTTACATATAACGTTATTTTCTTTGTGTACTTGTTGCTGAAAATATAAATGAAAAAATTATATTCGCCTTAGGGAGAATCTTTTATACATGTGGCTTCAAATCAATACACAACGTTGTATTATATGAATGCGGGCAGGCAAACACGTGCGTCCAAACAGAAATGATTAAATCGACTCATAATCTTACACTGTTGCATGATGAAAATACTCTATGGGATGTGTAATATAAAGTGAAAATACACAAACCTAATATTCCCTTATCATTCGATACGATAATAAAGCTTAGTTTTTGATTTCACGTCTACTATATATCTATTAACTGTAAAAGTTTGCTTAGCCGACTATGTATCATGCTACGCTGTCTTCTAAAGAGGCAGAATATAGAGATCATACAATTCTTTATATTTGTTCCTTATATAGGACAAATTAATAGCAGAGTTGCCAAGTTACTAATAATCGCATTCAAGAAATGTTATCGATTATAAGAAGAATACTAAAATAATATGTTTTAATAGTTAGACCAAGACTCGTAAAAACATCTTTCGCTTTGGATTAACGCGGAATCCTAGTCGTGAAAATACTAACTACACGGTGCATCTAAGTACTGGACAATTGTTCAGTGAACGACCCCTGGAGAGATGAAAGATCTCTTAGTAAATATAAAATATATATTAACATTCCAAGGTGCCAGCATCAAACATTAGCGGTTTCTTTCTGGTAAAAAATTCCCTGATCTGTGATCCCACAACCACCACGGTACTCCACGAAGATCTGTTTTCTGCAAGCAGGCAACAAAGTTTTCTCCTAGCTTGATAGAGTAACATAACAACCGTAGCATGGTTTTCGTTTTTGAATTTTATATACATCCCGGAAATCTTAGGATATTTTGTACTCGGGAAGTCATCGACCCAGTTCAGCCCAGTCCGCCATGCTTTTATCCCAACTAGTACTTCAAACAGGCATAGAAAGAACTAAGACAGTTGTTGGCATGGCTTAATAGTAACAAACTATCAAAAATTGAAACCCACCTTATAAAAGAGCCACTCCCATTTACACTTCTTTCTACAACTCATTTACATAGTGACGGCCAAGCTTTGATAAAATAAATATCAAATTCTTAGCTATTAAATTCTTGACTTAACGTTTATAGCGGCGACCCAGCAGAAGCGAAAATTTGCTATAGTTACGTTCCGCAATGGGCAAAAAGTCGAAATCGCCTTCCCAGGAACTTTGTAATTTTTCCCGTCTCACTCGAACAATACTTACTATAAGTTTTCGTTTTTCTTTGCTTTTGATTTGTCGAACAGTCGCTTTTAAAAGCCACTCTTAGAAAATGTTTACCGTGTTTTTATTAAAATATTTTCTTTTTTTTTTTTATTAAAATCATTTTGACCGTTATTCTAATCATACAGCGCAAGACCCAAATAGCGAAACTCCTTATGTCGGTAAAGAAATTAAAATTTATGGAAAACGTCCTCCGGAAAGTGGCTGCCCGGTATGCGATATATGCCCTGACCCAAGGTAAGAATTAATGACAAAATAGTTAATTAAATTTTTGTAAAATGTTCGTTTTTTATATTTTCTACAAATGTTTGTTTTTACGTCTGTTCCTTATTTGCTAATGTTTAACATACTATCATCTCTGTCATGATAAGTTCCTTCTTTGTATTCTTTTACGTATACTTTTGCAAACAAATTTAATTAATTGAGTCTTTGAGAAATCTATAAGAGACTTCTTTTCTTCCCCTTTTCCTCTTTTCTACTTTGTATTGCAGCTTGTTACAATGCAAGGATTCGATTAATTCCAATTTTGAAATTCAACCGACTGGAAATTATAGTTATCCTGGTCTACCGAAACGTAAAAAGAGTAAGTTGTGCTCGCTATAAACATCTTGTACTGGCAATGTTTATGTGCCTGTGTGTGTATATGCGTATAAAGTTATTTAAGAGAATTCGCTTCGAGAAACTTTTAATTGAATTGCCTTTGCAATGTATACATCACAACAACACTTGAAAGTGAATGTGAAAGTTGGTTGTGTTGTGAGTGAGCAAGAGATGACGGAGTGTGTTTTTCTTTTACACTCTTTTTCTTTGTTAGGTTGTTTTCTTTCTATTCGTCTAATTAAGTTCTGCTGATGAGAAGTTTGAAAATCTACATTTGTCTCATTTCCTTTACTATTTTTTTTTTTGTGTAAAAAATATTAAAAATCAAAGAAGTCAAAATGGTTACACGTACACAAAACGTTTTGTGTTGACTTAGTTGGCTTTGAAAACCTCTAAAATCTCATCGCATTAATACAACTTTAGATATTCTAGTCAAAAAACTTGTGGATCCGCATAACTCATACAAGCTCATACAACTCACAATCAAATGGTTAGTGAATGCTATAAACTAGTCTTTCCGCTAAGGATTTCTTTTCCTTTGCTTTAGAATTAGGTTTTGTTCCATAGAACGCAGTAGATTTTGGCAGTTAGGAATTCGGTGGAGTCCATTTTTCTTTTTTGCATCTAATTCTCTTTAATAATTTTTAGCAGCATCACGATTTCTTAACTTCGCAGCCTCCTCTGATTTTGTACAAAATATCTGTTTTGACTGCGGTTGGTTGAGATTGGTAAGCAACATCGTAAACGGTGAAATTTCCTGTGAGGTAGTTAATGGGAAAGAAGTGAGGATACGCACAATCGATATATGGTATCCGATTTTACCGATTGACTATTTATAACAGCTTCTGTCACAAGGTAGTTGTAATTAAGGTACAGTCCACTCGACAGAAAATTGAACCCGACCTTGCGGACTTATTAGTCGCACTTCTTATTTAGCAGACTACGCTGTAACTCAAAGTCTGCTATTTTATCCTTCAGCCAGTTTGCTCAGCTTGTCTCTTTAAATTTGACTTCAATCACGGCTACTTTAGCACTATTTTAACGTTGTCTTACGTGTTTTAATAAGTAAACGTTCAGAGGGTAAGTCGAATACGAGTAAACATTTCGAAGGATATCGGTCCTATTAAATCGTACATAAGCGTGAAGAGAATAATTTTTCTCCACTTAAGCGGCTGTTGCCCACTTGAATTTATTGATTATGTGCCAAATTTATAGGATAGTTTTTGAATAATGTTGACGTCTCGCTTAGTATATCTCGGGAAAAGAAAAGAACTAGCTTATAAAAGATGGTTAATAGGCAAAATTCTGGTAAAATTCTTTCGTATAAGCTCTAACGCTTTTTGTACTTGTATGGTAATAATTAAATATCAGCTACAAGTCATATCGCAAGTAAAAAACCTCGACATTTTTTAAGCGATATTTTACGCATATACATACAATACACCGATCAATAATTCTCAGGACTAAGTAAAAATAAGCTAATACGAATTTCTTCCTCAACGCTTGTTTAACATTTCGAAGTATTTTTGGTATAACTTCAAAATTCGCTTCTGTTTTCGTGATGATCTCACAACGATGTCCAAATCTTTTCTCCTGAGGAACTTTTATGGGCTTTGCATGCACACAGCACTTGGAAGGGACCAAATTGGGAGAATAAGGATGATGTAGTAGCGGAGCAGATTTTAATTACTGTCATTGCGAAACAATAACATAGTGTTTTGGTTGCAGTATAAAGGAAACCGTTACCGATTCTGAGAAAAGCTTTCTTATGTCCGATTTGCATATAAATGAATGAATACATAGACTCTTGTTATCTTTGGAATGTCAGCTAACTCTTACAATTTGTCTTTTCGATTACCGAGAATAATTTTTACTATATTTTTTTATGGCGTCCAGTGCGTTCAACACCATCACTGGAAATCAACAACAAATTCTTGTTTTCTACACAAAATTCTTCAAACCAATGTTGGGTTCGAGCGGTATCCTATCCCAATAAAATCCACTGTTTAGTCAAAACATGAAATTCAGAATTTTCCATTGTTTTGAAAATAACAAAAGTAGAGTCGCTAAAATCGCTGTCAATCATAAACAAATTATGCGTATGGTGTGAACTTTTGACAGGCGTCCTTAGAGATTTGGTTGTTCCTAAAAACAACATGGATTATTGGTGTTGTCCCGGGAATTATTGATAGATGTTTTATACATTTATGGTATGTATATTTTCATTCTATTTTGATAAGGCTGCCTGCTGTATGCGGTGGGCAAACCAGTGTTTCACAAATTTGTCGATGAAAATTACGGATCATGGCTGAAAGATGCTGCGGCAGCCGAATTGGAACGCGAGAAAACTTTCGTAACCAACGAAAAGGACAACTACAATTTATACGAATTCACTTCAAAAATCCAATACCGTATGAATGATGTGCCGCGCAAAAAATACGAAGTAACCGAAGGTTTCCAGGTACGTTTTCATTGTAACGTTATCTTGTATAAATAAACTGTTCTTTTAATGTTTACATGTGCAGGGCAACGCTCATGTAGTGTACAATGGATCATTCTATTACAATCAGTACAATTCTGACCTCGTGGTGAAATTGGATTTGATTACTATGAAAAAAATCAGTAAGTAATTTAATCTTTCTAATACAACTCCATCGATAACAAACTGGCACACAGCATTTACAAGCGCATTTGCTGTTTGCCTTCCTATGTGTGTCTGTGCGGATGTTGCAAGCATTACCGGAAAACAAGGAAAAAATATACAGTCTAAGCAATTTTGTTTAACAATACTTATACACAGATGCACAGATGCACATGATGCACATGTCCACATATAAAATACTACACATGTACGTCTGGTATGTGTACTTATGAGTGCGAGTACAACTGTTGCAATAACAAAGCATGTTGTTTGGTCTGTTTGACTTTAATTATAGCCACTCAGCTGCCGTATGCAGGCGTAGCAACTGGTAATAAATTGTACTCGACAGATTACAATTACATGGACTTTAATGTGGATGAGGTCGGTTTGTGGGTAATTTACAGCACTTACGATTCGAATAATACTCTGGTGGCCAAGGTAAGTGAACGAACGTTACGTATAAATGAATACGTTTTCATCTCTCCCCTCAAAAGATAGTAAACGAAATGAAATGAAATGTGCAAGCAGTCAGGCAAGCATCCATTCATTTATTCAGTCAGCGTAAATAATGATCGGTCTCTTCATTATTTCTTTACACAATAATTTTCTTTATGATTTTCGCATGCTTAGGGAATGAAAGCGTGCTTTTTCAATAGTCACTCACTTTATTTTATAATACATTTCAATATGGTTTACAGTTGGATGCTGAAAATCTTCGCATTCAATATAATTTCAACGTGACACTAGATCATCGCAAATTTGGTGAAATGTTCATTGTTTGCGGTCACTTGTACGCCATCGATTCGTGTATCGACAAGAATACTCAAATACGATACGCTGTGGATTTGTATAATGGCAAACTTTTGAATATCGATCTTCCATTCACTAATCCTTTCCGCAAAACGACCACCGTTGGTTACAATCCATACACTGTGGTAAGTATTTCTATGTTATGCACAGATTCTATTGTGTGTGAATTTAAACAGCAATAACTATGTATTTATGTTTCATAATCCGTGTAAGTGTGCATATGCTTTAAAGAAAAAAAAATGTATAATCAAAAGCATTTGTGTTAAATATTATTCTTTTGTAGCTTGAGCGATATGAATGCTCCATGGAACTAACAAAGAAAAAAAGAAAACGAATATGTATTGTGCTCCACCGAACAATAGTTAACTGATATTGTGTTTTGACATGAAATATATTCAATTTAACTGTTGTTTGGCTTTATATCCAGTTATTGCATCATGTACAGCAAGTGTTCAGAAAAAGTCTAGTTTTTTAAAATATATGAGAGCAGCTTATAATTATAGAGTCCATGACTTTAGTTAAATCGAGACAGCAGCTCATATATAAACGCACTGTAGAGAACATACTGCATCCGATAAGTCGTTCTGTACAAAAAACGTTTGTTATCAACGTGACGTACATTTTCGGTAAACCATAAATTTTCTCTTCACAATTTACACTTCAAATGGTTAAGTATAGAATTTAATGTGCCCTTAAATTCTCTACGTAAGGATTACTAAGTCAGATGTTTAAAATTACATTCATTTCAAAGAGTTCTAGAGACAACCTGCTCTTAGCAATCTTTGTAACGGTGTCTTTTGTAAAGCAAATGTGTAATGCTTATTAGTCAAGGCCGTCAAGGCCGATTGTCAGACACTCTGCGCATCTTCATTTAGTAAAATACTTCTAATTACTTTCAGCATAATACCCAAAGGCGTCCTGTTCAGGAGAGATTTTGTGTGGGTGGAGAATATAAACGTGAACGCTCTTGGTTCAAATTTAGCAAAATTAGTTTTATTGTCAAATGAATTATTATTCTTCACCATGAAATGTTAAAAAGTAGTTTTTTTTCTCCATATAAATACTTAATTTTCATAAACAATTTTATATGCAATAAAGGAATGTAGAGGTTTATTAGGTCTTTGGTACGATTAATTTTTATGTCGAATTACTGCACCAATTTTCGTTATAAAATATTAAAAGTTAAATCTTTTTGTCAGACAAAAGCTTTGTTTTTCTCTAGAAACATTTATATGGGATAGGGTCCAAAAAGTTAATCCATTCGATCCAAATTTTTTACATCAATTTATTCAACGATTTTCATCAAATTCGAAAAACGTTTTCATATGAAGACAATTGCAAAATAGGACTTTTTAAGGGAAGTCGTAATAGTAAAAATGATCCGATCCAATCTATTTTAAATAGAGTTCGTTCTTAGATCAATATACAACATTTCGAAATATATATTGAACACAAAAATACATAGATAAGATCAGGCTGATCGACAGATAAACAGACAAGACTAAATCGTTTCAAACACTGATTTAGAATGGATTGATATAAAAGTCTACATATTAAATACATACACGTAAAATATGAATGTATACTTGAATCTATTTACATAGGCCTAAAACTTATAACTTATTCTCCCTAAAGAAGCGTAAGTTTATACTAAATACAACACTTAGGTTAAAGTTTCTAATAGGTCTAGAATCGAATTTAATGTTTTTTGCTAATTTCATTGCAAGGCAAAGAAATAAATTTACATTCGCCGGTCCGGGTCTTATCAATGTTATCTTATTTAGTTGAGCTAATATAAAAAAAAAACTATGGATTATTTAATTCTTCGGATATTTCATGTAAGAACGTTAAAAACTTTGTTGTTTGATCTACTGAATAAAATAAAAATAATTTTACGCAGAAGTCTAAGATTTCTGCCTGTTGTTCCACTTTTGCATATTTGCGAGTTTTCAGCTTAGATACACAATTTTATTTGCGTTGCCAAGCTGTGTACATATACTCTTCAGGTTTCCAGGTTTCCTTTTTTTCTCATTTTTTTTATCCCCACTTAAACGTTTAATTTTAATTGAATGTTTTGTTTCGTTTATTTTTATACCCATCAACGAAAGATGGGGTTATATTCTTCTTCTTCTCTTCTTACGCTTAGAGAGAAATATCGGAAATCTCATAAAGTACATATAACATACCGCTCAATAAGTTCGTAGGTTGCTAATAAAACTCAAACTATGATAATATAACCTCCTTCAAGAGTAATGCATTCATTCCAACACTTTCCTAGCATTTCTGTGGCTTTCGTAGAGATCGAGTTGTCCAACACTTTAAAATACGCTTCTTTATTAGAATCGTACCTCGTTCCATCGAGCAGATTTTTGAGATTCGCAAACAGGTAATAGGGAGGTAAATCTGACGAATACGGTGAGTGTGAAAGCAATTTCAAATGCAATTGGTGCAATTGGTGCAATCTTACAATTGTTGGGATTGACTTGTACAACGGGGCATTGTCTTGATTGTGAGTTAATCTAACCATATTCGTCTCTTCGTTCGTCAGTCTTTCTATCGTTTACTTTGAGATAAAAAGTTGCAGTTGAAGTTGACATATTGGCATTCTCAGTTCATGTCCAAAAGCGGAGATTGAAATTGAAACAATATTCCATTCTTCCACTCTTCGTGTAGTATGTTAGCCTATAACAGAGAACCATGAAGAACCAAGTATACTTGCGATGTAAAAATGAAACTTTTTTCCTTTTACAAATATCTTTACGATATACCAAGAATTGTAAGTTACAACTTGTGAAGGCCACTGATTTAAAAATGGACGCAAAAATATCTTAGGGTAAACAAAAAAGCCGGCGGGAATATGGTCAGGATTTTCCAGCTCTTGTTTAACAAAATATGCTTAATTGGATTGGCATGGATAATAGCAATGATTTCCCTTAAAGCGGAATTTATGTTAATGAGCTTGAATTCAGTTTTTGGGTCAACTACTGTATTTAAATTCATAGCATTGTTTAATAAAATCTTAGCATCGCTTTAGTCTACTGGAGTTATCTTTCTTTTCCAATTATCTTTCCCATACCACAACTTTAGTAACTATTATTATATTATCATAGCTATGTCAACTTATCTGGCCGACTTCATAAGATTGCTTTGTATTGATAATATCATGATAGTTTATATAATAGGACATGATTTCACTTATCTGTGTACCGACTTATCTTAGCTGGATTCCACGAATTCTTTTATGCAGTTGTAATAGCTGTACTTTTTTTTGTAATAACAGTTTAGAGGAGAAGTATTGAGGGATGTTTTGTAATTTTTTTATTTATCAAGATTTTGTTTTATTCAAATTTAATTTTATTTAAGTACATGATGGATATGATTATCTACGACCCTTTGTCAATTTTCGGAAACTTTCGTAACTTTATCGGCATTGATCTTATATAGTTTAGCTAAGTGATATTCGCAGACTGTTCTTTTCTAAAGTCAGACTTTCGCCATTAAAATAGTTCCGTAGAGAGTAAAAACAAATGATATTCGAACGGGACAATATCCCGATTATACGGTGAATGCAGTAAAATTTGTCAAACGAACTGTTTCAAATTTTTCCGACACATTAAAGATGTAGGATGTCAGGACCTATGACTCTTTACACATTCTCGTGATAAAAATCTGTCGATATAATCCTCCCAAATCAGCATACTACAGTTACTCACTTCTACTTATCTTTCTGTCTATATTTCTGTCTATGGTTCTGTCTATCCTTCTGTCTATCTTTCTGTCTATCTATCTATCTTAGCGGGACGTGGTTTGCATCGATGAGAGCAATCTTATCGGAATAAAGGTCAATTTCGAAAGGAATATTTCGTAGACAGCTTTATTACGTTTAGAGCACTGACTACGCATTAAAAACAAATGAAAAAACTTGGTTTGTTCCTGAAAACAATTGGTAATAGGGTACTTCGGAAATGATGACCGATGACTAAACCGCTTGCAAATATTCCAGTTTTATGCTTTTTTCCTTCAATTGTTAAGCTGTTCTTGTGTCTCAACATTTGGTGTCTGCGTATACTGGATGATTAAAAATAACACATGAAGGAGTCGAAATAATTCTGAACATACAACCGACGTTATAATGTGATTTTAAACTTATTTTAGTCAGGTTAGGTTAGGTCTTAATGAAGAATAGCTTTATTGGGTATACAGAGGAAATTGTGCGTTGTGTCTGTCCTTATAAATGTGTGATGTGTCACATCTTCATTAATAGCTTGAGAAAGCAGCTTTGCTTTGAATGAAGAATATACCTAAGGATGTGTGATGCGTTAATCGCAGTGTTTCGCCAACGAAAAGTCCTTGTGAAAAAACTTTTCTAAATAATGTTAAGTATTAACACCGTTGCAATAAAGAAAAAATGTTTCGATACACTAGAAGTCATGATAATTTATAAAGTCAATGAATGACCGCAATCGACTAATTTCTTGGTTATGAATGAAGATAATGAAGGGATTATAAATGAATGCAATCATGTTCTTTTTATATTTATTTTTTTAATGACTCAAATAAAAATCTTTATCTCTACTTTAGTATATTTTTTAATTACCATTATACTTTTAATGTACTTTGTCTAGGAATTATCCATAAAGTGTGTCAGAGAAACAATTTTAAATTTGTTGCAAACCATCACTTGTAGTTGTTTTATGGATTAATTTCGTTTTTGTACTTTTACCTTTCGTTTCATGTTTGTTTTTTTTTACTATACTTTTTCGGATTTAACAGGAACTCTACTCTTGGGATAAGGGTAATGCACTTACATATCCGATACGGTATCATGAACAAAGCATAGGGAGTGACCATGCATAAATTATTGTGAAAAACCCCAGAATGCATGTGCGGCGAAAAAAAAAATAAAAAGAAACACATCAACTATTATACTCTATGCGTTTAGGGAGAGCGTGTATGCATGTAAGCATAAACTGCACGGTAGATATGAGAGCAATAAGGAACTAAAACTAAAAGGTTAAGTAAAAAAATTATATTTGCTTTAAAGCGAATATATTGGATACTTATCACCCTGTACTTGAAATATATAAAAATTGAAATTTTTGTTTTTTTGTAAAAAAAATATTCTCAACCGATCATATATAGTATTCCCGTTATTGGAAACGTATCATCATCATCTTAATCTTAGTCCGTCAAATTTAAAATTTCGAATTATTTGTTGTTGTTCACTTTTCGATTCTAATAGAAAAACATAAACGAATAAAAGTTGATATCGTGAACACAACAATTGAAACTATTCTCACATTTATGTTTAAAAGGCAGAGATACTTTTTTCAATTTTCACACCGTAAGTGTGATTTAAACATTTCCAGTTGACTGAAATCAATCTATTGTCAACTGGATGATTTCTTTTGAAAAGGTTTACCTTTAGCGTTATCGCTTGAAAAAACTAAAACGTAATAAACCAATAGACGGAAGAATTTCGAGGCAGAAGCATTCAAAGTCAAATTGACTAATAGATAAAACACAGTTTTCGAGATTGTTTTACTGCTGCAGAAATGAAGCATAAGGATTAAAGATCATACACCCGAATGTCCCTCCTCCTCCTTCAACAAGCGTGCAGATCCACCAACACAATGAAGATCAAAGATGCCTTTAAACATGCACTCTGATGGACAGACAGAGACAGAAGATTTCAAAGAAGATACAATTGATAGTGAAACAGACCCATGTATGGACTAATGGATTCGGTAATAGGCTGTAGCAGATGCAGTAGCTAGATGGAATGGAATGACGGACAGGCGAATGAATGTATGAATAAATGAACTTCAGTTCTGACCATTTGCTTAACAAAGGGAAATACGGACAGACGGACAGATGGTTAAATAAAAGAACTTCTAGATAGACGATTTGATATGTAGACCATATCTTTGATGGAGAGACAGATGAATGAAAAAATCAGAGACATATGGAAATTCAAATGGACTTATCGACCAGAGGTCTTGTTAAGTGGATAAACATATAGTACGAGGGATGGGTCAATGAATAGACATACAGATTATAATTGGATGACAAATAGGCTTATAAATGAATGAAAAGAACAAGACTTTAGAGAGACATACGAATGAAATGTAAGTGGAGACAGACGGATGAAAATTATTTTGTCGCACCTTATCGGGAACCTCTACTATATAAAGACGTTGATGTATATTTCTGGCCATTACAAATGATTCAAACAAATTATTATATATGTGAAAAATGTTCGATGGTGATTATAAAACTGAAACACTTAAACTAATATATGTATAAATTAAATGGTACTCTGAACACAAGTTCTCTATTTTTTAATTATTTTAGTTTATACTTTTGCTAGAGAGAAACTACACAACTTATATGTAACAAATTTTTTACATACATTTTACTTAAAAGCAACAAAATATCAAAATATTATCGAAACCAAAATAAATCAAATACTAAGAAAAATTTTGTAAAAGAAAAAAAAAAAAAGAAATACAAAAAAATTTTAAACACAAAAGATTCTTATTTTTAGTACTTAGAGATGTATGCATTGATGCGTATATATAATGAAAATGAAAATGAAAATGAAAAACAAAAACTTTTCTATGAGAAACAAAAATACATATTAAAAAGTTTTTAGATGCAAAACATTTAGATGCAATGATTAAGTAAATCTGATAATCCAAAGTAAGACAAAATATACACAAAATCAATAAAAACAAAACCAAAATTCTCTTAACCTTAACTTAAACTTTTCATTGCGTTTACGCCAATCAATTGATACGATTTTCTCTAATTATTATTATAAACAAATTCCTTTAATCATGTGTAACGTATAAACATATAGATGTATACAAATAGTTACTATATTAAAGCATTTTATGTTATTTATTAAATTTAAAAAAAAAAAAAAATCAAATGAAAAATATTTTGACGCAAAACAAAACTTTAAAAAGTTGTTTATGATGTGTGTGTAGATTTATACGTGTTTTATAATTAGTTTAAATACATTTTTTTTAAAATTGTTTAGGAAAATATTTTTCATAATTTTTCTCGTTTTCTAAATATTTGTTAAATAAATTAAAAACAGTGTTGTGTTATAAGAACGTAACCTCTTTACTGGACTCATTAGTACAGGAACTGAGCACGCGTAAGTAAAAGTTATGATTGCATTCGCTTAATAAAAACATTGAAATATTATTCTAGTAGTCTCCAGCACTTAGTCTCTTAGCGGAACACATGCACGTTAATTACCTCGATTGGCTCCTTTTTTTTTAGAAGGGCAATGATGCGTTTATTAAATCCTTTCATATTTTGTTTACGTACGTATGGAGAACGAAATGGTGAAGAAATTAAATTAAAATTATTGATCCATCTCGGCGAAATGCCTATCGGTAGTTTTGACTTGTTCCACTGTTGGTTGTCAGCTTTCTTTGAAAAAAGGCAATGATCATCAAGTGGTTTGATCTCGGTATTAACAACGAGTTTGCCTCTATCTAGCCTAAAAGTAGACCAAGCGGTTAAAAGATTTTCGATAGAAGATAATATAATAACTCGACAAACATTTTTTTTAAATTTAAAATCTGTTTCACTTTACACGTTAAGGAAATGAGTCTAAAAACGTTACTGACATTTCTGATTTATGCTCACTATCGGACAATCAAAAAAGACTCTTTCTTCTTCAAGTCAGTCTGCACGCGTTATTTTCTTCGACCGTTTCATAGACTCATTAGGAATCTCAAGTAACGACAGCAATCGATAACGATTACATTTCTACGAATAATACACAGATGTTTGAGGGTTATCAGGGCTTTTTAATAAGAACTAAATATAATACAAAAGAAGAGTGACATTTAGACTTACAGAGAGAGCATATTGCCAAAGAAGAAGTTTAATATTTAAAAGTTTAACTGGTTTCAACTTCTCTTGAATTGATTACAAAATTTAAAGTGCAAAGCATTTTCCTCTAAGATAATAGCACAAAATGCCTTACGTATCAAGAATTAAAATTTCGCTATTCATGGCCAATGTGTGTTATTGAATTCATGCGAATCCTTCTCATGTCTAATTTTTGTCAACTTACTGTCGATCATTCAAGCGACACAAAAGATTTCAGCTTATTTCACCGCTTCGACAACTGTCATCGGTCACATATTGGTCATTATACGAGAAGAATGCTAATCCAACCTACATACCTACATACTCGCATCCTGGCTCACGAACGCATACGCTCACATACACGCAGGCATATATTCACATCCATGGCTACGTGCTATCTCTAACCACTTAATATTTTATTGATTTTCAATTCTCTACACTTGGCCTCTTCCGAATGGTCAACGGTATGTGAAGCGTATTATTACCGGCATTTTCCAACTTACTTTTGCTTATGTATGTACGTACATTAATAAAGCATGTTCTACATCTATCGCAAGGATATTTAAAATTTATTAAACGTTTGTTGCTGTTAGAGCGTAAATATTCTTAATAAAGTGTTTCTGTCTATCGTAATTCCAGTGAAATCAGCATAACGCGAACTATTTTAGTTCTAAAAATGTTCCTATTATTCTGCTCAGTTGAAGATTATAATTCAGCTCAAATCAAACAAAAAAAAATATTAAAAATTTCTTTCTTGTTCCCAAATTATGCCAGTGAGGAAGATATTTCAAATTTGAACTTCAAATCTCATATTTTTCCTTAATAAAATCTCGGCAACTAAATCAGTCTAATCATTAAAAAGTTATGTAGAAATAAGGCGGATTCTATTACAAATGGTTTTTACATTTACATAAACGAGTAATGTACGATATAATATACGATATAATACACGATATCCAATCTCTTCTTCTGGATCTTCAAATTGCAACTAAATATCGCAACTAAACTATTAGTGGTAGCAGGAGGCATTAAAAATATTCGTCTCAAACTGCATATAAATTGGGTTTGGTTTATAGGTTTTGTCAAGAATTCAACAAAACTGAGCTGTCGTTCGTCGGTTCGCTTAAATGCAGTTTTGTCTTACGTTTGTTGAATGACAAAAAAAAGTTGATTTTTTCCAATTTAAATTTGCAGAGATAAAACTTGTGTAAGGTTCGATAATAAAAACCACTTGAAATTGAAATTTAAAACAAATTTGAAAACTACGTTCGCCTCTTGAGACAAATTGGAAATAGTTATAAGTACATTTAGCCATTGATTTGGGGGATAGATAGCAAAAGTAAAAAAATTATATTCGACCGTACGCACACCACACCCACCATTTTTGTCTTAAAAAAATGCAAAAAAAAAATGAAATTTCAATAACATTGAATGGGTGTAACCAATTGTTTCCAATTGTTTCCAGTTACTGTGAGATCATCCATGAAATATACTTGGAAACTTTTATCTTTGTTGTTGTATGCGTTTCTTTTCCATGAAAAGATGTTGTACTGTGGGCGTGTCCATTCATCATTTCCCCCCACTTTGAATACCAGCCTGCGCCCCAGAACTTCCAATGTTTCTGTCCAATTTGACCTTGATATCCTTATCGAGAATAATAATATGAAACTCGAATTTACTAGTAGATGACTCTACCTGTCAAGGTAGTTAACCTCAAGCCGCGTTATTGGCATTATTTTCTGTCTTTAACCTCTGTTTAAGGATTTTCAAGTGGCAAGAATACAAGTTTCACATGGTAGCTTAGCTCTTAATAGCCTTCAACATACCCTGTATTGTGCAACATAAAGAGTTTCCGGAGACAGCATTTGTTTTTTACTCGAATGGAATTTGGTTTTGGTTATTGGGAATAAAAAGTCGATTTATTTTGAGAATCCCAGACGCAAAAATTTATGGCTGGACCCAGACGCACCATTTACGTTAATCGCTAAATGGAATCACATTGGCAGCAAGACAAAATTCTGTACTTTGTAGGACCAAAGGGCCGAGGTTTATTATTATTTGTTAAAGCTTGGAGAAAGGGTTAATACCAAACGGCACCAACATTAATTGACCGCTTTGAACCGTTCGTTCTTCGAAAAACAAACAGAATAGCAAAAAAAGGGACACAAGTTCATTTTTTACGTAACATTTATTCATCCATACGCAGAACCGTTTCGCCTCACCTCACTCAGACTTGAACCCTTCTGCTTCGATGGGCCATGCCCTTGCTGAGCACAGCTTCGATTCGCACGAAAATGTGAAAAAATAGATCTCAAAAGAGTAACAGCCTATTTGGCGGGGCATCTGCAAATTGCCAAAGAGGTGGGAAAATGTACAGCTAGCGATGGGCAAAACAAGATATTTTTTGAATTCGAGTTTACATATTTGGTAAAGCCTTTAACACGGACGTTTTGTATATGCAGAAAGGGACTTACATACTTATATCAAATTAGAAGTTGATACTACTTCCTTCTGGTTACCTGACAGGCCCACGATTCGACAATATTATACATTCCCGTTACGTTCGTCTGGAACGATAGAACGATAGAATGTGAATAAGGCAAATATAACTGTCGTATGTGCCAAGTGTAGGTAGATGAATAGAAGCCAATCGAATTGTTTATTTAAGAACCGTGTAAAAAAAGTTTCAACATATTATTAAGTATAATACGAAATCAGGAGCAGCTATTTGGTTTTTCAGCGTTCAAGAAAAATTTGAAATACAAGTTATTTTGTTGCCATCAAATTAGAGCTTATAACTTGCAATACAAAAAAATCAATGCTTGACAACGTCCTTGTAGGTGCCGTAGTTTACATTACAAATTAATCAAAACTGGATCCGGCCTTTCATAAATATTTTGCAGCCTGATTAAGGTATGCCTCCCAAAGCCTTTAGCGAATTTCCTTTTACTCTTAATACACTTCCTTCGGAATAGTGTTTTTACTTTCGAGCACGAATGAAGCAAAGCCTTGTTGGACATGTTCAATAAATCGAATAAGCTTTTACCAAAAACTTTCTGCTCAAGCGTATACAAACTGGACCTTTTTTTCTCACTCTTTCTGTGACAATAAACTTTTTCATCTAATTATCAATCAAGTTTACTTAAGAGATATCAATATCTTTCGTATCTAACTTTCTAAGACTCGTAGTAAGATTTTCGAGTAATAGTTCCCTGTTTTTCTTCATGTTTTTTTTTTACTTTAGAGATATGGATAGACCAAAACGAGACAAGTCAACTACCACTGCTTTGTTTGTTTTTGTTTTGTTGCATTGCATCATTAATATGTCTGTCTACGTGTTTTATGTTTTATGTGTACAGTTCGCTATAGGTCTTCTGCAAAATTATAAGCGATATAGCATATGAAATATTATTGGAAACATAAAATTTAAAGAAAACCTCTTGTTTAAATATTAATGCGGTGCCAAAATGGATATAAGACACTAAGGTCTCAAAAGTACAATTAAAGACAAAGCGGCTTTATACACAACGAAGCATTTCTGCTTCACTTCACCCAACGCGTTGCTATCGACTTAAAAAAAAAATATTGTGGCGCCAATACGTATGCGTCTTTTTGAAATTGTAAATTCCAAGGACTACATATGTTGAACAAATATGCGGCAACAAATTTTTGGGGGTAATTTTGCTAATTTTTTATTTAAAACAAGTTTTATTTAATTAAATAATAACTGTTATTATCCATGATTATTTCTCATTTTGCAATCGTGAAGCTGGGGAAATGATATCACTGTGCAACTGTTGGTTTTTCCGGGCATAAAAGTGATTTTCTTGCATTTCTTTGGAAGCCAGTTGTCCTTCATTATGATAGCGCAGCAGAAGCAGAATTAAATAGTAATCGGACCTAGCAAGATCGTCGCCATATTCTGGGTGCATCAAAATTTCCCGTCAAAGCTCTCTTAATTTTTGGCGGGTGCGTGGCCGGATCTCCTTATTGTTCAATTCTAGCCGGTCGCATAGAATAAATTGCTGAAATGTGATTATGTGTGATAGAGAAACAGATTTACAATCAGTCATCATCATCAGATTCTTGAGAATTCAATCTTAATGCACACACAACATAACATTATGGGATATCAATCTCAGCTTTGTAATCGTTTTGCATTCTTGCTTTGAGACTGATATTATTTGGAACGCGATTCTTGTATTTTACCCATATTTCATTCCAGGTACCGATTTGCTTCAAAAATTGCTCCATTTTAGTACGTTTCAGTAGCGACTTGGTAACAGAAATTTGATCAATTAAATTTTTTGACAACATTTCATGCAACAACGAGGTTTCTTTCGCAAAACACCCTTGCGCAAGTGATTTGTATCTGTTTTATGATCGATATTTAATTCTTAATAAGTCATGCCTGCGTACATGTTAGTCTTCTTCGATTTCTTGTTAGATTTCACCGACTTTTCTAGTGGTTGGTTCTACCAGAGCCGGGTACGTTTTTGACATCGAAATTTTCAAAACGGAAGCAAGCGGACCATATATTATATATACGCTGTTGCGTTCACCATAAATATCATAAATTTTTTTAGCAGACTTACAAAGCGGATTTCATATCAAAGCTTGCAGAAGAGAACTTTTGCATAACTTTTCAAAAATTTTGAAAAATGTGGGCAATATATTAACCATCGCGATTTTTTTGGGATTTTTCAGCATGTGGACTTTTGAGCTCTATATAGAAAAGGCCATACAGAAAATTGTAGCATCATTGAAATGAACTTTGCCCTCTCACTGTATTTATCATCCATTATATCTTCTGATTAACGTTACTTTCAATCGACAAATTATTGTCCGTCAGAAACAATAAAGAGTAGAGATAATCCAATTTATTAAATGCTCCAATTACCGCTTCCCATTTAACCAGCGTGACATGAGATAACAAAGAATTAAACGGCAACTACTGCAAATGCCCACGTAAAATTAATGGAAATAGCTGCCCATTCAAGCATGGCTATCGTCCATAGGCGACAACCTAAAATCGATGCCTTACTAGTCGTCCTTGTGTTTGTTTAGCACCGTCGTAACAAGTGAAATGTGCTTCTAGTGATGGACAATACTTTGAATAAAACATCTTTTACCATTTTTTTTTAACAAATAGACTTCGTATGTGGAATAAAAGTTACGGCATTTCCTTAATGGCGAGCATATAAGGAGTTCGAAAATATCGTACTTTATTGTACTTTATCAAAATATACTAAGAAATTTCCTCCCCTACCACCAAAGGTAAGGGTTATATTCATTTTGTCATTTTGTATTCTTGATCAGCATCAAATTTGGAATCAATTTCAACATGTTCGTCTATCCGTCCGTCTGTGTAATGTCTGTGATAAACTTTCTCCTGACTGCAAAAATTGAAAATGGGACAATTCGTTTACAGATCATGACTACAGTATAAATACAGTGAAAATACGACTGTTTCCCGGCCAGTTTAAAGTTTAAATGGCACACAAAATTTGCTCTATCCATTTGTAAAATTCAGAAAATTTTATCAAAGATCCCTTTAGAGAGCGCATACACTTCAAGATCAAGTTAAGATTCTAATTCGATTTAGTCATGTTTGTACGTTCGCTCTCTATCTCTTTCCGATATATTTCTAATTTCTATTACAAAAATCAAAAGCAAAACAAGACAAAAAACACTCAAAGAAAAATATTTCTAAAGAAAATGTATAAAAATTGATGATTCACGATTCATGAAACTTGACTTGCTTCCGCAAATTTCATACATTTATCTCTCTCTACACGGGCTTATATGAATGAAATTATTTACGAAAATTTAAAATGTTTTGCGAGAACGTACTGCGTTAATTAATTACTGCTACTTTATATCCACATTAATTCATTCCAAGATTTTATGTGTTACCCGAAAACGTTTATAATAAATTATCCAAGTTTTTTTTTTTTTTTTTTTTTTTTGTAAGTTCTTGGTTGAATGCCAAACAAACTAAACTTTTATAAATAGATATTTGTTTAGCCCATGTCTTAGGTGTTGCAACATTAGAGGATGATGATGATGACTTAAATAAACAGTTGCAGTGTATAGAGAAATTTTTATCTATTAATTATTTCCAAAAGAATGGTAGAAACTATAACAAATTGTTGCAGTATACTATACATACTCTTGGCACCTACATGTGTATAAAATGTTTTTCTTCTAACATTGAAGAGTATACGCAAACGTAACAGTGTCTTTATTGCATGTGTATGTACATTCTATGCTTTAATTTATTGCATCCATTAAGCATAGAGATGGTATACAAATTTTGTCATTTTGTTCGCAACAGCACTCGTAGGTATACAATACTGTCTCTATAAAGGATGAGATTTCGATTCTATTTAGTCCATCATTGTCTATTTATCTATTCAACTTCTTTATTACTAAAAGATTTCTAGAAGTTACGTAAGATTAGATTAATGGCAGAAAACTAGATATATACAAGTAGATACAGAAATAGATATAGAAACATAGAAAACATAGAAATAGATCTAAGAATGAATATAGAAACAGATAAAAAGCGCATATGAATTATTGTTATTAACAAAACTAACTCATTACCGTTAAGGTAGTCCATCAATTTAATATGACAAATTGAATATTTGTGCCAACACAGTAATTCTACCTCAACATATCATATTATTCCTACTGTTATCTAAACACATATATATTTAATAAAACAAGTTACGATGCTTACGGTGCTACAATTGAGTAGCATTAGCAGACTTTCTATGATTTAATTTAAGTTAAATTTAGTGTTTAAATTATTTGTTTCTATTTGCATCAAAAGCGCATCTCCGTCGTACTTCTCTTGCTCCAGAATACATGCAGTTTAAATTTATTGTTTCATAGCCCTGCCTTTGGCTAAGCGGAGATAATGAACAATAGAAAATTATGTTTTCTAAACTATTCGATCAAATGGATATTGCCGGAGGCTGAGCAATAGACAAAAGAGAAAACGGACATGGAAACTGCAAGACTAAGACAGAAATAAATACCGAATACATAAAAATAAGTCCAATCACGAACGTAGACATTAAATGAGACAAGGAAATAGACGTAGAGTTAAGCATTGACGTAAAGGTAGAAATGAACGTGAATATAGACTTCAATAAGACACGAAGAAACCTTATAGTTTGGTAAAGCCAAACTCATGAATACATTGCATCTCTTCGCCTAATACAAGT
This sequence comes from Glossina brevipalpis, assembly GCA_000671755.1. NCBI lineage: Eukaryota > Metazoa > Arthropoda > Insecta > Diptera > Glossinidae > Glossina > Glossina brevipalpis. The sequence goes on from KK351108.1 coordinate 820,389, forward strand.
CTTTATTTGTTTTCATGATGAGATACTAAAAATTATATTTTATATCTTAAGAGGAGGCCCAAAACGTAAACTGACTTGGGCCAAATTTAACAAAATTAATTTCCTTGTCAAGATTCTTATTATTCACTTATTTTTGCCATAAAGTTCAAACTTTATTATCATATAAAAGCTTACTTCTAAAGGGAACTCTTGAACGGGAAGGGTCGACAAAAATGGACTTGTGCAATCAAAATTTACCAAAGCAAACTTATATCATCATTTCGTACTAACCATTATTTCGTACTAATTTCCATTATGTAATCAAAACGCATAAGAAAATTATATTTGGCTTCGCTGAATCTTTTATATCCACCACCTTTATTTTAGAAAAAAGGGGAAAACCAAAATTTTAATCGGTGGGCGTGGGAGATTTTTCTTTTTTTTTATGGAATATCGTGGGAATTTTTATTTTGCAGTCTATGAGCATTAAGCAAAATAACCAGAAAATAGACGTGTTCTCAACTTATTTTATACTGGCCCATTTTCAGTAGCGAGGCATACGAAAGAACTTTCAAAGTTTCTGCCAAATTTAAGGCCGATATCTTGGGATGTTTTGCGACCAGGGGAATATTTGCCGAAAACATTGCACACGTACAGACACACAGATAAACGAACACACAGACGTGCTTAAATCGATTCTAAATTTGATGCTGACCAAGAATATATATACTTTGTGAGGTCTCTGAAGTTTCCTTGTGGGCATTACAAACAAAATGACAAAACGAGTATACCCCTTACCTTCAAGGTCGGATATAAAAATTAGATATTTTTGCTATATATTAAGGCTTAAGGCTAAGATGGTTATACGGAAGAAGGTTCAAAAAGTTATGCAAACCGATCTCAATTCTTCAAACCATAAACTCAACGATTTTTGTCGAGATACTTTGAAAATTGTACATTTTTCTGTTATAAAGAGTTTTTGCAAATAAGACTTTTTATGTGGATTAATCATAAAATTCTCCGATCCAAACCATTTGAAAATTCCATCAAAATATTTCAAAAATTTCGAAATGTAAGTTGGACAAAAGAATACATGGACAACCATCAGATGGACAGAGAAGTTCAATTTTTTTTTTAAATTTTTCCAACTTAATCGGTGTAACTAAAAGTGGGTCCATGCTAAGGGGTGTTCGGTGTGTTATATACTTCTGCTCAAACTTAATAAGTCCTATACCACATGCTGTGTGGATGGAAAAGAAATTGAAACAAAATCAAAAATAATAGTAAGAGCAAAGCCAGAACAGCAGTTTTTTTTCTTTTCATTTGTTTTAATTTTAACTTGTGGTGCCAAAAGTCAGATGTGCCCGTTGTAAAATAAGAAAGAAAAAAGAAGAAACAAAAAAGGTGTTAAAAAATCTAGCAATTTCCGTAAAAAAAAAGTACAAGAAAAGTAGACATTAACTGCAATAGACAGGAATGCTGTTGCAATAAAACTTTGGAACGAATGAGTTTAGAAGAAATGACAAAGAGAGAGAGAGAGAGAGAGAGAGAGAGAGAGAGAGAGAGAGAGAGAGAGAGAGAGAAAAAAGAAAACAATTTAAAAAAATTGTTGATACTTTAAGCTACATTACGTTACTTTCCGTGCTTTTAATTATGGTCCATATATTAATTTATCACACTTATACGATACACAAATGGTCACGCAACGGCCGATATGAAATCGACTCATATTTACGATTCAGAATGATTTTTCGAATTGGTCGAAAGGAAGAAAGAGTATAAAAAAATTATATTTTTTTCATAATTTTTGAAATCGAAAGGAACCTACTAACTTGGCAAAATAATCAAGAAGTTTCTTAGACTTACATTTTAAGTATTAAGGGTGATGGCCACTCCAGGTAAGGCATTTGTTCCATATATTGCAGAAATTTCAAAGCATCTGTTACGCCAATAAAAAAATCGATTTTTTTAGAAAATTTGCAGTGGGTTACCACACTCCTTAAAAAAAAGTATTTTCGAAATGGCTTTCTCTTAAGCATGTCTGTCCGTCTGACTACTGTATGTTTATTTATCTATTTTAACAAAATTTGGTACACACATCCAAATTTTTTTATTTAAAAGCGAACGCTACTTGAAATAGATCGAATCGGACACTTTTTATCACATACTATGAGCTATTTTGAAAAAGTCTTTATGTGAAAAAAATTTGCTTCGCTTAATATTTCACAATAAATGTGAATGGAAGACAGCATTTTAACATGTCAAGTAAATGTGAAAAATTTGAATAGAACAGGGACTGCCTTTCAATCTTTTCCCCTCTAAAGCTTCTTACAGAAAATAAGTCTGAATATATAGTAAAAAGCTCAGATATTGTAGCATTCTATGATCAAAGTTCATCTACAACAGTGACTTGCTTTGTTAACTTTGGACCAAATATATCTATTTTTAGAACTACTTCGTATATAAAGGTTTTCATTATAAGTAAGCTTTTGTGCGACAACCAAATCTGAACAACTGAACTTTTCAAATGAGTTAATGAAATGGATCGATAAGAAATAGTTTTGCTCGTGTTATTCATACAATTCGATTCCTTTAGTAACCAAGTATTATAATATAGATTGCCAGCAGGTGATCACTAATGAAAGTAAGACTATGAAAGTCCATTACAAAATAATCTGCATTAAGAAGAGCTAAAGTTCTACAGCAACATGCATTTGTTTCCTTAGAGAGAAGTCATTTTAAATACTTTTCTCCTATCAAGTTTAAGATAGAACAGGTTAACTCTCACATCTCGTCATATTCAATATTTTAAATGACAACTGAAATATCCTCTCAAGCATTTCAAAAACCAATAAATAACTAAAAAAAAAACTGTAAAAAATACATTTTTTTCTTCTTGCATCTCTTTTAATTATATGAAAATGACATTAGATCTTAAGGTTTTCTTTTCTTTAGCTATTTGTCTCAATCAATAATTGCGGTAAGCACTTGATTGTTTTACAATTTAATGATAAAAGCATTATTGTTATAAGAGTACAATAATGCGGTCAAATGAATTTATATTAAATTTCTTTCTTTGGATACTTCTTCCAATGCTTTTTGTTTTATATGTAGAAAATGTATATAGATAAGCTTTTCTATCCTTACATATCTATTAAGATTTCTATATATCTATATATATTCTATGTATATATATATATAAACCACATCAATCATATATGTCTGTTTACTGTGTTTGTTTTTTCCCTTAAATTTTTCCCAGCAAAACCACACACAACTCCACTCTATGGATTGTTACATGAAAAGCAGAAAATTTTCAAAAATTGCATGTGCCATGAACATACACACAATTATATAAATTGTATTCGCTTTTGTTCGAATATTGTATGCTCATCACCTTAAACATATATAAGAGAGTATGAAGAGAACATTTAGTTTTAAAGGGCAAGGAAACCGAAACTTATTAACTTAAGAAATAAAAAGGAAATATTGAGCTTCTAAAGGCTCAATATTTTTTCGTTTAGTTAATGTATGAAAATGTACAAAATCGCTTTTTCTTGTACTATCACCATCGCCATTACCATGAAATGCTTTGACATTCATTTTTGTGACACCATTTAAAACCGTAGGCTGCACCTCATAATAATTTGAAAGAACATTTTTTTTATCCATTCATCCTTCCAAACTTATAAACTGATTACGGATTCTCTCGAAAGTGGTAAAAAGAAATCTATTATATCCGGAGCTGGCGCTTTCTAAAATTTTCCACATTTAAACGGCGAATATGGAAGATGGATGTATTTTAATATAAAGACAAAGCCTTTTGTTGGCCTCAATCTTTCAACGAACGGACATGTGAGCGCAGGCAAGATCAAATTGGTAGTCTAAATGATAGACAGACATATGAATGCATGAAAAGCTACACAGGCAGATTTTGGAAGTACGGATTTATAAAAGACATGCAAAGTCAGACGGGAACTCATAATGACGGACAGACATATAAATGTTTCGAAACGCAAATGAGCACTTTTTGGATGAATAGACTCGTAATTGGAATCTCGTTCAATCTATTAACAATTGACTTAGATTAGATGACAAGACGTATAGGTATTAGGCTTAAAAGGATTTTTTGAAATTTACATCTTGTGATGACGTAAACTAGACGAACAAATAAGTTTAATCTCCTGTTTCGATTCTGGGTATAAATGTGGATACCGTTGCATACCTATACTTGAATAATGATTTTAAAAAAATAAAAAAAATAATAATTGAAATGCAATCATTTAGAAAAGTTTTTAAAGCAATTCATTCGAACTTTTGCTTGCATATGTTTTTGAATTTAACGCTGCATTGCCTGTAGTTCACCCTTGTTACTATTATTAACTTTACTTGATGTTCAAAATCCAATTTTGCAAAAAAAAAAACCTTAAGTCAATGCTTGTATGTTACCTGTAATAATCCCCCTGTTGATTTGATTATAAATTCTCTTTATACTATAATAGCCTCATGAAAAATTTCATTTACTGACGGCGTTCTAAAAATTAAATTTTGATTTTTCGCTAAAAGCCTTAATTTTTTAATATTTTTCTAATCGAAACTCATTCATTCGTTTCAAGAGGGAGAGGTAAACCTATCGATATCCATGATATCACGATATCAAGGGATGCGTTTCCCAATCGGGACTACCATCATATATGTTTATATAATTCCGTTAAATTTTATGTAAAATATCGAATCGATGTTTATCCCGCAAGGTAATGCATTATTGAATAATTTCTAATATTTTCATATTTGTTCAGTTTTGTCGATGCTCCAGAATATTTTGTAGAAAACGATTAACAAAATATTCGTCTCAGTAACCTCATGATTAAATCAATCAAAATATTCAATTTTCTTGCTTGACTCTGTGGGGTGGGGCTTGACTCGTTTTCTAGAAATTGCATATTAACGGCACCCATTTTCTAAAATGAACTTCCAATTAATCTAAAGAACTGAGGTCTAGTTTTCGAGAAAGATGATATAATTCCTGAACTCGGATCACCATTAGTATTCTCATATAACTTTACGATTTTCTCATTACTTTTTTCCGGAAACAATGTGACGCTGATACACGCTGATATGAACTTGTTCTAAAGATTCTGATTCACTTATTGAGACTATTCTAACAAGTAACCATGATGTGTATTCAATTTTTATAATATATTTGGAAATTATATTACGACTTCCACAATTCCATGAAGAAATGGTAAACTTTGTCACATAACAAAATACAAAAGAAAGCGAAAGTGTCCGCTTGGAAGGATTATATGCTTTGAGCGAAGTAGTGCTTTCCGTAAGTCTTCCGGTGGCAGGTTTCTGATAAGGAAATGTATCCACATTATTTTCAAACGCAATACGGAAGCTCGTCCGATAAAAGGCGAGAAATATTTAAAAGAGATTGAAATCATTTCGCAGTTGATGTTACATATCATCTCTATAATTAGAATATTCGAACGGTGCCGCAAGGTAACTTATGCTTTTTAACTAGCCCGGCCTACGAAACGATTGAGTACCTAAACATTTCAAGTGAAGTTGCGTTTACACTTAGTGCTTAGCAGATAGGAAGCGTGGAAATCAATTCGTTATACCCGTATTAAACACCCGGTGCCGCTCGGGCATACGCCTCTCAATCTTCGGCTACACTTATTTCTCCTTCCTATCTACTTTCTGATCGTCATCGGGTTTATACATATTGAGTTACCACATAGCAGGGTAGATAAGAGTCACATCTACCAAATCGTTGTCTGCGGCTTCAAACCTCGGTGCAATGCACCATACTTGATCGTAGCTACAGTGAGTGCTCGGTCTCTAAAAATGTAACGGTAAACCCACTAGGCTATGCCTTTCTCTTTTCTTACTTCTTTCTGATAAGGAGCGGGTACACCTGTAGAAAGCATTTTTCTGAGCGATTGATTGATGACATTAAAAAAAATTTTCTTTTTTCTTAGATGAGCAATGATTCAATAAAGGGTTGGCTGATAAAGGTTGCGCATAGTTTTTGAAGCAAATTTTTTACCGACTTTTACAATATGTTCGCTGTTATCAAAACTACTCCCTCTTTAACGTGTTGGCGAAACAGTGAAAATGTGTCTCCGGATAGGAAAACCAAGAGACGCATCCGCGTTCGCCTTTATACGCTTTGTTATATAAAATATGGTTTGATGTATATATATATATATATATATAAATATCCATACATACACTATATATACATATATACGGAATGTATCTTTGTACTTGAATGCTTGAATATTAAATTTAATCCATGTTCATTAAAGCGGAAATAACATCATAAACTGTATAACAAAATATCTGCTTTGATCTACTTTTTTAAAACATCAAAACAAAAAAACGGGATGTTGAAGCATTTATATATTTATATAGATAAATATATATATATATATATATATATATATACGTGTGTGTGTGTGCGCGCGAAGATGGGTTTACATGAATGTATAAAAATATATTTATATAGTTTTTCGCTTATGCTTATAGTATATAGACATATATACACGCAGACACTTATATATTTGATATACGCGAAAAAGTATATGCGTACGTTGGATGCACATGTTTCCATAACCTGCACAATTGATAAGGAACGAAATATGAAAAAGAAAGTAATACATGGGAACATGAAGAAGAGCACATAAAGCATTGGTCGATTAGCTCACGGCGTAAAACGTGTATGCAGATATGAAACAAACCTTCGTATTTAACTTAACTGAGAAAAAAGCAACAAAAAAAAATGGTTCCCTTCCTTTATTTATATACGCAATTTAATATAACACGATGATTAAATTTGGGTCGTACGATGACGTGCAAATCCCAAATTACTTATGTGCTTATGAAATCAGCTTAGCAGTTGCAACATGGCATTCTCTTGCAAACATCATCTTCTTATTAAATCGAACAGTATGAAATAGAGTCAACCAGCTATACCTGTGCGACAAAGTATTTCATATAAGCTCAAGAAATGAATGGGTCGGGGATTTTAGAGTCAACTTTTGAAGTTCTTGTCGTAACATAATGCATTTGCGAAAAAATGCAATCAACAAAATAGAAGATAATCCATCGATGCGATACTCAGAGGAGGATTTCAATTGGATTCAAATGGATTTTCTATGAAGCTATATACGTTGTGGCGAAGCACAAAGCATGCATTATGCACTCAAATGTGAAAATATGAGACTTTTGTATCAGAGAGAGAAGAGAAGACTAAGAAGACTTAAGAATATTTTCCAAATTGAAGGTAGTCCGCATCTTAGAGACATTTGATGTGACTGTTAACGTAACGAAAGTAGCGTGGTTACGTTAAGAGAGATATTAAAAGTTTCTAAAATACACGATGCTTTCTATTATAGAAATAATCCTGATCTCTCTTGTGGCACGTTTTCGCTTGTTGCTGAACATATAGCTTTCATGCCTCAAAGCACTTAGATGGCTAACTTTTGTCTTTGCTACATGCATTTGCGTTGACAAGCCAAATAATGATGTGTTGGTAAACGAAAAAAGACGAAATTTTTAAAAATTTCAGCTTCTTTTTAAGGTAACTGTACTTAAAGTTTCCTTTATCGTCTTGCCTTTGGTCTGGTATATTAGGTGGGCATTACAAATGTAACGACAATACTAGATCATCGATGAAATTTCATTAGAGTTGCATAATTTACTTCTTAAAAATATAATATTTCTTCAAAGAGAAAGATCCAAGCAAATGGATTTGGGATCCCCGGGTAGAGGCAAAAGGTAATCAATCATATGCCACATGTTTGCTTAAAAAAAAATACATTTAAAAAATAAGAAAAATTTGTTTGAATTTACGTCTAAAACGCTACAAACTTTTTTCTTGATCTATTACTACTCACACAATGTGTGGTAATGGTTGTGTTTTGAGGTACAATAATTGTTCGATATACAAAAAAATACTAAACTAGTTTAATATAAACAAATGCAAATGATAAGCGACAGATTTAAAAAATTGTTACAAGTGTACTTGAGTGAAACTCCCTTCACTGTACATATGAATGCATTGTAAAGGCAAAGATGTGAAAATCTCCTTGCGCTAGAATTTTAAATTATTTTTCCCTCTAATAAAAGGTACGCCATCATATGCTTAAATTTTCTTTTCCTCTTTTGGGATAATCAATAATATTTTCGTGTTATTAGTCATATAATCTTACAATATTTGATTGCTCCCCTGAGGTTTGAATGCGTTTGTCTACTCTTCGAATAGTATTCTTAAAGGAGTGTGATGGCAATGTTTCGAGGAGTGAAGTTCAAGAAAATTTATAGATCGTATCATGTCATGAAATTTTCTTACAATACTCGCTTAAATTTATTCGTTGGCAGTTTGATTCGTTACTCAGTTTTTTCGAAATCACACACACAAAACGCTTTTTCTATTCGTATCATTATCCTTAAAATGTTATAGAAAAACTTTGAAATAAGATCATCATGATATCGAATTTATCTGTTATTTGTCTTGGACGCCCTAAGTAATGTTATTCACTTCACGAGTTATCCCAAGGAAGCGTTTTTCTGATATGCGTAAAAAAGAAGCGATGAGAACATTTGTGAAAATACAAACATGCAAACACATCTCATATATATTTCGTAAATTCATTCGCATACCTTTCATGCGACTTTTACACCAAATGCCACTGGCGGTAGTCTTCATCATTCAGCTACGTATGAAATGAATGTGTGTTCAAAAGAGAAACAAAAGGTTATAATAAATAATTTTTTTATTCTTTTCCAAAATGGAGTTAAATTTTTTTTCATTTCATATCGACTCTCTGAATATCATTGAAAATATGAAGTGATAATGGTGCGCACTTTTGTTTACAAGTAAACGGAATGTGGAAAGACACGCCATTGTACCTAGCATATTATGTGACATAGCTCGGAATGTATAAGACGTGCATGTATACCCATGTGTGTACCATCTTTACGAATGTGTAGATATGTGTGTATGTAAGGAAGTTATGTTTGTGCCATTGGGAAAATCGTACAACAATTCAACAGATTTATGCTTTCGTTTCGTTTTAATAATTCTACGGTTTGAATACCTGTGTGTTTATGTGTGCGTAATCTCACTCCCATTGCGTTACTCAGCCTTATCTTAGCAATTTATATTCGGCAAAAGAACAAATAGCGAATTCTTCCCGTAGCATATAGAAAGACGAAAAGCACTTTTCACTTTTGCTCTGATATTAAATGGAAAATATATGATTTTAATTGCTTTCACGTTTAAATAATATCGCTTCCGTCAAAATTTGCTATCAAATGACAAAAATAAAAAAATCTATTTTTTTCTACGACCAAATCTTAATTACCTATTATGCGAAAGTTTGAAAACCTTTCTGATAATATCGATACATTTTCACCGCTGTCGAAGTCATTTATAGGAAAACTAATGCAAAACCCCGTCAAGCGATGGTCTTGAAAAGGCAAGTCTTGAAAAGTGAATATGGATACCAGACCACACTGATTTTGAATGATTTGTCCGTATTGGGTTTAAAGGCATGCTCACGGTTATGTACCTTTAAATTCCACGATATGCAATGGAGTTAAATTTAAAAAATGAAACCCGACTCCGGTATGTAAGGAAAACAATGTCTCCTAGTTAGAGGTTCTACCTAGGGGACTTGAAGTATCGGAACGAAGAAATGAATTTGGACTATTTCCTAATCTTTAAAAAAACTGTGATCCATACAACACTTAATTAGTCAATGACCTCGCGGTTTTGGATTAACGACAACTACTATGCGACAGTCTGAAGGATCAGTGCAGGTCGTCGGTAGAGAGATATACTCTCGGCAGTCGTTCTTCAAAGGTTCCGAAGAATACACATACGCGGTAATTTTTCTCGGAATATTTGACTGTCTTAACTACCACGCGTTCGGATCCATACAGCTCTGTACTAAAATAAAGTTAGGGGGTTTAAACTAATTTTGCATTTAGGTTATCGATACATAGGGGACAGAGATTCAAGTTACTCTTTATCCGGGAAGAGACATCGACATTGTAATGCTGTTCTCTTAACTACTACATCCTCTCGACCAACGACAGTTACACAGGTCCATTAATATCATGATCGGGATAGCAGTTGATGATATAGAAAGGATGTCTTCAAGCCGGAATCTTACAATGTCCTCGATAATTTCCCTAAGAAGAGTTCCCGTCACCGAGACTTCGATTATTATTTGTTTCAATTTTTAATCGAGACTTTGTATGCTTTTAAGAAGAGAAACCACAAAATTGTCATTACGTGGGAAAAATAATTTTTCAACAGAATTGGGACAATGTGGAACTGAGCGCTATTTTGACACAGAATTATTTTGGTACAGAATTTATCCAACATTAAAGGATTGCAAGTGCCATACCGTTGTATATGATTTAACTTAATCGAGAGAAATCTGATCCAATGAATTACTGATGATGACTGATGCAAAAAAAGGGTGAAAAAGCAAAAGACGTTTAAATGGCCGTACGTATAAAATATTTAACTAAGCGATTTATTTTTTATTTCTCTTTCTTGCCTCTGTTAATATAAAGTATTGCTTCGCAATGATGGCTTTCGTCTTCTGCGTGGGTCTGGTTTTATTTGCAATCTCTTAAAGTCTTGTTGATAAAGGGAAAACCCAGTTACATCCTTCTTTTGTTCAAATTTTTCGCAAATGTATTTTCGTAATAAAATCGTTCTGGTGCAGTTACCGTAAGAGTAGTGAGTTCCTATGTTATTGGTTTCAAGCCCATCCGAAAATTTAATGTGTGTTGCATTAGAGTTCAGACGATTGCCAAATCCTTCCAATTTCAGATCAAGAAAATCTTTATGAGCATCAGACGACAGATTTTTGAAATGTAGTCTATACGATGAATCACCTTCAAGGCAACGGCTTTTACCATACGTTCCCGGTATAATTGCTTTTGGATCAGTTTCTTTAGAGCATCGCTCGGCAGCCCATTGACCGATCAATACCTCTGGTCCGTAAGTATTATGAACTACGTCGAAGGGTTTTCTTCTAACACGGCCAGTCATAATGTTGCTGATGACTGTTGCTTATATTTTCAAACAATAAATTATTTTAAAAAAATATGCAAAAATGAAAAAATATACAAAAATAAAAAACACGCTCTTGCTACACGAAGAATTCTAAACAAAATGATATTTTATGTTTATAATTGTCAAACGAAACGAAACTTAACGATATATTTACATACAAAAAAAAACAACAGTGTTTAATTTAATTATCAACGCGAAGTAAAACTTTGTTTGTTTTGACCTACCTAGAAACGAAACAACTATATTCGAAGGAAACATCTTTACGATATCGCTGCTTAAAGGGCGAGAAAATTTGTGCTTAATTGTGTTGCGACTTCAATTTTATGTCGCTACTATAGGTGTTATGTGCATGCACGTCTTTTAATTTTAGCAGAAATACGTCTCATATTGCTTGCGGAGAAGTCTAATGCGTAACCAAGGTATATAAACAATGAAAGACGATAACACTTTGGACAATTTCATACTTGATCTGTAATTGTCAAGTAAGGCCAGCAAACCATAGCCGGAAGGAAGGACCGTCTAACTTTGTGGTGTAAGTAAGAACTCCGGTTGCTGAGCTGACCGAAAAAAAAATCTTATGCGGATTCTCGGCTATTAAGAAAGAACAAATCGCTGTACTTTGATGATCCCATGGGCCGTATGTAGATGCTGGCGTATAGAAGAAGGGAAATATCCGATGATACTTCAAAAATCAAAAATTTGTGACTGCACCAACTGCAACTTTTTTAGGCTAAAAGAATTCTGCTATTGGGGCCATAATTTATAAAAGCATTTGTATAACCGAATGAATTATGTAATCACTGGTCTACACACAAAGAAAAACGTGAGTAGGTGTTTGGACACAAAATAACTTTCTAAACGAATTTATTTTTATAATTTTTTTATTTCTCATTTTTCCTACAGTTCTTGTCTTCTATGCGCCAAAGATGTAATTTTACGATCTCTGGTTATTTGTGTCCCTTTAAAGTTTTCTGTGTAATTTGTCATATAGACCGGAGTATTCTTTTCTTCAAATAGCCGGCAATCGCGGTTCCGTAACAATTCAGTTTTTGTTTCACCTGTGGAACAAGAACTTGTATTCATTTCTATTTTAACTAATGCCTCTTGCTCGGGCAATATACGATATCTAATCGCTATTGTTCTGGTTGCTTTTTGATCAAATCCAACGTCATCGGAAAATTTAATCTTTGAATTTTCAGTTGCAAAACGATTACTAAGTCCCTTTAGTTTCCAGTTAATAAAATCCTTACAGGCATCGCGGGAATTATGAGATGCATGTTGGGCGAATTCACTTTTATAAACTGAAACATTCTTCATGCAGGCACTTTTACCATAAACTGCCGGCACAGTAGCTTTAGGATCAGTTGCAGTAGCAAATCGTTCTTCAAACCATTCGCCAACCAATACTGCTGGGTTATAAGACGGGCCACTAAGATAAACTTTCCTAATTTCAGGCACGTAAATAGCTGGTTCGAGCAAACTCTTTCTGTTATAAGACTCCATGAAGTATTTGGTTTAAAAAACAATTTATTACAAAACTTATAAAATTATAAAAAAAATAAAAAAAACTAACAAAAAAGTACAAAAAAAAAGAGTCTTTCTCTCCCAAGTAAAAAATTCAAATAAATATAAGATATTTTCACAATTTCATATCGTTTAAATGAAAATAAACTCAATGAAATATTTATGTCAATAAAAAAAAAAAGAATTCTTCGTGAATATGAAAGTAAAGGGATATTTTTAAGCTTTATTGCATTTTAACTTATCCTGTCAGTATAAAATGAAATTATCTCATAAGATCCTTTTAAAATGTTGTTCTCCATTGATACCGTTGCAAAGTCTCAAGTTTTAAAATACTGGGACAGCAAAGTTAATTTCCCCCATTTCCCTCAATCCGGTCATTTATTTATTGGATTTTATTCGTGATTAACCAAAGATGGTTTACAATCACTCGGCTCCTGGGTGATATCTTGCTGTACCCTCTTAAAAACCAACTGGCAAACCACTGTTGAGTTTTCAGAAAAGCAACTTTTTTTACGACATGTAGATAGTTTGGACTTCCATGATATTTTATACTTTTTCGTAACTTCTTCAAAAGAACTGCCGATGTTAAATGTAGCCCTGCTGGGAGGCTAAAGTTCAATTTCTTTTCTATTGATTTCTAACTTCTTTAATGCACTAAGTAGTATCGTTAGAAATATTTCAAATAATTTCTAAACTAAAATACAAATGCTAATGTAGCTTGATTGAGACTACCGCTAACTGGACATAAAGTTATAAGAGCGAGAGCGACACTGAAAAAAAATTACAATGAATCTTTAGGTGTGGATTCCGAATTGTATTACAGAATTATACAGTTTCTCGCTTCGTTTTTCATGTATATCTTTATGCTCCAGATATAGTCTGGTATTAAAAAGATGTGATTGTGGAGTGTTTGCTAAAGAGGGAAAGGTGAAAATGTACGTACATGGCGGGAGGATGGAAAGTAGATGTAACGAATAGACGGACATAGAACAAATAAACAGCAGACGGGCACCGGACATGTAAAGGACGAGTACCTGAGATGCGGTAGACGCGCATATGCGTTTTAATTATTTTTTATTTCCTTTTTTAATTTTGTAAAGGCAGTTGGCCTTGCCCTGAGTATATGAACTTGTCATCCCTATTCGCTGACATGCCAAAGTTGTCAAAATATTTATAATATGGTTGTACTCTAGTTGGTGTGTTGCTTTAACTCAAACGTAATTCAGTTTTTTTTCTTTCCATTTTGTTCTTTCCTGAAAATTTTATTTAAACAGAAATATATTTTTCTATAAATTTTCAACTCTTGTTTTTTTTTTGTTTTGCAAGAAAAAGGGAAGTTTTAATAAAAATGTTAAAATTTTTGAAAAATATAACCGAACTACGCCGATTATCTCACTTTAATAGCTGCGAAGTGAAAAGATTCGCGAGCAGCAAAGTGGAGTCATCAGACAAAATATTTTTAAAAGATGATATGCCGTCGTGTGTTGACCATTTACTGCCCATCCCTCAGTATGGGGGTGAAACGGTCGTTACGTTATTGTTTAGTGATTCCGCGATCGGACAGCATGCTTGCAAACATCTAAAAAGCCTGATAGAGATATCAAAGCTTCCGATATCGTTTGAAATGGTCCCATTACATCGATCAGGTATTACAATAGCGGGCGAGGATTATTATTCGCTTCTACGAAATCGCACAGCAGTGTACTTGGATTTAGAACTTGATTCCGACTCGTTACAAAAGCGTTACGAACTTAATCGTAAATTTGATTTATTCGCTTGCGTAGCGAAATTTAAAGCTCAACCGGGTTTTAATTGCAAACGAACTAATGTAAACATTTGGTCATTTTCTCAGAACAATGTCGGTGATTATGCTAAACTTGAATATGAGCCAGTGAAGGGTGTTGTCGAAACTCTACGCATAACTACTGTCGAGAAATTAAGTCAATTTTTAAGATTTGTTTTTACTTGCGCGGCAAAGAACGATCGTAAAAAAGTAACCATAGGCCATAAAGCAGAAAAATTGCCCAAATCTGACGGACTCTTCCTGGAGCTGGCATATGAAATATGTGAAAATGAGTTCGAATGCTTGGAATTGAATGACATGAAAATTAATAGTATGGCTCGTAATATTGTTACGAACCCGGACAAATTCGATGTTATTTGCACTCAATCCGGTTATGGTCGTATTATGAATGCGGTAATTTCTGCGGTTTGTGGTGGCCCATCCTTATTTTGCTGCCTTGATGTTGGTGAACGTTTTGCCGTTTTCAAGCCTTTAGAAATGAAGTTAGCGCTTAGTGATTGCCGCGAAATATCTCCCTACGGTATTGTTCGACTTTGTATTGAACTCTTGTGCTATTTAGGCAAAGACGATTGTGCGAAAACTATCGAATTAGAATTAAGCGACCTCATGTTCCGCGGCGTTAAAACTGAAGAATTTGGTGGAAAAGATCGCCCAGATTTTATTATATGCAACATTGTTAACAACTTGCAATGCCATTTCCCTTAAATGTCTCTCATTTCCCTCCGTAGTGTAGATGTTTTTGTGTCATATCTCTCTTTTATTTCTATTTGTTTAGCATTTATACGTGTGTTGCGTTTTTAAACAAAATTCTAAGGAGAACATCTCTCCCTATATGCACAAGATAATGAAAACTTTCACAATTCATTTCGTAACATCTCCTCCCTTCTAATGAAAACTTGTAACCACAAATTGATTTTATTGGTATTTTATTGTTTATAAATTTCCAAAAATTGTCGACAAATGAACAAAAACTTTAAACTTTAAAAAATAGTTAACTGTGTTTCTTTGAACAAGAACTACCTCACTAGGGATACCAATCATAATGAATACAAAAAAAAAAAAAAAAAAATGAAAAACTGAATAGAAATCATAACGTTTTTTGTTCACAAGCTTTTAAGCATACAGTTACCTGAATAAAGTTGAGAAACAGAAGACGAAGAAGAAAAAGGAGTTAACAATATATGAAGAATATGTTACAAAACAATTTCAATTCCCTTGCTTACGTTCAGGAATAGACGCACACACACACGCACACACACGACACATTATGTAAAACTACCATTGAAAGTCATGTTTATTGCAAGAAAAATCGAAAGGAGAAACATGTCTTGACTTCAAGTAACATTAGCATGCAAATCCACTTGTAACCGTTACCGAGTATGTCAGATTATCGATCGTTGTTTGTTGTGCATGATAAAAAGGCTAGTGTATGGTTGCTTACTTGTGTAATAATATAAAAATCATGTTCATTTACTTCAAACAGATAGCTCAACAATAACGCTAAAACGAGATGGTAACTATTACCGTTAATCTCATCGTTAAGAATTTCTACTTTATTCGAGTGCCTGAATTTTAATAAACATGTGAAGTATAGTAACTCATATTTACAACAAGCGGGGCATAAATATAAATAGATACCCCACTGCTTAGAGCTGGACTAGATTCAAAACTGTTACTCTTCCTTAACAAATATACTTAGAAGTTTGCTTTTAAATCGGAATATGGGCATATAACCTAAGCATAGAAATAGTCGACATTTTAAGCGTCTTGGAGACAAACTTATAAGGTAAATATAGATGAGATATAAAAAGTGATACTTTAGCAAAAGAAAAACATTCAGAAGTTTACATAACAATTTTAGCTCATTCTCATAATCAATAAGTAGAATTCAAAGCAAGAAAAAATGTAAACAGTTAGCGGAGTAGAGAAACATATACTATCTTTTATCTTTATTATTATTATACATTTTAAATATTTAGATAAGATAAGATAAAAGATAACCTTCAGTGGTGGTAATATGAACACTATACAATAGAATACTGGAATTGTTAATAAAACAACAAAAAACTAATACAGCAAAAGTGCAGCAGAACTCAACACTCACTTGAGTACAGCATGTTTCGAGAAAAACAGTGCTTTGGGAACTGCTCAAAGTTAACATTCATGGAAGTACTGTCAAGGACATGCCTACAACATGCAACATACAAAGTAGACTAAGAACATCTCTGTTTTCAAGAGCAAAATATAGTTGTTACTTATAAAGCGGAACAGATGTAATTATAAAAAAAGAAGCAGAGGCTGTATAAAACTTGAAAGAATCAGTCATGTTTATTCAATATTATAGACTATCAATATTTCCCAGCCATTAGTACAACTAGAAAAAAAATAAAAAAAAAAAAACTTTTAGAACCGCTTAAGGCAACGTTTACCTGTATTTAAATGCATTTACTTATGCATAAAATGTAGTCAGCTAAGTATATACGTAACGCAATTTTTAGGTGTTGGAAAAAGGAAATAACATGCATAAATATATATGTTTACATATACAATGCATGAAAAAATATTGATTTTATATACAATATTTCTTATGCAAAGTATATTCCTTATACTTCAGTAAATTTTCAAATATTTAAAAAAAAAAAAAGAGAGAGAAAATAACAAACAAATCATGTATAATAGATTCACTAGATAGTGAATAAGTGGTTGGTATGAGTAACATTTCATTTATTTTTGCTTGCATAATAGGCGTATGAGTAATTGATTTTGAATTTATATGGTATATGCTATACATGCAAACATACACAGGACAATCTTTTCATGATTTATTTCTATACCTTTTTCAGTTTCATGTGTGTGTGTGTGTGTGTGTGTGTGTGGTGGTAGTAATTGCATCTTTCAAATCCTAAACACATGTGCAAAAGCAATGACGTATGACTGGTTTGATGTGGTTTCGAAAAAGGTGGCAATGTAGGGAATGTTGAAAAAGCTTCAAGAACTAAGTGAACACTTTTTCAGTTTCGGTTTATTTTATCGTAATAATATATTTATTTCTATGTATGTAAGATATGCATCTGTGTACATGTTTTACGTGACATATGCGACCATAATACGGACGTGTGCATGCGCGTATACGTTTGCATAATATTTGTATACACACAAGTAGTAATGATTAATGATTTGTTTCGACATGAATGTCGTCTCGCTCAAGTGTGCCTCTGTTTCTGTTTAAGCTGACGTTATGTTAGAACCAATAATTTATCATATTATACTCGTCTTCTAAATCAAGAGTATACTAAGTTTGTGATTCAATTTTGTTACATCCAAAAAAGTGTAGTAATATTTATACTTGTGTGATAACTTTTTAAGTTTATTTAATCAATTTTGTCCGTTCATGCGTCCGTTTGTCAATTCATCTTACTTATTTTATATCTTTACGCCTAAAAGTTATTATAAAACATTAGAACTTAACAGAAATAATTCTATAACCATTTCATAAATAAAATATGCAAATGGGCGTGACTGAGTTGACTTAAACAATCTTAATAAAATCCCATAAATTTTATTACATTTTTATTACTAAAACACAAACTATAGCAAATATAATTAAAATATTAAGAAGGGCTATCAAAATGGACCCAATGAAGAAACCTCTCGAATTATAAATAAGCACAAAATTAAGTAAATTATTATTATATATCATTTATTAGATCATTTATCATAAAAACTTTCGTATACTCGAAGGATGAAGATCTTACGGGGTCCGGAGTCTCCCTCGAGGATCTTGTGAAACGCTTGATAGGTTTTCACATCCGACAGAACCAAATGAGCCAGTGAGAAGAATACCAAGTGTCGAACTTCAAACACAGATCCCTTGAAGGTTTTATTGAACAGCCTACGGCTAAGGCGTCAGCTGTTTCTAATTTTCTAATCCCTTGAAAGTATCATTGAACAGCTTACGGCTAAGGCTAAGGCTGTTTGTGAATTTAAAAAAAATTTGCCAATACGACCTCATTTATATTCATTATACTAATTCCAACAAAGTCGAGCCAGCTCGGTATTATATCAAACGTAAGAATTCAAACCCAACTTAGTCTAAAACATTCAAATTACAAAAGATCTGAACGCAAAATTAGTGGCTATTTTGAATCCACGAAATATATTTGACTCTAATATCAATTACATCTCTCCTTTACTTTACTTGCTGCTACTTCTACAACCTTTTGACGCAGACGGTTTGAAAATTCAGAATTAGAAAATCAAAAATCAGAAACGTCAATTTTGATGTCAAAAACTTTTAATTTTAATTCATTGCTTGACTTGTTAAAAGAGATTGAAAAAAATAAAAATCATATTTTTCGAACAATTTTGTTGTTGTTTTTTTTTTTTTGAAAAAATAACTTTTTTCGTTTGTTTGTAATATATTCTTTTGCTGTCACGTACTTCATTTTACAAATTAACTGAATTGTTATTTTGATGATTTCCATGATTAAACTGTTATCTCTATGCTTTACTACATGTGTTACTGTTATCGTATGTCTATTAATAGACTAGCAAAACTCATTTAGGGTTTCTTTTGTTTTTTGTAATTTATATCGTTTTATATAAAAAAAAACTTCATTTCCGATTTGCACGATTTTATCAGGAATCTGTCTGCCATGTGCTATCATGTACCTAATGAATGTGTTGTGTTGCAACGATTCCTTCCTTCCTTTTTGTTAGTAATAAATCAAAGGGTTTAGTAGAAATTGTGACCATTCACGACTCATTAATATTAAAGAAAGCATCACTTTCTCAGTTTTTTTCTAGTTTTGTTGCTGAAATTCTCTCACATTGAAAAATGAAAATCGAAAACTAAATCTTGACACAAATACTTCATTTATAGAGCAATGGGACGGTATCTTTTCTTTTTGTAAAATTTTAAACTTTGGGTCACGAAACATGTGTTAATTAATGTAAATTTTTTTAATAAATTTATTTTCGTTTAGAAAAATGTTTCGTTTTACACGATAAACGTGCTGATAAGCGAACAAGTAAATACCTTACCGACAAGTTTGAATAGTCTAATGTACTCCATAATGTTTACCTATCGGTTAGACACAGAATTTTAGAAAGCTGAGTATATTATAGACAGTGCTGATGACGATACCTTGTCCTACCTCTTGTATATGAACGATGCAGAACATATGATGTAAAGCTTGGTAAAATTATCCATCGTAGTCATAACATGATCCGGTATTTATTGATTAAACTTATGTTAGTTAGATTACTTAGATAATGTGAAATAAAACACCAACGATTGAACAATTACTTGAATACTATGAAGATTACCTTCGTTTAAGAAGCATAATGAAAATTTGGATTTGAGATAATACTGCTGGGTTTTCAAGTAGCTACCTGTAGACTTTTATCAGCCATACAAGATCCTAAGAAGAAAATTATATACGTTTTAAGACCAACATTCGATACTCACCACTTGTTTTAAAACGAATCGTTCATACTCACCACCTAAAAAGTCATTCTAGAATTGTAAAGTATTTCATTAACTGTAAACGCGCCAGTAGATTGATTGAGATTTCCATATACCAGATTTCGAATCACACAATATAACGTAAACTATATTACGGTTTTTTGTTTATTTGTAGGCGGTTCGCATCCCTTTTTTTCACTAAAGTTTTAGATGGTCGTTGAAAGTGCATTTAATAAGTCTCAGAGCAATTACTACTGCAAATCGTAAGTTAAAGTATTTTGTCTATTGTAGGCATGGTTGTAGGCAGGTCAATGTCTAAACATCACTGAAGAGTGCATAGACCAAGTTTCAGCTTTGTATTTCTAATTTCTCATCCTTGAGACCTTCAGCCGCGATCGGCAAAGCGGATGGATAGAGAAATATGTTTAAATCACCTCATCGTACTTCTAGTCTATAATATATACTCGTTTTAATAAATTCTACTGATTCTACACGAAACGAAAAGACTAATTTAATATATCTGCAACTTTTAGCGACGGACATAAAAAAGTAATGTTTTCAAATGAAATTAAATGCATCTATAGAATAAAACGATTTGATTAAAGCAATTTCACACGTTGTCATATTATAACAATTTATTATTATAACAAATAAATACAGAAATGCAAACACCAGTTAGCAGTTACTGAGCTTTTTTCATAAATAAATATGTTTTATAGAAAAACATTATCACAAAAACTACTTAAATTATTGGTTTTCTACACATTAAAATTATTATTAGTTCTGTTTAGGCGTATAAAATTTTGAGAGATGTTTTGAATTTCAAGGAAAATGAATAAAATTAAATTTTGTCCTTTGTAGATGTTTTATTATGTCTTTATATATATTGCCTTGGTTTATATAGGTGTGTACACATCATATATTATATATATGAAATTTTAATATAAAATCACAAAAATGTCTTCGATAATTTTAATTAAATTTAAATCAAGTATGACATTCAAGTCAAAAGATGTAAAAGAGCACTTAAGATTGTCCTAAACTAATAAAAATTCGAAATAAATCTTAATTGTTGTATATTGAAAGGTAAGCAGAACATACGTTAAAGGCTCTCTAGAATGAGATCTTTATTGTTAATTGTGTCAGAGAAAGCAGTTCAAGTTAAAGGCATGACATTCCAATTTTACTGAATAATAAAAGACTAACAAGTAAACAAACTTCATTATTCCATCATCAATTAATTGTGACAATTATTTGACCAATAGCTTGTTCTTATATTTGATTCAAAGCATAATATTTGTAAATTATTTTAAAATGACAAACAAATTAAATAAGATTTTATTATTTTATATTATTGAAAAATAATACTTTTAATGTCACACAGATTTCATTAACAAAAACAGATTTCATTACCATTCAGAAATAAATCATAAGAAAATGTTACTTTTGTATTCAAAAAACTTAATATTGAATTGATAAACATTTAAATACGATACCGAACAAAGCTCTGATATCTATTGTAAGTTACTAATGAAAATATTGATTTCTGTACATCTCCTGTAAGTGTACACATAACAAGCAATCAAAATAGTGTCTCGTTTTGGTCCTCCAGGTATTTATTAGATTTACCGCAGCACCAATGGACAAGATTGATCTTCAAAAGTATATTCGAAAACAATTATTGAGGAAATTGGTGAAAAAAATCGTCAGTACTACCATCCATACTACTCTCATGTTAACCCTAACCTGATTGCCCCGTTATATTCAACCAACATCGAGAAAATCAAGATCCATTATGCGAATATCCATCTCTATCGTACTATTGAAACAATAGACCCTTAAGAAATCTACTCGTCCAATTTGTAATTGTAAATAAAATTTTGCTATGAAATGTATACTATATGAATGCCAAAGCCTTTCCACAGCTCGAAGCTTCATATTCGGAAAGTACCTGAAGAACGTAGCATCAATAAAATATTTAAATTTATTATAACGACTACATTAGTTCATCCAGTTTGAAAAAGCAAGAACTGTCAATGCTCATCCCACATTAATCTGTGAATTCATTTATTAGGTCATGTATGTTAATAACAATAATAACAAGAGATTTATAGTAAAAATTAATTTATAAAAATACAGCACGACACAGTATTTTGTAGCGAAGGTGGGCGTCAAAGACAGAGATGTGCATTTGATGATATCAAATGTGATTAGAAAGAAAAGGGTGGCCAAGCTACCGAAATGATGATTGGCCGTTTCCATCCTTTTTGACCAGACCGTCAGGGTGAAAAGACGTTGTTCTGATTTTCATCTGCCGAAACCGCGCCTTAGAATATCATATAAAGAGCTTGTGCTGTTTTCAGTCTGCCTACATCAAGAAGTAGACGTGTTTGAGTAGGAAGTTGCTTTACATTGAGACTAAATACTAAGCAAACCCATATTATAGGGAAACTAAGGGCAAACTATAGAATATAATCCTATAAGACGATTGCTAATGTAACATTGGATAAGACCTTATTAGCTACAAGTATATTTATAAGTAAGCGAATATAATTAAAATAAACCGAAAGGAGGGAAGAGTTACTTAACGTAAGTGAACACCATTGTGCGCTATTAATTGAAAGGAAAAAGTAAGTTTGAATTCGCATTAATAGTTGAGTTTTGATACTTCATCGTGAACTTTTGATCTTTTTCTTTACTTCTTAATAAGTTTGAGTTTATTTTCAAATTAGAATAGATTAAAATCATATTAAACTACAATAACAGGTCTGCCAAGACGCAGAAATGTTCAAATTGCTTTTTTATCGAATAAGTCAGTGGATGTCCATTATGCATGTACTTTGCTAGAAAAGGTAAAAGATGGAGCTGGAAGGAAAAGTTAAATAGAATTTTTGAACGTTCGACTTGCAACTAGAATCATGAGGAACATTACGAGAGACCACTGGAAGTGGGATAGTTGAAAGATGTGCCGTCCCTGTGCCGAAAAGGACTCTATAATGCGTTATATGGCTTATAACCCAATCCAAGGCGAGCAAGAAGGAACGCTGGAGAGGTAGAATAATTCCGTTAAAAGTTTTTGTTGGCGGATAAACCTCTATTATCTTCGTAGGAAACTTTCCTCGCAAGCATAAAGCCCGTAGAAAGGACATCCAAAGTATCCACGGACATCGTTATCCACGGACATATAAGTCATCCGCTGCATTCAATTGTAGGTCTTCAGGCAAGAACATTTGAAGATATTTTCAAATGTTTAGAAACGTTTTATAGGAAACCTTAATATGAAAGTAACTCTATTTAAACCACCAGTAACAGCGACAAAGCTTTTGACCACTAGTGCTGACACTGTGTCGTTAAGGTTTGACTATTTGCTGTTTATTGCGTGACAGTCTTGACAGTTTTCCGACTTTCCTATCGGCAGCTTATGTACTTATGAAAATAATTTCATATTTGTTTCAGCTCAGAAAAATGGTTCAGAAAGTTTCGTTTTATGCTGGCTATGTGAGCTATTTGCTCTTACGCTGTCTACAATTAGCATTTTTTAGAGGCAACCGTTAGTCGCGCTCGAATTGCACGCACACAAATATTCAATTTTATTAATTTATGAAAACTAAAAGTAGCTTGCTTGAGACAAGTAAAAATCTCATGGTGGAGTTAAGCTTGATCAAAACAATGTCATAGTAATGAGATATTTGGCTCCGCTTATGTCTTCCTCTTCGTTCATTCCCCTCTTTGCTTCTCTACCAACGACCACTTTGCTATTATTGCTGTTTTCGTAAGCTTGAATGAAGCACTTGCCCAAGGATTAAGCCAAGCATACAACGAATCACGAAACAAAAAAATATTGCAAATGAAAGTCGTATATCGTTTATTTCTAATTATTCTTTTTTATTTTTCAATTCAATTATTTGATACTTTTAGTACCCGATGATGCTTTTAATTTGCGATGCGGATTTGGTTTTATTTCTATTCTCTTAAAGTTCTGCTTGTAATGTGAGACATCAACTGGAATATTCTTTTCTTTCCATTGCTGACAAGCTCGCCACTTTAATAAACCAGTTTTGGTGCAATTGCCGTAACTGCTTAACATATCTACTTTAGTTTTGCCATGACCATATAATGTATGTATTGTAGATGTATCTCCTCGTCGTCGAGGTAATATACGAAACATTATATCCGTCATTGTGGTCGCGTTGTTATTAAATTCAATCCCATCTGAAAACTTAATGTTCGCAATCTCAGTAGTCAGGCGATTTCTGAAACCATCTTGTTTCCAATTGACAAAGTCCATGGCGCCTTTATGAGAATTTTCTGGTATTGGCTTTGCAAAATCAGTTTTATATAATGAGAAATCCTGAGTGCAAGTACTTTCACCATATATTCCCGGTGATATCGCCTTTGGATCGGTCTCACTGGAGCATCGTTCTTCATACCAATTGCCGACTAAAACTGTTGGCGCATAACGATTTGCACTAGAAAGATGCTTCTGCGTGGTTACTTTGGAATTAATTGGTGTATTATCAATACTTTTTCTGATATTTTGATAGGGCATAATAAACGACTACCACTTATATTCTCAGAAGATAAAAATTTTCAGAAAAATTAATTTAAAAAATATATTAAAACTTAAAAAAAATACAACGACTACTAGTTAAAGGATGAAAATATATTGATTTCAGTTTTAAAAATTATTTGTAAGAGAAAAAACTGCCCAGAATGACAAAATTGTCAATGAAGTATGGATCTGTTATTAATTATATAATTTCATCGCTCAGCGATATTCCTTAAGAAGGTATAAAAACGGTAACAAGAAGTGACGAGCGTGAGAGATATACGCCCGATTGTTAACTGTTATGTCTTTACAGAACGAGCATTCACTGTAGCTGCGGCCAAATGCGACCTACAAGCAAGAATTTTTCGAGTTAATAAAAAATAAACTTCCGCCTCTGGTGTACTATTGTGGACCTTAAGTACCAAAACTTGACTTCAAATTCCAATATTTTAGATAATAGAAAAATGTCGTTATGTTTACAAATGAATGAGGTTTTTCAAAATATTCAGGAAAACTATGAATTGCTTTTTCTTTTCCCGCTTTTATCTTACAAAAATCATAATGTTTTAACCATATTTTGATCTCTTGTTGCAGAAAAGGAAAATAATCACGATCGGCTTTCTAACCAAATCTGTAATAATTACAAGTAAACTTTAAGTGGCGGGCATTCAAACATATGCAATAGTTTGACAAGAAAATTCTCTCGTATTTTACTATGTCCAGGTAATTTTACCTCACGAGAGGTATCATTATTTAGCATACCTTTCGTTGTATATAAGATGACTTGTTTCAGTACTTTTGCATAAAGTGCATTTTATTCGAGTTAGAAAAAGGAAATAACACATCGGCTACTTATAAAAACTTAGGTGACACGTTAGGAAGTGAAGTGGAAAATGTTCGGACTTGCCAAAGGTAGTTTGACAAATTTTGTTCCGAAGATTTAAATCTCTTTGTGGGCGTCGGCCCAATGTCGACAATGGCACTTGAGAATGACCGACATCTAGCCACTAGAGCAATTGCAAACAAACTCGGCATCCACCATTAAACAGCTGAGAAGCGCCTAACAGGTTCGCCAGTTAGTTTTGCGATCTCTCGATCCTTTGAAAATATTAAGTCTTGACGTGAGCGTTACACAAAACCATTTTTGAGAACATATTATAATTCTACATAAAGCATCTTATTACAGGTCTGTAAGATGGAGGATATTTTCATTGATTAATTATTTTTTCTTAACATGTGAAAGGTGTCCTTAAGTTTTTCAAAGTGGACGTGGTTTTCAGTCGTCTGTTATTTACCTGTTTGGCTTTACGCCGTTGTAAACAAAAATATAAAACCGGTCACAACTTAGTTCAAATAAGCATCTCAAATAAAAGTAAAATTTGTCGGCGATCATCAGAAGGGCAAGCCATATAAACTGAATGTCGTAAAATCTTGCTTCTTTTTCTACCGGCTTCCAGAGGATACGAATGAATTTTCTAAAAGTGTCTTTCAAGGCAGATATTTGGCAAGTATTAGATAAAGTTGCAGTAATAGATGAACTAGTGTTAAATTAAAATTATTCGGGTCACACAAAATCATTGCTGCACATTTCGAAATCTTACGAACGAGTTTAAGTAACTAGTTCGACCGCTTTCTGTTCTACCCGTATCTCTTTCTCTTTCCCTAATACTTCGCCGATTAAAATTGAAGCTTCATCGTATTCAAATAATATTTTCTTTTTTTTAACATGAATTTATTTACTGCTTTTTTCAACTCTCTAGTAATTATTTTTTACGGGATAAATCGGCAGGAGAACGCACCACGGATTTCGGTGCAAATTTTTCTCTGTAGTGCGTGAGATCATATGGATAATGCTCCATCCAGTTTTTGCATGCGTGGTATCGCAATAATCGTGTATTTGGATTCTTGACATCGTGACTATGTAAATTATCGACTTTTTGTCGTTTTCCTTGCTTCGGCACATAATCTTCGTCATGATTTTTCTGAGCCTTCAACCTCCTGTACGTAGTACGCGTAATGGAAGGCAGATTGCTGAGATAGGCATCGTGAACTCCAAGAGTAAAATTTGTAAATTCACCGTTCAGGCGATTGCCGAATCCTTCTTGTTTCCATTGAAAAAAATTCGTTGCCATTCTGCCAGGGTCTTCTTCTATCGGGTTTATAAAATCGTTCTTATATACCGTAGCATCGTCAAGGCAACCACTTTTACCATAAATTCCTGGTGTAATGGCTTTAGGATCAGTTTCGTTGGAGCAACGCTCTTCGAACCAATTACCAACCAATACTGCTGATTGATAAAGATTAATATTTCTTTTCCATGTCGATCTCGATGAATCCTCCTGGTCACTAAGCATGATAACAATTTTCCAAATAGGCCGAAACAAAATTATAAAAATGTAAAAAAAATAATAATATAAAAATATAAAAAAAAGTTTAAAAATATACAAAATCTAAACCATGTAGCTGAGCTAAAAACAAATACTTTATAATTTTATCAAGCTCTCTCTCAACTTATTTTGCTTAATGAATGAAGGAAAAGGCCATGAAATATATGAATAAAAAAAAACATTGACACTTCGCCACAAAGTTTTGCTTTTAGTTTAGGTTCAATTCTATTCAACCGTTTCAATGCAACATATATGGATGACATTAATCAATAATGACAACAGCAGAACAATGTTAGCTTAAAGATTCAGTGTCGCGGTTCATCTACCTGTATAAATATACAAATTCATGCTCTTTCCGCATTTTCATAAATAAATATGAAGACGATTAATGAGATGAAATGTAACAACATATTAACAGGAGTTATTTCAATAAAAGTTATTTCAATACTACAATTAGCTGCAAACTGAAATTTACTTTATACTAATAGAGAGCTCTCCGATGATCAGACAAAAATTTCTCATATGAGTACTGACAAGTTAATGACGGTGTCTATGGTCCGACCTTGTCAATTGTTAAGTCGCGATCATTCCTTTTGAATATGACTCGAAATTTGTTGCTCAATATTCTACTACATTGAATGGCTGTAGGATTTTTGCACAGAGGTAGCCACTGCAATATTTGTGGAAATTTTTATAGTTCTATCTTCTATGGTTCATAAGTAATAAGCAAGCAACACAATTTTTTTTTTTTTTTTGCTTTCGAAAACATAGATGTTCTCAGTCTACGTTGAACTGTGAACATATCCATTTACCGATTTCACACATTTTCGATGCCAACCTGCGTGCAAGAACTTCCAATGTCTCTCCAGAATTTAAAGTTGATATCTTCGTTTTTGCAGCCAGAGGGACAGACGGACATGCTTAAATTGATTCTAAATTTTATGATGAAATGTTAATCAAGATTATATATATAGTTTGTGGCGTCTCTGAAATGACAAAATGAATATACCCGTCATAAAATAAAAAAAAATAGCTTTTAAAATTAAAAAATAAATTAGAAAAATTGTAAAAAAACATGTAACTATAAAATAAACTAAAATTTTAGATCAAAAACCCAAGTTATTGTTACTAAATGTCATTCTCAGTAATAGTACAGTCAGTGAAAGAATGCAATAAACAAATCAAGTTATAAAAGCTTTCAGATACGTAAAGGTACCTGAGAATTTCAATACTTCAAAAAGGCCACACAAGTTATGATAAAAATTTAATTTCCTTGCCATTATCGTCCATCACCGTCTATCACTGTCAAAAGCCTTCATATATACCCTCTGTCATATACGTAACGTACCAAAATTATTAATCTTTGTTTATTATATTCCTATATATAGAAAGAAATTTTTTTTCATGATAAATATTAACTGTACATTTTTTAAATTATTTTTTCTAACATAAAGTATCGTTTAGTTTTTCATTTGTGTTTGTTTTTTATTTTTGTAATCATTTGTTGCCTTTTCAAAGGCGTTTCGTTTACATTAACCTTAGCAAACACCTGGAAACCCTGTAAGGATAGTGCGCCTTCTTTTCTCAAAGATAAAAATAAGGGTCAGGCATAGTGAGTGGCCTTACTTCACACCAATGAAAAATAATTGATCATCCATGTGCTAAGTTGTAGTTCCTTTTAATGTTTTAAACAAAACTTATATACATTTACCTGCTCTGCTCTCTTGAAAGAAAATTTCATCATTCTTCGAAGAAATAAACCTGTATTATCTACCTATATACTAAGAATTTGTCACTGTCCTAGTGTTTTAGAGAAAATTTCACTTAAAATGAAAATTCTATTAAAGTATTTTTTAACGTATGAAAGAGAGATATTAATCAATTTAATGTAACAACAGCTTAATAAATGAATAAACGAATGAATGCAATTAAATTAATTAAATAATGACTCTATATGCAATTAAATTAAATTCATATCGGCGAATAAGGAGAAATTCAAAAAACCGTCTTAAGATGTATGTAACCAACACAAATGAATCTAATCTAAACAATTTAAAACTTTATCGCCTTCGGTAACAGAATTATTTATAAGGTTTCTATAGACATAAGCATTTGAAGACAAATAATCATTAAAGTCTTTTAAGAAAGACGATGTCAAAGCAGTATTTCTTTTCACATTTCTTTGTTGCGTGCTAAAGATATATTAAAATCAAAGCATGTACGAAAGTCATGCATTTGTAATAGGAAATATATTAAGAAGAGAAATCAAAAGAAAATATCCATAAATTATTTAGACGACAGTTCTTTATTCCTCATAATAAAACGAACTTTGTTGCCCTTAAATTTCTGCCATATAATCAATCGCGGATGAGGAGAAATTTATGAATTTTTTTTCATTTCTTCTGCTGCAGTGAGATAGGTATATAGATATAATGTGACACACATGATATTATATATATGTAATATGTACATATGTATAAATATCTATTTTGAATCGATTTAATTAGGTCTGTCTGTACCTTCTTGTGTTCACTGCCTTTTATTGAAATTCCTAAAGCCATTGGAATTGAGATAGAAAACTGAAAATTGAATGATATATGCCCTACTATTAAGTCAAATCAGCCACAATCCAGTAATTAAAAATGCTAAGAAGGTCAATCTATTATGGCGAATAACTAGAAATATTTTATTTCGTAAAAATATTCTGAATCAACTAACTGCTAAACCCATAATTAACGTAAAGCTGTGTGCAATTAATGCAAAGATTCGAGATATCGAGATTTTTTTTTTTTTATCTTTTAAAATGATATATAACTAGACTTCGTGGAGAAACTTAAGTGATAATCTTAACACACTTTATTTTCTATATAGGAAAGTATTTGTAATCTTTAAACTTGTTACATAGCGTACGCTTAAAGAACACTTGTCTCCTTAAACCATAATTGACAATCAACAGAATTATTGGCTTTCTGCCACTTGAGTAGGGTATAATGGATATTGTTATCACTACTTCCTATTAGACAATCTCTTCACTGAATATGAATTTCTGTATGTATTTGGTTGTGTGTGTGTATGTGTGTGCGTACGCTTGTGTGTTTGTATAGGGTCAGAAAGACAATTGACACAAATGCCATGCACTTCATGACACTATCATGTTATTGTTTTTGTTAGTTTAACTCTCAAAAAACACGGTTCATTTATACGTCATCTTCCATTTCATACTTTTTTCTCACATGACCATGACAAAAGGAGGGAACG
Organism: Glossina brevipalpis; assembly: GCA_000671755.1. Classification (NCBI taxonomy): domain Eukaryota; kingdom Metazoa; phylum Arthropoda; class Insecta; order Diptera; family Glossinidae; genus Glossina; species Glossina brevipalpis. Next base: position 850,464 of record KK351108.1, read on the forward strand.
CGAGTTAAAAGAAGTCCATCATGTAGTTTGCTTTATGCTTTATGCAATAAAAAAAGTAAGCAATTCATCGCAAAATATTTTTCAAGCCAGCAATCCGTTATTATTTTCTTGCTACACAGAATTACTACAGTTAGATATTTGATTTACTAACCATGCATACATTAGGGGTTCACTAAAAAATATTTAACTTTCTTGGAGATAAAACATTAAATTTATTCAATTGTTACTTTGAAATCATAGTCATACCGTTCAGCCGGTGGAATTATTGTGTTGTGATTTGCTTAAATAGTTTTATTATTAATCTGCATATTGGGAATATGTTCAATACATTTTCAATTCGATTCATCCTTGAGTGAAACACATATCACTTAATCAAATTTCATCAGATTATTCTACAAATTATAAATCGTAGATAACTTAGGTCACATACATAGCCAGACATTAAACAGATGGAATAATTCAGAAAATAAATCTCTATTGACCGGTATAATAAAAGTTTCATCGATTTTAATATTTACTTGAGCGTTGCTCAAGACATCCTTTACCGCAGATGGTGTAAGATATAAATACGATATGAAGTAAGCAGAAAATACTTGTTTTCCATAGCAATATGAAGTGATTTATAAAAAATAAAAAAATTCCAAAAGAAACTTATTTTCGCATCGATTTCAGAAGAAAAAACGATCACAATAGGTATGACAGGCATGATCACATCAATAAATCAACTATTACGAGGCATTTCGTAAAACCTAAGGTTAGTTGGTTAGTGGGTTCAGAAAAGAAGAAGTTTTTCTGCTTTCATATGAAGGCTTTAGTAGCAAATTGTCTGCTACTATCTGTTGAACACTTTAAGACGAAGAAGTAATAATACATCACTCAATAAGTACGTAGGATTATTAATGTATTTTTTTTTTTTTTGCTATTTTGCCATTGCGTTGGCTGACTTGTGACACGGTGCATTGTCTTGATGGTCAAAAAGCGATATTGTACGCCAATCAAACACATCTTCAAAAGTATGATTTAATTTTATTAAATCACGACCGACAGTTGTGTAGAACAATTTTGCAAGAAATCATGCAGTCTACATTAACAAATGAGAAATTGAAAATTTAAGCTTAGCCGCGTTTAGGAAAGAGGAGCATCTTGAAAGAAAAAAAAAGCTTGCCCTGATTTCAATTTGTTTGATCTTAAATTGCAGACATCCCATGTATTGGAATTTTCTGCAAAGGTAATATATAAAATGAGTCGTGAACGGAAAGCTCTTAAGAAATCTGGTGGGAGTACATGCTGGAAACTTCACTTTCCTGATAATATTACAGTGAAATACACTGCTCTTATGTTTCATCACTTTCATCTAAAAGTCATGCATTTCTTGATGCAGAATATTAACTTATAAAGTAAAAGAAAAATAAACTATTGCGGAATATAATATATATGCTTTAAAGATCCTTTCAAATATGTTAATCTAAACTAAAAGTTTACTAAGAAACAGATTGTTTAGCATTTTTTTGCTTTTCACTAATATATAATTTGATAATTGTTAGTAGGATTATTGTGATTGAAATTTTTCATATTGTGATTGACACTTCCTTGACTATTGCGAATGTGTTTTCTACACAATCCTTTTTACTCCAGTTTATCAATCACATGATTGTTGTTATCAACTTATAGTAAAATCTAAATATAACTAAACGTTGTGAAATAGATTTGGTGTTATCTGAAACTTAAATTTATCTAACTTTCAGCTTAATTTTTATTGAAAGTTACCGTAAATAAATTAAACTCACTTCAGTTTAAGTATAAGCTCATCGTAATCTTATATGCAGAGCATGTTTCATTGCATTAACAGCAGCTAACTGTCAAGGTTTACTGCGTCTACTTTTATGATGTGGCTTTGTTTGCTATGAAAGATTAAATGAAGCAGAATATGAAATGAAAGATGTTAATTCAATTATACGGTGCGCATGAATCTCGAAGAATTAAAAAAAAAAAGAAAAGAAAAGAAAATTAAAAATAATAATAATAAAATAATATTAAATTAAAATTGACTATAATTTTTTAAATTTAAGAATTCATTTAAATTCTTAGCAGGCAAGATTGTAATATATATATGTATAAAATGTATAAAGATTTCTTTGCTTTTTAGATCTATTCTCAAATACTGCTATAGATTACAATAAATGAACACAATAAGTTTTACTGTTCGTAGAATTAAATTAAATTTGACAAAGAGAATTAGGCTGCCAATGTAGAAATGTATGTCAGAGATTTTGTATGGGATGAAGTATGTTCTCTATATATATGTATTTCTTACCATAGACAAATTTTTCAAATTTTATTTCTCGAAGACAAATTTGAACAAATGTGAAATCAAAGTTATCTTGACCAAGACGAAACTTGTTTAAAAACATACTTCATGCTTACCTAAAGTGACCTAATATTACTTTTAAATATTTATGTAATTGCAAATATTGTAATGTTTTTAAAATTACAAATATTCGTATGCATATACATTTGTCCAAGGATTACTTCTGTGTTTATTACTAAATTCATGCAGATAGAGAGTAAATTATATAGAAATAATTTGTTATTTATTAAAATCAAATGAAAAAGTCCTATTAACCTGACAACGAATTTCGTAAACCTCTCCTGTATGCAACGGAGAAAATAAAACTTTCTATAGGACAAGTAATAGAAGTGTAAGCAAAGTAAGAACTTAAGAAATAGAAGTAGAAGTAATAGTGCAGCCAACTCTTGAATTGGGTTCGTTAAAAAAATAAGTCCTCACTTTATTTTTCTGTCACGCTCTTTATCTCTTACTTTCCTTCTTCATTTGTATAATTCTAAACGAAAGGACGTTAGGAAAGCCAGATAGATATATAGACTGTGTTTAATTCAGTCAAGATCTTATACAGAGTCATAGATATAAACGTTGTAGATGCATTCATGCATCATGGCATCGAAACGCGTATATGCTCTAAATGAAAACAACAAAAAAATGATTGATTGAAATCTTTTGTTTAATTTTTAATACATTTATTGTATCAGAATTTCTTTTATTTGCATTGAATCCCTATAGAAACGTATGTATATGTCTCCATACGTAAATAAAATGTTCTTTCTTTTTTTAAGGTTTTAAGAAAATAATAGAAAACTGGCATTTTAATAAAAACGAAAATATTTTCAATAAACATATCATTTTTCTTTCATACTACTCAGTGTTTATTAATAAATCAATTGAGAGATCTATGCTCGTCAAGGAATGAATCTTGGATACCCATTATGTTAAAGCAAATAAATATATTATGCGATAATCGTGGTCTTCCATTGATTGTCAGCGTGTTAGTGTGTGATGGTGTGAAACATTTTTACAAAATATTTCCTTTCTAGTTTTCCCAAATCTTAGAACGTGTTTTCAAACGTTCAGTCTTAGTCCGCGAAGATTTTTCGATAATCTTTGTGGTGCCGGCAGACGGATTATGAAACAAAAGAATCTCTAAAGTAAGATAAATACTGAACTTGTGTTCGAAATCCTTCATAAATACTGGAACAAAAGTCGCTCAAGCTATTCCTATACGTTTCTGCTTGGGCAGAAGACCTGTTTTTTTGATTCATAATAATTTTAACCCTTTGTAGTATTTTCATATTCAGTATGAAAAAGACTTTAGGAAGGGACTCTTCTTAAAAATGCTTTTAAGATGCTTTTTAAGCTTTTCAGATACGCCCTTTGATCTCTTTATGCAACACTAGTAAATGAAAAAAAATTTACGTATGCAATGCTAAACGGATACTTACACGTCTGGCAGGGTTTGTCAGGTCAGTTGACAAACTAGAACTGCTTTACGAATAGATTAGAATTTACAAGAACTCAGAGTAACTCCGAAATAACTACCAAAAAACCGTGCAGACAATAAAACAATTGGGTAACGGGAAAATATATAATATAAAACACCTAGAAATGAAAAATGAAAAACAGGGGAGTGAGATAACCTACAGAGAAAATGGCGAATAAAAGAAATGAGATGTGAAGGAAGGTAAACGTCGATGAATAAACGACCAAATCAGGAAATTCGACGAATAAACTGGCATACAGACGTATAGAACAGGCAGATCGATCTGTAAAGAAACAAACCGACCAATAGGTGGCCAAACCGAGACGGAAACGGGCAGCTCGACCTATAAACAGAGAGACCTCCGATTGATTGGGCAAAGTGATGGTTTTTAAAATTCTTAAGAATCTGATTTCAAGGCGATTAACAAAACCAATATACTCAACGTTATCCTACAGCAGTGATAATTTTCTATAAAAAGCAAATGTGAATATTACATGCATCAGGAAATATATGAATAAAAATATGAATAAATTGTAATATCATAAAGAGAATTTCAATTTCAATTTACAAGATTGGACTTTTGAACTTTAGTGCTGCTGCGCCGTTTAAATAGCAAAAAAGTTAAACAAATTTTCTAGTTTTCCTATTAACTCCTGAATGATTTTCATTGAAGGCTATTGGCATCAAATTTTTCTCTCAATATCTGAGCTCTGAAAATATTGACCAATGCCAACCAATTGCTTCAATTTGTGTCGATAATAGACGTCTTGCGTTTACTAATTTAAAAATGAATTTAGCCCGCTTGTGTAAACTCGTTTATTGCATCAGAAATAAAATTCTAGTTGACAAAGAAAACTGAAGATTCGAAGATAAATACTTCCATTAAAAACTTGAAAATTAATATTAAATGTATCTAGAAATGCAATCAATAAATTCAATATAAAGCAAAACAATTTATGCATACTCAAGGGATATAATTATGTTTTTCCTGATAATGAACGTCCTACCGTTTTGTAATCAAATGTATATGCCAGCAGATAGGTGATGCAAGTAAATTAAATTTAAAAGGAAACCTCAACTTTGATAATAATGTGAAGGAAGATAATAAAATTAAAAGCGGTATCTAGGCAGCAGAATACGTACTGCGATGCAGTGATATAGTGCAACCATAACAATAAAATATAGAAAAACATGTAAAAAAAAATTATATTAATTTTGTTTAGAAAATCTAAAATGTAAGTTATACGAGAAAAATGCATTCACACTACGTCTCACGCGTTGAAATAAGCTTGAGTAAAACAACGGCCACATAAGCAATCTTACAAAAGATTACCTACAATCGTCATAGAACGGAGGCTTTGTGGCACAAAAAAAATCTGTCTGTAAGGTACCATAAAATGTCTTACTTTTTGATAGTTGTCAGATTCTCCTTCGATTCTACCGTGTAGGTTTGTTCCCCCATACATGTGGTAATTTATAGTAGTATAAAGAGACTAAGCAACAAAAATGAACACCAAGCGAAACTAAGCGCAGTCAATTGGATGCTACTTCAATTGACAAATATTAGCTAATACGAATCGTTCGCGGGATATTTCTCAATTAGCTGTGACAGGTTAGAGGTCCATATATAACAAAAAAAAAAAATATTTGATATTTGTTAATTCGGACAAAAGTAATTGCATTTTCAAAACGGAAAAAACTCGCCATATTATACAATATTACTTTGACAGAATTGTAGGGTTTAATGGAAACGTCTCCGCTTTGGAACAAATCGCAAACGTTACTGCGGAAATTCTTGCATTTCATTGTTTGTTCGGTACCGAATTTCTGTCTGTTTTCGACGTAGTAAAGAAAAAATTTAATATATCCCGTAGAGTACAGAAAATGCCGTAATTCAGTTATCGGTCAAAAATTCCCGGGACGATGTGGAAACGTGGATTACGTTCCTGACAAAAGCTCTATACTATTTCTAAAACGAACCAATGGTCTTCTCGAAGTTTTATGCCGCCTCGGTCATTTTTCTATGAGTTACAGAAAATTTAAAAAAGTTTGATTTTATTATTTTCAAAAGGACGGAAAATCCGAATTTCATGTGTTGACTAAACATTGATACTTGATGGGAAAACAACTTAGCATTGGCTTGAAAATTGTTACAGCCTCCGTTGATAGGAGCAATTTGTTGATGATTTCCCGAGTTGAAACGAGGTCGCTCGATGCTGCCGAAATCATTAGACACTCATAAGAAGTGATGCTGAGAATTTTTCTCGATAGTCGAAAAGCGAAGTTGCAAGAGATAAATGATATTTTAAAGATATCAAAAGATTATTTATTCAATATTCAATAAAATAAACATTTTTCTTATTAAGTCCTGAAAATTATTGACCAACCTTTTATTACCTTAAACGAGCGAATATCCATAATTCAGTTTAAAGCAAATAAAGCTTCCCATCTTCTCTTTAAGCCACACAACAGCTAATTAACAAAATTACTTTGATTTAGTGAATGGCTTCGTCCCTGCTTCAAAAATATAACTTGCGATGTGTAATGAATTTTATTTCCAACGTTTTTATAGTTTCCTTGGTAATGCTAACTGTAAGTACATTTTTGCAAAGTAAATTTTAATATTTTTAGAAATTTAAGATATTTCTAATAAGCTCTGTGCATCTTGACAGTAAAAGTAAATTCATTATTTGGGTTTTAAAATAAAAAAGCGTTAGAGAATAGTTATAAAAGTTTTTTACTTTTAATTATAACAAAAGAAAAAAAAAAACATTTACAAAACTTCTTTTCATGAATTTCATTTATCGCTAGTACCCAGAATTAAGCGGAATGGGTTCTTTCATGCAACTGATGCAAAACAATTCAAATGCGTAAGTATTGATTGATTGAGAAGTATTCCAACATTGCTATTAACGTGTACATGGGGTCCGCGTTTATTGAAGCGACATTTGTATTTATTTACCTGCAATGCAGTGACAACAGTGATAAAACCAATAAACAAAGTGACGAAAAGTACATTAAAACCAACAGCTACAGTAACAATAACAAAAACAATAGGTATGAAAACCACAACAAGTATATGCCTATCAGCAGATATCTCGGATAACAAGTAATAACATATCAACCAGTTACTACTATAGCTAACGCTACTGCTATTGTTATTGTCCAACTGACAAGAATAAAGTAAATGACTGCGTATTAATACCACCTGCCAACAGTGTCCATTATAACTTTAACTGTTTAATAATAAAACACATAATGCGTGAGAACAGGACCCTGCCGGTACTTAGTAGGCAATAGCTATAAAACTTGCATCAATGAAGACAAGCAATGAATTACCATTAAGTGTTAATAATTCGATTCGTTATGAACAGTTAATGACAAAACCAGTGTTTAACGTTAAATGTAAACAACAAAAAATAAAAATTTGATGAATGGATTTACGAGCACATTTTGCGCATCAGCAAACCGTAAACAGTAGATTAAAGACAGAAAAATTGAAATTTTTTAAAAAAGCAATTGCTACTCGTTTATATAAATATAATTTGTATTAAATTAAACAAACAAATATACACGTGCGGCTGGACTTTTTGTTCTAACAAAATATCAGCTATCAACTCAATAAACAGGTAATTATTAAATTAATTAATTATACTTTATATTCTATATTAGCATAATTATATAAAATGGTTTACTAATTGAATAAAAACATTTGGAAGATCAATAAATATATAAAAATATTATTATTCAAAGAATACAAAAATTTCATTCAAACAATCAAGTCGATTTAAGCATGTCTGTCCATCCAACTGTCCGACTGTTGTGTACATTCCTCCGGTCGAGAAACTGAAGATATCAGCTGCAAATTTAGCAGAAACATTCAAATTTCTTGCGCTCAGGTTGGTATCAAAAATTGCCTAAATCGATCAAAGGGCAAACACACGGTACAGTATACACTAGGAACACATGTGTTCTTAAGAAAAACACTGTTAGGTCTTTTGCTTATTAATCGTAAACAATAGCAGACAGATCTACAAAAATCCACATTTAATAAGCTAACTATCCTCTACTACCTGTACAAAAATGGAAAGGATCGATTAAGTCCACTCGATATAATAGAGTATTGGAATTTAATTAGCAATGTTAAGAAAGAAGCTTTAGAAACTGACAAAAATATATATTCTTGATCAGTATCATCTAGAAATATCCGTCGGTCCATCTGTCTGTCTGCTTGAAGATGTAATGTCTATGGTAAACATTTTCCTATCCGCAATAATTAAGATATCAGTTTCAAATTTGGCAGAAATATTGGAAAATCTTTCACATGCGTTGTTATTGAAAATCGATCCCAGGCCACGCCTTCGTATAAAATAAGCTGAAAACATGACTGTTTTCTAGTGGTTTTGCTTAATACTCGTAGACTACACAATAAAAATTCACAAGGTATTCCATAAAAACAGAAAAAGATCTGCCACACCCACTATTAAGATATAGTTATTTTCATCTTTTTTTAAGATGAAGATGATGGGTATAAAAAATTCAGCTGAATATAATTTTCTTACTTTTTAATTCAGCTTGAAGTAAAAGAAGAACATATTAGAAAACCCTGAATTTCGATACCCTACTATGGTAAGTGGTCGTAAATGATTTTTTCAATTTCTATAAAATACACGGCTATTTGTGTGTATTTGAGCAAACATTCCAGAAAAGAGAGGTGTTACAAAGACGTGCCCTCTTGTCTATTTTCAAGAGATTTGTTTTTGTCAAATTTGAATCTGATATCTCATTTTTTACGAAAAAAACAATGTTTACCGCGGACATGACACAGATCACCTGACAGACAAAAGAATGAGCCGTCGCGTCTAGATTGATTCCCGCGAATTTGATACCTATCATGAATTTATATCCTACATGAGGTTTTTGAAGTCTCTTATTATGTGTTGCAAATATTTTGAAAAAAAAAATAAACAAATTTCGGTACTAGAATACATTAGTAAAGTGCATTAAAATATTGACAGATCATTGAAACAACTGACAAAGGATTTAAAATTGAAATCCCTACTCTGGGCAACAGTTGACATGAAATTAAGTGATTTTTAGAATTTGCCGTTCGCATAAAAAGCTTTGGTTATTTATTATACCGAATGCTGAAGGTTGAGGACGACAAGTTTATATTATTAATGGCACGGCCATCCAGTAAAACGTCTATAGCGGTGTCCCGTACTCCCTTGCTAGACATAGTTATAGTTTGAGTAAAACGTCTTTAAAAACGCCTTCAGAGACTACCAACAGCCTCAAAACAGCCGATAAAGTTTAGTGGCCGAGAAAAGCAACGCTGTCTTAGCAAATTGTCCGCAGACATTTCAAGGAAAGCATACGATCCATTGCTAGTTACTTTTTATTAACTAACTCTTCATACCTTCCCGAAAGTTTTTCTCTTTTCTTTTGAACTATCAATTAGTCTTCAATAATCACCGCTTTCGACTTTCGTTTTCACCACCACGACTTATGCGGGGAATCACAGTTATTCGGAGAATAAGAAGGGGAGTAAGACTTATGGGGGAAGTAACGCTTATTCGGGAAATAAGCCTTAGTTGGGAAATACGACTTATTCGGGAAATGAGACTTATTCGGGGAATGAGACTTACTCAAAGAAAAATATTTGTTCGAGTAATCAGACTTATATTCGAAGAAAACGACTCATTCAAAAAATAAAACTTATCCGGGGAATAAGATTTATTCGAGGAACCAAGGCTGCTACTATTGTCATAAATTACTCGTTATAGCTATAACGAAGGCATCCAGCTCTTGTGTTTTAAATCAATCTCTGATGGGGAAATGACACGAGGAAACACGTTTCGAAAAATGTAGTGAGATGACAACGAAATTTAATTTACAATATTTGTTGAATTCACTTAATTTTTTTTATTTCTTACATCCACAAGGAAATGTTTACAAGATATCGATAATGAGTGGAAATACGGTATCAAACAACAAAGCTTACGACTTCAAGATTAATCCGTCATGATTAAATACGTTACGAAAATGGTTTGAATAGTTTCAATACAAAAAGGAAAAGAAAGTTGATTAAAGTATACTGACAATGAAATCATTACATGTATCGCATATGTCGCATATGTTGAAGGCTAAACACACAGATTGATGATTGAGAGGACAGCGCATTGACTTTTCATATTCGTTTACGATAGACTTATTTTCTTTCTCGATATGAAATGAGTGCTATTTTTTCTTCAAAGTCTAACTTCATCGGCTTTTTTTGAAGAGACAAAACAGCACGTTTCATAACCAAAAAGCCTCATTTACCAACATATCTATACGTTTGATGAATCACGAAAGTAACTAACTAAAGACATGGAAATTTCACATATCAACCATTTTTTTGCCGTATACTAAGAGTGGTGTCCAACCAAGCCAAATATTTATCATTCTTTCTAACTTTCATGGTAAAAATAAAGTTTTGATTTTTCGTTTTTTTTTTCTCTCTGCAGCATTGATTGAAAGTCCAATGAACATACATGAGAACGTATATCTTTGTTCGGGCACTGCTGTGTTAGGATAGTTCGAAAAAGGTAAACTGGCTTTGCTCTTCAAATCTTCATCTGTGATCAGCGTTAATAAACTGAACCGTCTGAAAGAACTGGGCAAAAAAAAGCATAAAAACACGATAAGCTTTAGATTACATTTTTCTACAGTGCTCGTACAATAACAACATATTTCGCTTAAAGGCATGTACATGGAAATAAGTTAAACAGAAAAAACAATTTTTTTCATTTTTTAAGTTTAGTTTTATATATTTTTTACTAACAACGATTTTTATCCATTAAATCATTCATTAAATTTTAACAAGATTTAACAAGACGACTCATTAAATAAATTGATTAAATTCACTACAAAACCGCTGCGAGATTTTTGGTGATTCGAAGTGTAAGAGACATATTTGATATCTGCTTGACATGAAATTCAATCATGAGTAACAGTGTTATAGGCCTTAAGAATAAAGATGGTGCTAAAGTACGATTTTGAAGAAGAGATATTAGTCTGTTTCATAAAAATTTCTTTATAAATTTATGGTCAATAAAAATAATAACTACTCTTGAGAGTAGAATCACTCTTAATCATACGCAATGAAAAAGCAACCCATTAAGCGTAAAGGCTACTTTAAGAATCTCCTTAGGGATAAGTGAAATGTGTCTTGACTTCAGAAGGAGGCCAGGCAGGAACTCGAGGTATAATCTTAAACAATAATTCGAAAACAATATTTAAAAATCGGTAGATTGTCTCTCTCTCTCTCTCTCTCTCTGATACTAACAGTTTTTGTATTAAAATTTCCAGCCAGATGCAAAAGCCTAATAAATAAAATTATCTGCAAAATGAAAAAGAAAGCTGCTGCTACTTCACCTGTTGAAGTGAATCAGTATTAAACAGTAAATATCTTAAGTAGCTTCCTTATGAGAGACAATTGGGAAAACCTTATTCTAAACTTGATCTAGTCAGAGAAAAATGAGATATGAAATTAAAGAGGGTTGAAAGAAAAATAAAGAGCTTCTTGAGACAATCTTATGAATTTTTACAGTGAAGATGAAAACTTTAAAATTTGTTGATATCAAAGAATTCACTATAAAATTTGTTCTATATAATATTCTTTTCGCCATTGCCAGCACCAAATCAAAATTCAAACGTTGAATATTCATACATGATATTTTGCTATGGTAACAATAATAGATAATAAAACTGTATTTATTCGAATGTAGGTAAAGATATAAATAAGTCCCTCCTTTAATTTCCTTTCATGTCTACCTGTTTCAAAAATAAATAAATAAAATTTAATCCGTAAAGAATTTTGTTGTTTTTCATTAGAAGATTGTTGTTAACATAAATATTTCTCTACTCTATAAATTGAAAAGCATGAAAAAGAGATTTTAATTATTTTTATGAATCTTATTTACTATTCCTTAAGAGAATTTCATAGATAAATAAAAGTTTTAACCAGTGTAACTAACAACTAATGCACATGTACAACATTATGACAAACCCGTAGAAATATAACTAAAATTTTATTTTATTGTTACGAACAAAAAATAAAACAAACTTTATTTAGTGTTTATTTAAGTACAATTTCCTGTTTCAAATCATTTTTAATAAACTTATTACGTGAAAATAATTGATTTAGATACAAATTGAAATTTTTCAATTCTATGCCTGTAAATCGGATTAAAAATAAACTTTAATGTGAAATAATCCAAATGAACGTTGCAATTACCTACGTATTGCGAGTTACTGAGCAACAATTTTTCAATAATATGAAATAAATATGCATTGAATTCATCGAAGCGATATTTATTTAAAACGAAAACAAAACTTATTATCAATATGCACCGAATTTTTAACGACTACTACTGGCTTGGAAGACAAAGAAAGATTTATTTATTCAATATTGTCAATATCAATCAATCAAATATCTCTTAGGGCATTTGTGGATTATATTTTAAATCGCATTTTTGGATGTTTTGTCAGCACCTTAACGGAAATAGTTATTAACGTTAGACCTTTGTGCATTTATAGGCGTATTCTGGATCAATTTAACAGATTTTCCCACATAATACTGACTTTTTATTAAGAAATTTAATCTGTAAGCTCCTTATTAAATGCCCTGTAATTTTGGACCCTTAATTGCAAAAAGGGGAATTTTTCGCCCAATTGTAATGCCCTGAGCCGATTTAACGTATTTTAGAATTTAGCATAACCAAAACAAACTTTAGACAATATCTACTGATCTAAACAAAATTTTGAGAGCGTGACAGAGACCTCAAAGAACGCATGACAGTCATATGGATACGGCTGCTTTGACCCCGCTCTCGGCATTGATTACGTTGTGTACTCTCTGGGATGGATATTTCTATGCCTTACAAGCGTTCTAATATATCCGCTGTATTAAGTACAAGAATGATAGTAATTGTGAAAGACTTAATTTTAAAAAATTCATATTCGAGTCTTTCATATAGTAAAAAGAACCAAAAAAAAAAAAATTGCAAAATAAAATTTCAATGTTCTGTAACGTTGGGAGGACGTAACCGATTCATTACATTTTGATGTAGACCGTCCAGGACCAACCATAGAAGGTAATTGGAATTTTTTATCGTTGTATCGTATTGTAGTTCATAATTAACGAAAACGTGTTTTTTCTTTCTTTTGAAATTATTAGTTTTCTCAGTCCATATTGCAATGTAGATGTGCTTTGACCGACTTGTCCATTTATAGTACTATCTAGCAAACAACAACTTTTCATATTTTACAAATTTTAAGCCGATATCATCTTTTCTGTAATCAGACGCACATTTATCAAAGACGGACTGACAGACATGCTTACAAACAAGAACTGTATAGGGTATCTACAGCTTACTTCTGGATACGCAGTAAACAGTTTGACAAAAATCAAGACTTATCCTTTATTCTGCGGTGAGAATAAAAAAGTTAATCTATGATAACAAGTTAAAACGTTATAGTCGAACAATACCGGTTATTGAATATCTAGCACTGATTTTTATTAATTATCGCTTAATACAATTCTTCACAAATTTTCATCATAAAATGCCGAAAATTGTACATTATTGCCACTTAAATGCTTACTTCAAATGAAAAAACTTACATGTGGAGAGATACAAAAACCATATCCACGTAGCTTAAGCTTAATGCTGTAATTTTATATATCAAATATATATAAATATGTAACAATTTTTGTCATAAAATAATAAAAATTATTCTCTGCTACCATATAAGGGTTCCCTTTTAATAAGAGGATTTACATAAAAGCAATTTGTTCCAAACTTCCTAAAGTAATTGTAGGTTAAATGTGTTTGTCACTATATTAAATCAAATTTCATCAAGAAAAAAAAACAAAAGAAGAACAATTTGAATTTATTGCCATATAAACCCGTATTTTTTGTAACAAAACTTTTGTAAGAAAGAGATCTCAAAAAATGTTGTCATCTCATCAAAATTTTTCGAATTTTGCAACGATTTGTGTCAAGAAAAATTGGAAAAAGGATAAATTATTTCATCTGGAAGACCCTTTTAAAAAGAACGTGTTCGCAAAAGTGCCCCAATTCAAGCCCTTTTCAATAGCTCTCGTTCTTAGGCCAAAACTTATCAATGTAGCAAATTTCATCAAAATATTCCCATCTTGTAGATTGAACACAGAAATACACTTGCAGATATGAGATAGAAGAATGAACAGACGGACAAATGTGCTTAAATCGTTTCAGAGATTGCTACTAAGAGGATTGTTGTAATAATAAGCAGATGAAACTGATGCGCTTGTAGATTTGGCATACGTTCGCAAGTGATCAAGAATATAAAAACAATTTTCCACTTTTCTTTTTCTGCTTAATGTAGAAAAAGAAAAACAAAAATTATTTAAAATACGTCTTGGACTGAATCCTTCGATACCTTATTTGTTTCGAAAACGAACAAAATATACTTCACTTTAAAAATGGCTATATCAAGAAAATTGTTTGCATTTGCCATCCGCGCAAGCAATTTTCTTTGTCTAACAATATTTTGCATGAACAACAGAAAGAGAAATTTATAACAAAAATAAAAGAAAACTGATTTATATATTTAATATAGAAAGGTCTCTGTGATTACTTACTTTCGTAATGTAATAATATATATATACATATATACATTTATATACAGCACGTTACTCAATAAGTTCGTGGGATGATATGTCGCCACTATTGACAAATCCATTCGACTTTGAGGTAGGTAGTACCAGCCGTCAAACGAAACGTATCAAAATTTCTTGACATAGGGAGCTTTAGTTTAAAAGTTGCAGCTGTTTTACTGATGCGACTTTCGTAATTTTCAAAACAATGGAAAAATCTGTATTTCGTGAAAAGCAAGAAGGTAATCTTCAAAAATATTACGGTAACTCTTGTCCATTGAAAAGAACAATGCTTCGGTGGTTCACTGACAAGTACCTATCGACCGCTCTTGTCGGCAATTATTCCAGAAGACATAAAAAAACGTGCACAAAATCGTTTCGCAAAGGCAAAAAGTGAAGCCGAATGCAATTACCGACACCTCAACAAAATCAGAAGGTAATTACAGTTTTGTCTGACATTTGCCCATGAGGAAATTCTATTCTGAGTACCATATTTTACCAAAAGTAACATTGTGTTAAGGATTCAAAGCGCCTTTGGAGCTCTTTATAATAAATAAAAACCATTTTTTCATAGGATATGTGACAATGAAGGAAACATGGAGTCGAATCGACAATCAGCCAAAACAACCAAAAATCTAAACTTCGACTGGGAAGATTATGATGTCCGTTTTTTGGAATCGGCTTGGCATAATATTCGAGTATCTTGAAAAAGGATATGGAGATAACAGTATATAATAGCATATAATAGTACATAACAGTATATAATAGTATATAACAATATATAACCAAGCCAATGCACTCTGCCACAAATCCACCACAACAAGGGTAAAAATTCTAAAGAAAAAAGCGATCCTATGAACTTATTGACTGATATATATGTTTATATTTACTTATATGTATAAATGTTGCATATAAAGTAAGTATAATCGGAGATTTTTCTATGCTATACCAGCATATATATAACATTCACCATACATATCTTCTCTTTTTCTTTTCATTCCTTTCTTTAAAATCCAATTTAAAGAAATCGATACATAAAATAACTCTTACGGAAGGGTACGTAAACACATTGTGACATTTATTATAAGACAAAAGGAAAATAAAAGAAATCATGCATATACAATGATCTATATCAAATAAAATGTTAGCGAATATTGGAACAGAAGAGCGATCTCAGAATGAAACTTCATACCGTGAAAGATGAAAGTAAAGAGGTTCTTTATAATGTTAAGATTCACATTTAAAAAAATCATAACTCCCTTACTCAACATAATACTTAACATCTTCGCTACAAAATATTTTGCGTTAATACTGAAACAGTGATTATCTCTCGTATTTCCATCAGCCTAAAATGAACTTTTATTAGCTTCCATTGATAGTATAGAGTAATCTACATCAGGAGCCTTATAAAATGAAGATAATAATTTTTAAACTCGACTGCATTAAGTCCGATTATTTTCCTTTGTATTTCAACGATCGCTCGCGGTCAGCAAAATTGAAAGACGATGTTAACACTTGTCATCTATGTATCCTCTTGGTTGACTGACTCGAAATCTCACTGCTTCTACGCACTTAATAGTAACTCGTAATCCACGAAAGGTCCAAATCGAAAAACTGTTCATGAAGAACATCTAGGGCTTCGATGAAGTTAAGTGAATTTAGTTTTCTTTCTTTTTTATATGTGCTCGTTTGAATACTAATTCAACGATGATGGTGATTTGTTCTAAGGTCACCTGTTGGTTCTAAGACCAGCGAAACGCTTTATATTATTTGCAACAAATATGATAACTTTTCTTTTTATTGTCCGAAAGTAGGAGATTTAAATGTACAGAGCTTTAGATGGGAATCAACTTTTCCTTAATAAAATCTTTTCCGTAGATCAGCCAAATCGGACCAACAATTTACGCACACATTTACCGAGAATGCCTTTATGTCTAATAAAATCTTTGCGTCACATTTTTAGGTTAACTAAATCGGTTCAGTGTTTCATACATGATTATCGGGAAAGCATATACGAGTATAGTTTCTTTTACAATTAATTACTTAATATATATATATTTTTTTTGTTTTTTGTACATTTATCTGCAATATATTTCCAATTAATATAAAGAACAGAATTCGATTTGATAATTCTATGATATGCGATTGTTCGGTTTGTATTAAAAGAAACTATCGTAAATAAGTTATTGATGGATAATAAGAAACCATTTGTGGGGAATTAAAAAATCGGGTCAATATGATTACAATGCCCTATTGTTTTTTTTAACAGTTTTCTTTGATTAGTAAAATTTTCTATGATTTATTGCTAACAGTAGGGGTTTCTTACTCTCATATGAATGCTGTATAAAAAGAAATTTTTTATAAGTTATGAGTCAAACTGTTTCTTTATTAAAATATTTATAATAAAGTCGATGAGTAAGTTTATCTCTTATTCCCTCGTCTTAAATTTTCGTCTTAAATTTTTACTATAATTACATTAACACGGATTTAAAAACCTAAAAGTCATTATTGTATTATTATTAGAAAAAACTATAAAACGCTTAATAAGCTTTTTGTTTTATTCAATTATTTATATTAAATTTTATATCTGTTATCTTTCTGTTTGTTTTTTTTTTTTTGCTGTTTTATTTAATTTTATAGTTTTTATAGAAATATTATGTTCTATAGTTTTACAGAGAGAGAGAGAGAGATACTATGTATTCGCTAATGCATAAAAATTATAAATTAATTGAAAATTTTTAGTAATGATTTTTTGAAATTTATGAAAATCATTTTTAAAGTAATTTTGTGGTTTTACGCATATTTCGGTTTACTAATGAAAAGCAAAAAGAAATATTTAAGCATATAAAATCAATGAATAAAGACGGTACGAGCATTTTATCGTATTGTTTGTAAAGCTCAGAAGAAAATTTCAGAGACCCTTCAAGGTGTATATATATTGGTGATCAGCATCAAATTCAGGATCGATTTAATCAGGTGCATCGGTCCATCTGTCCATCTGTGTAATGTCGGTGGTAAACATTCTCATGGTGGCAAAAGTGAAGATATCGGTATTGGAAATTTTCGCACGCAGTTTGGTATTGAAAATGGGCCAAATCGGTTGCAGGTCGCGGCCACAGTGGAACGTATTAGCTTAGCTACATCCTTCGTAATATCTATGAAAAAACTGCGCGTCAAAATATTTACGTAATTAATAATAGAACATTTTCAAGCCAAATAAAATATTTCCGTCCATTCTGACAAAATTTGGACCACATAAGATATTTAATTTTGATTGATCTACAAATGAATCTAGAACTCCTAAAAAAATGTATACAAATCTAAAAAAACTGAAATTTTAAAGATTTATAACTAATATTAGTGAAAAGCGAGTAAAAATCTGAAATCAATTATTAGAAAGATTATCTAAAAAAGACATCAAAAATTGAGTCGAAATCTGGATATTGACAAGATGATGAATGAAAACTATTTTTCATTCATTGTGGATGGATTTCCTATAGCTAATGTTCATGATTTACCGCAAGGCTTTTATACGAAGGATATATATTTTACATCCAAGAACAATTTCGGAACCCAATAATCGAGTTCTCTTGGCCTGACTTGATGAATATCCTGTGAAATTTTCACCTTTCAATTCTGGATTTAGGAATCGATTTTAAATTGGTTCTCTTCACTATTATCAAGGTAAGCTCGAAAGTCAGCTTAGACGTGTCTTAAATTCGGTTATTTTCTCATCAAGTATTATTTAAATGTCCGGGATTTTTTTCCGGGATTGGGATGTAATATTAATGCTAATGATTTTAAGACTTGATTTTAGCAATGTTCCTCGTATTATATTTTCAGCTTACAATAACCGAAAAGACGTATAATAATTTGATTATAAATATATTATTTATCTGAAATATGTCACTTTGAAATTTGTGCATGTACAGGGGACAGACAAAATAATATAAACAACTGACATTATAAAGCGTTTCAGAATTGCATCCCCTTCATGAATGCTAAATTCGTGGTGCTCTGGCCATAGTTTTTTTTTAACGAACTATTCTGTATCCAAGTAAGCGTTGAATTCTACTGTTACTTTTGTCGCGATAGTTTTATGTTATCTGGCCACAGTCCAGTCGCATAACGTTCATATAATTATATTTATATGTTCTTATGATGTCAGTTTTTGTGGGTCTTTTTTGCCAAGTTAATTGCAATCTTAGAATCCTACGCTTAAGTTTTGATTGCTTGCTCAACTTGCAGAATGATAGTAATTAAAAAAATAAAATAGAAAATAAAAAGCATGATTTAGTTAATAATACAGTCGTTTCAAATCGTATATAATTTCCTTTTCGCAATTACATGGAAACTATTTATAAGTTTCGAACAAAGTTTTTAAAGGAATAATAATATAGTATATATATATATAATATATGTATATAATAAAATTTAATATATAAAAAATAAATAGTTTCATTTGCATAACAAATTAAAATTTCTATTTATAATGTTTTAAAATAAATTTCATAAATTATAATGGAGGTGTTTACGCGGAATTACTTGACACCACATCAATTAATTATCAGAGCGCGTCAATGTATATAAATTAAATAGATTACTATACGCACTTGCGTATACAATATTAAATTGAAATATTTGTCATTTAAACGCTTTTTGAAAAGAATTGAAAATTATCTTTGAATTTTTTGTTTTCTATGGTTATTCTCGTTGATCTGAACATATTGTATTAAAATATTTATTTCAATTTAATAAATTTATGATATAAAGATTTAATTAGATAAATATTAGGTTGTGGGGAAAGTTCAGCTATTTACCAATTGACCAAAATTCTAATTCAAATCGATTCATATCTGCTCTTTACCATAAGGAAAACCATTAAAGATCGTATTAAACCTATTTTGGCTTCAGCAGAAACGTCATATTTATCGTTCGACGTATTCTATTATTCTTAAGCCTTTTAAGGGGTTGATAAGTACAAAAAGCTTAAGCTTAAGCTTAATTATAGCTTTTACAATTATTTACTATTAAAAATCATATCTAGAAACGCGTTTCAAACTCAGGATAAGTCACTTAGTTATATCGGTTTATTAGCTTACGCACAACACAACCAGCGTTAAATTATTTTATTCGATTGTTTTGTGCCTCAAGTTGTAATAGTAACGCATTTTGTCGCACTTTATGTAAAATTCGCAATACAAGTGAAATTATGCCATATTTTTGCTTTATCGATAAAAAACAATTGGGCCATCGATATGCCTTTTTTGCCTCCATACGCTCACTTTTTAGTTTTTTCATTGCTTTGAAATTAATTTAAAAAAACTTTTACGTATTAATCAAATCGTGCTCAGTTTTATCTTTACAGTATAATAATTTTTATGAGGCATTAATAGAACGCACACATATTTTATGTCAGTTGCAAATTCATTGCTTTCAAGTTTAATCGTTTTTTATTCGGTTAATATTTCCCTCGTAAAATAACAAGATAAAATAACTTTAATGAATCGCGTACGAAATTTAGCAAGCAATAGCACAAATTTACTTTCAGGCAAAGACGCCAAAAGAACTTATCATAACCGTTCGTATTTGCCGAATGCTAAGAAAAGGAAAGGAAAGAGTCTCCACACTTCTTATCTTACTATTTTGTTCTATTTCCGATTGTCAAGAATAAAAAGCGGAGTATAAAGTATAAATCAAATTTGCATAGTTTGCTTAATATGAGGAAAATTTTTGTTCACTTATATTTTCAAGATTTCATTCAAAATTTAGTCTGCTATCGAAATTAATATTGAAGCATTTAATCGAATCAGCAAAATCGACAACGTTGTTATCAATCCGGTTAAAAGTAATAATATTATTTCTATGGGGAGAAATGAATACATTTATGGCTGTCCGAATACTAATACTTAAGGAATTTTGATTGATTAATTGATTGATTTTGTACTCAAACGTTTCCCCAGATAAAGACTCCTAAGTATAAAAAAAAAGTTTACATATCATACGGATAAAGAAATTTTACTTCTACTATATTTATTGAATTTTGAAAAATCATTAAAAGAAAGATTAAAAAATTTTAAACTCTTAACAGAGTCTGGGAGTACGTCAATGGACATAGCGAGCAATAGTATTTAGATACAAAATTAATTTGCAAACGTTCTTAAGGAAATTTATGTTTTCACATATCTTTTTATATAAGCCTGGTATGTGGAATATAATCAAATGTTCAATAATATATAAAATTCAGTAATAGCAAGACATGGGCTCGCCATCTTGGGTAAAATATGCTTTAATCAGTCTTGTAAGAAAAGTCAGAATTTCTGCATCTACGACAAAAACCAAAGTATGAGTCATTTAGAAATGTTAGATTACATCAAAACGGATTAGTGCGGTCTTCAAAAATAGGCCCAACTACTTTAGATGGCGAAGGTAACATAGAGTTACCAAGCTGCCTTTTTGTATTTTTCTTCAGACAAAGTTCGCATCGTGAAAAGCGTGAATTTTATTTACAATCTAAATGGTTCTTGCAATTATTTAAAGGAACTTATGTTTCTAATGCTTGTTTACTTCAAATATTGAAATCTCAGCAAACAACTAATTTATCTTAGGCAAAATCCCCTGCCTATAAACATTGGGAACCAATAGAGCGTGTCATTCCAGTATGCTTGTGAATCCCTCACAGCTGGATTCCCCGGCGCAATCTCTTTAATCTCTTTACCCGATAGATTTCGCAAAGTCGCGCGTAAGAAGTTTCGGCAAGTTTGCTGCAGGCGTACTTCACCATTTTTTTGATTTTCGTAACGATATATTAGTTGGTTTGCGGTTCATTGGATCGGAGGACTTTATTAAAAACATTTCATCAAAACCTGGCCTTGTTAAAATAGATAGCAATGCAGTGGAGAGTACGTTTAAAAATATAAGGTTACGTTTTCTTATATATATATATATATATATATATATATAGATAAACAGATGTATAGATATTCAAGACACATCGATTGCGCAAAAATTAATCTTTAAAATCCTCCATAGAGAGTAAATTTATCAATTAATTAAAAACTAAAATAAATTGATATTAAAAGAAATTAATTCAATATTATACGGGGATGCCTTAAAATCTTGTAGCCGACCAATCTTCTTGTTATTATGCTCGAGCATAAATAAATTAAGTTTTCTGCTAAGAGAAGTTCTTCATTAGCATTCACTTTTATAGTTGGTCGTAATGCTAGAAATAGCATTTTTATTACGAATTATGTTCTATATCTCTTTCGGGTGTGCATTATTAAAGAGATATCTATGAAATGGATTCTTTTCATTTCCCATTATACCCCTTCATCCGTTTGTAATCCTTTACAACAAAAGTTAAAAGTTAAACAATAGACTTATGGAAAATGAATTAAATTAATCTGCATATTGTTATCGAGTTAATCTGTAACGAAAATACTAACAATTCATTACATGAGTTCTATTTTTGAAACAAAATGTAATTTTTATATGAAAAAACGATCTGAATGCACTTACATCAACAATGAAAAATGTTTTGTCAATCAGCTCAGACAACTTGGACGAATTCGCAATTGTAACAGACAAGTTTAACGAACAGTTTGACTGTCCTTGAGTAAGTACGGTAAAATATACAGTACAGTCAACAATAAAATTCTTAACAAGATTTTAGCTGTATTGATGGAAGTAGTTTCAAAAATCGCGCACGAAATCTTTATAAGCTTTATTAGAATGATTATGCTGACATTATTTTTGGTTTTCATACTAAAGCAATAAGGTATAGAGCACCATGTTATTAAATGTTAAGAAAGTAATTTCTTCATCCGAGTGGCAAAGGGAACTTAATGTTAGAAGCCTTTAAATAATAAATTTGTAATACATATAAGAGTTGCTTCGGCAGCAACTCCTATATCTGCATATCAACTACCGTTCAAATCATGTAAATTTCAACTTCATGCTGCCAATAATAGAAAAAGTCAACACTTCTGGATAGAAAATTTTACGTTTAAACCTTAAAGTACGGAAAATATATATATTATATATAGGAAGTGTAAAAATAAAGATCTTCCACAACCAATAATCTGTTCTGATTTTTTACAACACTTCGACCTGCTCGTTCTATTAATACGATAACAAATGTAAGTCTACATTCCTCCAGCTCGCGGTTATGAATATATTTTTATCAAACGTTACTCAATATCTAAATTTAAAGAGCTTACACTTTTCTTCCGAACGAACATGGTATGGCCCATCACTTTGAAATGTAAAATTCTCTCCTTCTCTGCAAGCCGCACAGATTATCTCCTGAGAAACTTAAAATTGCATAAAAACAAATTATTTTAATTATACGATACACTTGGAAATTTGTCCGCCCTAGAAGAGTAATCGGGAAAATTCTTTACTCGTGTTAGATTTATCCCAGATTGCACTTATCAATACTAACACTAAGGTCTTCTTATTGCTGATTGATGAGATACCTAACACTTTTTTCTTCTAAATTGTATTAAAATTTTTCACGACAACCTAATATGAATTATTAATTTATGAAAATATATATAAATTACCTTAATAGATTGAAGCATTGCTATAATAATACGGAACATTTAGGCATGTAATCCTTAAAAAAGCACATTAGTTTAATGTAACATTTAAAGCTGTGTATGACTAAAGCACGAATATTAATGTCAAATACAAAAATAATCCATGCTATTAAATGCGAAACATATTGCTAAGCTTGTGTGTCTTAAATTGCTTTACTCTTAATAAATAAGAGTTTACTTACGAGCTAATAGAACAATCCTATGCATTTATTGAAATTTAATGAGCATAAATGATGTTAAGAAAGTTCCAACACACATAACTAAACTTCTTACGGGAAATTTACATTTCCCTTAATGCTAGTGTATATAAGAATACATAAGGAATTCAATTCGTTGCAATGATTATATATCCAAGTCTTAGTATAAATGCAAGAAAATAAATTTCTAAAGGATTTATTTATATAATCACACATATATTAAATGCAATCTCCATGGGAACGTACACGAAGCAATGAATGTTAGTATAACCCACGGCATAGTTTCAGATTACATTTCCACGAATTCAATAATAAATAGAATATATGATTATAGTAAACACACACAAGCATACACACACAATTTGAAAAATAAATATTTACAAAAAACTTATCTAAATACTAAAGCGTAGAGCAATATTTACAAAATCTCAAAAAGGTAAACTCAGAGAATGTTTGATTAAAAATGTTAATTAAAATACAAGTAAAGACGCCTCTAGGCAAAAAAGAAGAGAGAAGATGACTTTTTCTACATAAAAATTAAACAGCTAAACTAATTAATTCATTCCACTTTTGTCAAATTTAAAACGTTTGCCGGCAAAGTTTATTATTTTTAATAAAAAAAAAGGCTGTAATATTAGATTAGTGTATAAATAGCTTCCTTTGGATTCACACTCTACGCCACTTGTACTGCAGGGTATATTGAATTTACGAGGAAGAAGGGCTTACGATGGAGTCAACTTTTATTATACTGATTGTTTCAGAAACATTTTCTGAATAGATTTAAGATTGTCTGTCCTTGGGTCCGTCTTTCATATATCATATTGTATTACTATATAAATAGTCTCTTTGGATTTATACCGCACACCACATCTTGTGCAGGGTATATTAAGTTTGTGCGGAAGAACTGCTTACGATGGACTCAACTTTTATTATACCGATTTAGGGACATTCTCTGAAGAGATTTAAGCTTGTCCAATTTTGAGATATTTTGATGAATTTTGATATACAAATATAGGCAAATACAAATGGATTCGATTGGTTCATTTTTCGACACTTTCCATATGTCACTCTATTTAAAAAAAAGTCTTTATATGACAAAATTCGTTAATTCTAATATTTTTTGGCAAAAATCCTGTAACGTTATGTAACGTTATGAAGGGAGAGAAAGCTCCTTCGGCAGGCCGAAGAAGAGTAGGAAACGAGCGGCAACTCGCTGAGCCGTACTACAACAAGAATAGGAAGAAGAAGAAATATATTGTCCAGTACTTACCCGTTTGTTCGACTGCTGCCCATAAACTGAAAGAAAGGTGCTCCTCGAATGCTGCTTTTATAGCTGTGGCTCACCATCACTATGCTAATGTAAATGCATTAGTGCAATAGATACATAAAAATGCGTTTGAGTGGCCTCTCTTACTCCCACGAAAGTATTGTAATGTATTTACAATGCCTTAATATTAGAGATCTTATGTTGCTATGCAGAAATACGAAGTTTTTCCATGGCGTAGTTATACTTGTATATGTATGCATGTGTATTAAAATATTGAATCTAAAGGTACAGTCTTAACTAAACAGAGATCTCGAAATTTTCCATGACGTAATTATACATATTTGTATGTTCTCAATATAATATTAAATACTAACTGATCATATTGAATATCAACTAGTTATACTCCTTTTTGTGTGTATATATGGGTGTTGTACATGTTTGTATGTCCATGATATAACATATTTGTTTGTGTGTATAAGTGTGTAATGGGGTATAAAACATATAGCACAGATAACTAGCAAGGACGCTAGTGCTTCCTTACGATCGGTATAAACTACAATACGAAATATTGGATCTCACGGGACCTATTTTCCAAACACGCCTCGTATAACCATCCCTATGAAAAGTAAGTTTTTATATGGTAGAAAAGTCTAAGTTTTAATATTTTGTAATGCATATATAATAAAATTGTAATTTGACATAAAAATTAGCTATACCAGATTTGGACTAGGTACGTTTACTTTTTGGATGATATAAGTGAAAAGTAAATCTTTACATAGCATCAAAGTTTACTTTTAGACGGATCGTGCTTTAGGCCTCTTTCTCTATTAGAGCTCCCAAGAAAAGCATACCTTTGCATAGAAATAAAGTATAATTTATAGAGCTTTTTTCACGAAAATAAATGGAGAATTATTATTAACCAAAATGGTTTATCATATTTAATTGTTAGCCTTGTTCAACTAGTTGTTTAGTTTAAGTTTTCGTTCCTGGATATCATATTGAAGTTTAAGAAATATTTTTCACACTTTTTAAGGCAGGAAAAAGATAGAACTTTGTGTGTATCTTAGGTGCTTAACTAACTACTTAGGTAGAAGATACCTCTCAGACTTTCTAAGGCAGGAAAAAAGTAGGACTTTGTGTGTATCTTAGGTACTTAACTAAAACTACTTAGTTAGGTAGAAAAATCAAACCTTTGCTTTAAAATATTACAAATTTTAAGATAAAAGCCTTCTTAAAATCGGTGAAATCCAACATGTGAGCCGCTAGAAAAAGTTTATGAATTGAATCCTAAAAGGTTAGTAAAAGTTGATCCACCTTTCAGAACAGCATTGAGAGATTGATGTAGAAAATTATTTATAACATAACATTCAAATATTACACAGACGGACATGAATTCAATATTCTACAACTGAAACTGAAAAGTCATTAAACTTTTGAAGTCATTAAAAACAAAAAACAAAAATACATCGAGTTATGTGTGCGCGACAAAGTGAAATTCATTTCTTACTAACTTTATATTTTAAACATAATTTCGTAGTAAAGTTAAGCATTATGAAAACTAATCACAAATTGTCGTAATTATATTTTATTACTCTTTGACTACCCAGGTTCCCTTCTACTCTTGCGTTTTATATCATAATTAAAAATTTCTCTAAGAAAATTTCTGAAAGCATGGTTTCATCATAAGACAACAATCCTCAAAAGTATTATCAAATGTTACGATTTTCACTTCCTGAACAGTTCACGAACTTTCGAATTATCTTATAGGCACCTAACATATATATATATATATATATATATATATATATACATATGAAATAAATTTTATAAGCAAATTTAGCATAAACGGTCTTAAGCATATGATGTACAACATCGTACAAACGTTTAAGTTGAAGATAAAACTATTATTCATTTCTATTTTACATTCATACACCGAGTGTTAATACCTCAATGCCTTCATATCTATGCAATTATTCACAAACAACTTAGACATTTTCATAGCATTTTCGCATACAAAAATTATATATACATACATACGTAAACATATTTATGTATATTTAATAAGTTTACAATTACCACCCAGCATATATACATACGGACAGCAAAGTTCAAAAACATTTCTCTAGTTGAGGGTTTAGGTAAAGCAAATTTTCCATTTCGAAAAGTGCATTTATATACATATATTTGCCGACAATTTTCCTTAGAAAACCAGCACAACCACATGTATACAATAAATACCAAGCGAGATTTTGCGATTTATTCTGTTGGCTGAACAGAAGCCATGACACAGTATTCGATACTTGCATAGCAATGCATATACATTCATTACATATATTATATAAGTTCGAATACCGTGAAAATTCTATGGAAATAAATGTTTAACGGTTACAGGCATTTGTCATAATAATGTATTATTTTAAAAATGCGGAAATCGTTTCAGTTTGTCATTCGATTTCTAACTAATAATATAGAGACAACATAATGTATAGGATAGGTTTCCTAAAATCATCAATGAACCTATTGACAAGTTGAATACATACTATATATTCCTAAGAAGAATCCAAGCCTTCTTTTTAAAGAAAGTAAGGTCACTTTGTTTAGTTTTATTTCAAATTGTACTTCGTAATGTCGCATACTGACTGCTAAAGTTAACAAAGGAAGGTATTCTGTACGTAACATAATTCTTTATTTTCATATAATAGACGATTGCTGCTCGGTACAACTTAGCTTTCAATAATTCATAATAGTTGCTATGGTAAATTGTGCACTTTCCATAAATTCAATTCTTGACAAAATAATTTGCATAAGAAACTTACTGGTTGGAGAACCATTTGAAATGAATAGGAGGTATGCACAAAAAATTTCGCATACAATTTTAATAAAACAAGCTATTTTTTTCGTGATATACAGTTGTTCTCCTCATTCGAAAATATGCTTTACATTTAATTTGCATTTAACGTATATTGAATTGTTTTTGTTTTTATTATATACGCTAATGATTTTGCTTGCGCCTGAAAAAATTGTCGTTTTTTTCAAAATTGTATGATGTATGATGTCAAAAGATCCCATATTGAAAGTCAAACTTGGTGCAAATAAATTGATACGTTGCCAAATTAAAACTTTTTATCCTTTGTTTTACGAAATATTTAGAATCATTTCATAAATGAAACCATTCTATGTAATGAAAACACATATGTATACAATAATTCCAGACAAGAAAAATTAAAATGTAAATCATATTTTCGAACAAAGAAAATAATAATTTTTTTTTTTAAGGACTTGATATGCTAAGAAAATTGCTAGGAATAGTAAGCAATGTCGTGTCGAGACTCTTCTTTAGAAACTTTTACGAGTTATAGAGAAAAAGCGATTGACCACAACTGCTTCTCTTTATTGCCATTGTACGTGTTAGAAAGTTTATCATTCCTGCCATTTCTCTTAAGTCTCTAAAGTACTTTGGATTACCTTACGAAACGGTTTCGAATTTAAAGAATGAAGTTCGTATTGGATGTTCTTAGTTGATGTTTCCTCAATATGTTGTCAAGGCTGTAGGAACTCTAAAGTTAAGAATCTTGTATTTTTTTTGGTGAAGAGAATTAAACGATACAGTAATTACATATCTTTTCGAGAAACGATAATAGATACCACTTTGGATTTTAAATCATATTAACTTAAGGTAACCAAGTTTAATCAAAACATTTTCAACTAATTGAAAAATTTCAAAGTTTTATTTATAATTAATATAAAGAAATTAAAAAATAATTAATTAATTAATAATTTAGTTTTTAGTATATAATTAAGTTAATTATAATTATATATTTAATTAGAACTATTATGTCATTAAGTTTAAATCATATTAATTTAATTCCATTAAATTGAATTAAAATTCTTAATTAATTTTAAAAATTTCTTCCATTTATTCATAATTGCAATAATTATGTTAATTAATTAATTATATGCTTAATTGAAATTTTTATGCCATTGAGTTCAAATTATTTTAATTTAATTTCAATGACTTCATTAACTGCCATTAATTATATTCCTTTTTTTTAACTAATGTAAGTTAATGTAAGTTGTTGGATTAATTAATAATCGATAATAATGAACTCACTCATTTTAATTACAAAATTTTATAATATCACAAAATATATTGCGTGTATTTTGGAACACCTTTTTACTATAAATATATGTATATATATATATTTCACGCTCATTTCGTGCTCATAGCACTCAAAAGTACAACTATTCTACTACACAACCACAGTTAAAGACTTCTTCTGTACTTGCAGTTACATCTACTGCTCTTGAAACAGTAAACATTTAAGCATAGAAAAAAAATTTCACATTTTGAATATTAGTTTCGAAAAAAATTTCTAATTAGAAAAAACTTTACATTTGTTAATTTCGCAGGTACGTATCCAAGAAAACATCAATAACAATTCAGAAAAATAAACTTTAATACTACCAAGAGCAATAACATTAAAAATTAATTTATATTCTTTAAGTATTAAGAAAAGGACTAAGGTATCTTTGGTAAAATTACTCAAAACTACTTCAAGAATTTTGCAAAGCATTCATTTATATTTATTCTCTTAATCTCTAGTAAACGATATCATAATTTGAAATAGAGAAGTTACATCTCTTCAACCTTACAAGTCAAGTTGAACAAAGTATGTGGCACGTTTTTATTACATAATATTTAAAACAAAAAAATTTTAAACTATTGAAGTCAATAACCAGGAAGCAGAGATTTAAAATTTAAACGAGAAATGTTTATTGAGACTTCGTAACAATTCAGTAAAAACTTTAATCTTTTTCGGCCAAGATTTATATATATTATATTGAAGTGGTTGGTATCCAAAATTCGTTTTAAAGGGAATAATATTTTCTTTCTTGTTTTTTCCCCTTTTTTTTATGTTGTTGTCTGTTTTGTGTTTTTAATCTCGTTAACTTCAAAACAATTTAAATAAATGAGTAACTGTTAGTATATTACAAACACACATCTTTAAAGAATTATATAAATTCTGTTTTCATGTATGAATGGATATTTATGGTCATAGGTATGCCTTAATATACAAACAATGAATCAAATTGTTTAAATGAATGACTCAAATGATGCGTGAACAAAGCTATATATTTACGTTACTAAGCACAACAAGCATTACGTGCATTATATGTATTTCAATATGTATCCAAGCAAATATTGCTATTTAAAGATACATAGTTACATCGATATTTATGCATCCAAGTATCTGTTGTACAAATAATTGTTCACGAGTACCATCAGTTTAGTTGGTTTATAACTGCTTAATAATAATATCATAATAATGAGTTGAATAAACTGGTCCATTAACATACATAAAATAATTGCAATTTCTTAGAATAACAAGATGTTTACATTTTATGATTACAAAGTAATTTTTCCATAAAATCATAAATAGACGATAAATATATATTCTTATGAGCATCATTTTCAACTTTAGATTTTAATAACTTGCTTCACATTATTATGTAACACATTTAAGGTAAAAGATGATTTAAACAAACCCAGTAGATGTAAGTGTAACGTAAGCATACGAAGTTTTGAACCAAATAAGATACGCATTCTTTCTTATTGTAGCTGTAGGTAGGGTCGTAGGGTGTACGAAAAGGAGCAATATATGTAAACCATATTCAGTGAATTGAATTAATAGCAGTCATGACAGTCTTACAAGGTAATGTAAGATCAGTTGTTCTTACAAAATAGAGAACATTAATCGAACTTGTATTGAATTCCAAATAGAAAGTTCCTAATCGTCTAGCCACTAGCATTTAACTATCAAACTAGTTTGCTATTTTAAATTCTTTGAGTTTTTGCTTGGTTTTTTTTTTGTAATTTGTAATTATTTGCAATTTTTGTAACTTACCAAATTTTTAATCATTTGTAACCATGCAATGCATATAATTACAAAATACGTCAGGGAGGATATATTGTAAGTATAAATATAATTCTAAGTAATCGAAACTTATATTTGTAACTCGATTTTTTTTTCCAATTTTCAATTCAACACTAGCTGTGTAAGAAAAAAAAACAATGTATCCCAACATTATACCTCAAATCAACACACCGATGCGCTTAAAAAGCAATCCGGTGACAATAAAGCCAAAACGATTTGTAATCCATTCATCCCAATAAATTTCGATTCTAAGTAAGAAACATTATTTTTTTCTTTTAAATTTGATTCCACTTATTCTCCACTTCTCTACTCGTTTTATGGAACCACCATCGTCAAGACACTGCTCCTTTTCCACAATAAACTGCTAATTTGATCAGAATCTATTCCCTTTGGATAGTCAGATCAAGGGAATATGGTGGGTTCTGTCAGTAAGCACAAATTAAAAACTGTACAAAGACTGACATATTTGCTAAAGGCATCGCAGAAATATCTGTCTAGCATGTACAACCAAGCGCAGTGTTATCTAATATCGCACAGAGGAATTAGTGAGCGCCTTTTGTAGTTTTAATGAAGAAGAACCAGCAGCTCGTCATGTTCCGAGAGTGATGCTCTGAACAAAAGAATATACAGAACATCTATTCAAAGCGTCGCAACAAGCAGTCAAGAGTCCACTCTTTTTAAAGCATTGCAAAAAATACTTCACTGCAGTCGATTTCCATTTACGCGAGTAGAACACAATTTGCGTATATGGAAGGAAATTTGTCTGAAGACACTCGATCTCGTATACGTAACGCTGGCATTGTTACATACTGTGGTTTGCTCGGATAGCTAACTAGAGACGCTGTCACTGTTAGATACTACACCTTGCTTGGATAGTTAGCTAGTGTCGCTGGCATTACTAGGAACTGTAGCTAGCATGGATAGCTAGCTAGTGATGCTGGCATTGTTAATTGTGGTGTACTCTACTCCATCTACGAGTTTAAGTACCGGTGTAATGTTGGCTGCAGTTGCAGTCTTTTCATGATCAAATTTTCAAGCAAAATAGTGATTACATTGCCCTTTGATATGTTTAGAAAGTTCGTTACTTTTTGAAATTTCATTTTTCGATTATAGAGAGTAATTTTCAAAATTTTTTTGATGTCTTCTTGTGCACAGCCAACCCTTTCCTTCATTGCTATAACTATCATTAATTTATCAATTATTATTTTTGATAGAGAACAGTCGCATTAATAATTTTTAGGCTGATGCTCAATTTGAAGGATATATTTTCCTCTGAAAAAGCAAAATTTAATCCACATATGAATTTCGGATTTTCCCATTGTTTTGAATATAACAGTAGAAAGTATTTACTAAAACAAACAGCACAAGAGATATGTGTAAGCTTTAAGTCAACTCTCTGTAATACTCGTACGATAATTTTCTGACGATTTTTTCTCTGCTCGTTTGATATTCTTGTCGTTGATATTCCTTGATTTTTTTTGTGGCAATCCTTTACATCAATCGTTTGCCGGCTATTTTGACGTTCGTTATTCGACGTAGATTTCCTGCAATATTTTCATGTGTTTGACAGGAAACTTTGAGATTTCCTTTGGAAAAATCCCAAAGTATACAAAGGTAAGGATAACAGACGACATAGCAAACAACTTGAATAAAAAAGAATGAAAGATTGTCGTTAAATTCCGCGTCATCTTTCAATATAGTGCAACTAATTTAAAGAAAGAAAGTGTAGCGATTTAAAATTATTCCTTCCGGTTACTTTATACACAAGATGTGTCATTATTTATTTAAAACTTCATCATAAAGTGCATACATTTTTTCAACAAATATTATATGGATAAATGAAATGTTTTTATTGTTTCCATTCGATTTTTATTCTTAATTATCAATAACATAACTACGATAAGAGATGCATTGATGTATGATACGCGGATATATTATTGAAAACTTTTATATTTATTATTTAAAAACTAAACTAAACAAATATTTTTTTTTCGCTATATGTATTAGTGAAATGTATATACATGGGTAGATATGTATAAACAAACTCGGTGAACATCATCTGTTCGTAATGATAATAATTTAAATTTATTTAAATTTAATTTATTAAACAAACATATAGAGATCTGCTATTGAAAAGTTTTTTGAACTCTACTTTTTCCGTATATAGTAATGCAATAGACAGAACTAACAAATAGACAAAAAAAAAATTCAATTTCAATAACATCTTCAAAACAGACGTTACAAAATCCTAAAACATCCATACATATGGCAGCGTGACTGCATACAAAAAAATAAACAAAATCCCCGAAGTATTCAGATACTGTACAAATACGTACTGTATGTATATGAAAACTTTCGTTTATTCAAATAAAATTTTCTAAAGCATTTCTAAAGAAATCAATAAACAGCTGAACTCAATTCAAAAGGAAATTAGTTTTGGACGCGACATATGTGACTTAATCCACAGAGAATACGGAATGTTATCCTTTCGATTCGAAATACCATCAAAACTTCCATTTAAACAAAAATGTTTTTTTTTAGTTGTTCAAGTAACATTTTATCTTTTTTTCTTGTTCGGAAGACGTGCGTTTTTTTGGTGTTTTGCCAATATTCTAGCCCGGAACATATTAGGTATTAGAAGCAGTGTCAAATCGATCTCCAAAATACATATTAGAAAGTTGACTTTAATTATGGTTCGACGGTTTAATGCGACGTTAATAACTATTGGAAGTAGTGCACCTCAAAGATCCCATGCGTTGTTTTCTCAGCAAAATGCGAATTAATTTTAATGAACCAATAAGATTTTACCACTTTTCTGGTAAAAATATTGCGGCATTACTGTAGAACTTCTGGGATATCCCTTCTTTAGAAAAAGCTTCAGAAATAACGAGGCAAATAGTAGTTGGACGATGAAAGGTGCGGAATATGTGGCGAATACTTCTCTGCGAAACCCCTCCAATTATTACCGAGTCATTAAAGATGTATGTGGTCTTGCTGAAAACCTGTCCTACTAATCAATTCTATGCACTTTATTTCAGTTATGCGCCTTATTCGCATTAATTAAGGTCCGCTAAAAATAAAGCAGCTCACGAAGCAAGATTCCCTTTTGTTCGTGCAGCTTCATCCGTTAGCGTTCATCCGCATCTGTCACCACGTGTTATCTTATGTAATCAACTTTTTCTCTCCCGTCATCAATCTCTTCAAAAGTGGATTGATTTCTTTTCATATCAGCATAGATTCGCAAATGGAAATTCGATTAATTATATTTTTCACTATTAAATCACGTAGTATCCAAGTATTAAAATTCTTTCTTTCTCCAGATTTATGCAAATGGTAAGAGCCGATGTTCACAGATCCAAATCTCAGTACAGTGCGACATATTTATTGATGGCTATGATGAGCGCTCAATAAGCGCCGAACATTTATAGACAAGGCACACACATTGACTCGGATGCTATTTCCATACTTCTTCTTCGCCAACACTGTGTACACGTGTCCATATCCGTAGGGGATCTTCCCCGGCATAATAATTGAAAATCATTGTTTGGTGTTTAGTTTACGTCTTCTTCAATTTTCTAAACAGTCCACTTTATTAACGACTGGTTCACCGAGGTGGTTTCCGTCTTTAATATCGAAAATTCCAGAACGGACACCACCATTCGCTTTCTAATGCCAGGAATTGCTTAGTAAACGCTGCTGCTCGGTTGAAGTATAATTAAAACGATTGTTTCAAAAATTTCGAAACCATGATTTTCGACTTAGTGGTAAACTCTATAACATCTTTTTTAAAGACCTTCATCTTCCACTCACGCTATTCGTACGAGAACATCTACAGAGAAGCAATCACGAACCTTCTCCTCGACGCAATATTAAGCTCCTATTGATTCAGTTTACAGCGTACTCTTTGTCCATCTCTCCCCTTATCGCATTCCCTGTTGCTTATCGACCGGAAAGAGGAACTGGACACGTGATGCATATACTTCGATCTTAATTTCACGAAAATTGAAAATATTAATAAAAAAAAAATTTACAATTTTATTGATAAGAATGCACAAAACATGCCCATCTAGAGTGGAATACAAATATTTATCAGTTTAATTAAAATGTCCTTAAACAAGACGGTAATGCTGATCAGCGCGATCTTCTAGAAGATTAAAGTCTGAAAGAGGTATTAACTTGAGTTATAATTGTTAATACGTAGGTTTCTTCAGAATATTTTTATATTTTTAAATTAATTATTAATAATTACAATACCGCTCAGTAATTTCTTGGTACTCCACAAGTACTAACGTACTAAGTTCTTCATAATGTCTTCAACGTTGAAGACTATCTACTATTTGTATCGGTGATCGAAACAGCGGGACCAGTCTTCGTATGAAAGCTCACGAAAAGTTGATGTATTCTTGACTACGAGTAGTATTCCAACCGAGGCGCATAAAGTATATATAAGTGAATGTGAACGACCGCACAAAATACATATATGCTTGAGTAAGAGCAGATCCCTACCGATCTGGCCC
Source organism: Glossina brevipalpis (assembly GCA_000671755.1). Lineage (NCBI taxonomy): Eukaryota > Metazoa > Arthropoda > Insecta > Diptera > Glossinidae > Glossina > Glossina brevipalpis. The sequence goes on from KK351108.1 coordinate 885,501, forward strand.
TTCCGTCGGTTCAACCCGCCGATTGCGCTTTAGCCCGAAAACATACTTATTCATTTTTCACTTCGTTTTTCTGAAGATCAATGTCGGCATGTCGCTCTGTCTGTTTGCCTAGCCAACCTGAACGTCCATACATATATCGCTGTATCTTTCTGCCAATCTGAGGCTATTCTCGGTCCAAATGTCAGCTCTTCTTTATGTGTCTTCTTGCATCCATCTGCTCGTGCGTTCACTGATTCGTCGAAAACTCCCTCTATGTTAGATGAACTTTTATTCGCAAATTAACACAAATTTAGGCAGAGCAGACCAAGTCTTCACATTAGCGCCCGAAAGTTTTAAATTTTGTTAATACAGTAACTACGTATCGATTTGAAATTTTACCCAAATAATTTGTTGGCATAAAAATTTGCACACAATGAATTAAAAACATGTTTACGATCGTCTTCAAGCCCAGCTTGACATTGATGCTTCAGTAACAATAATCGATCTCTTATCGTAACTTATGCCTATTAGTTTGAAAAAAAAAAAATTCTACTAGTTTTCAGAAAAGTTGTCATCGCAATCAGTTTATAAAATCTCTCTCTCTCTCTCTCTCTCTCTTGTTCAACTTTTAAAATCTTTTAACGTGAAATTTTAATTGAAAATTTTCTTAATTGAAGTCTTTTCGTACTAATTATGTTACGCTCGTAATTATGGTTTCTAATATAACGCAAAGTAATTCAGGTGCAAATGAAAGGCATTTGACGTTGTTAACGCTTCATTTTGTTTGAAAGATCATAAGCTCACGTAAAACATGACACCCTTGGCAGCAAACCCAACACGCAAGTAGAATTAAGTCGCATTCTAAGGAAAGGCGTACACGATAAGGAAAAAATAGACACAGAAAGAGAACGTGTAAAAATGTAAAGCAAACCTATGGTTTGACGATAACGAGGAAAGTATTTTTTTAATTTACATTTAAATTTTTATATTTTCCTTTCCTCTTTTTTTTCATACAATATTTATGAGTAAATTATATATTTTGCTAATCATAAAGGAATAGCAATAATTGCATATTAAATAATCTTACATGTGTATGTTTATGTCATGAGGCAATTCATGCTTATCCTTATCCGTAAACCAGTTGTTTCAATAGCAAATATTTATTTAAACAAATTTAAAAGATTTAAGCGTTATTATTAATGTATAAAGTGGCTGAGTGGATAAAAAATTATTTTTTAATCGAATTAATATTAACAAGCAGATGAGAGCATATAAGAGAACCATATGAAAAAGATTTTTTTTATTTATACAAATATATATACAGGGTGTGCTGGAAAATGAAATGACAAGTTCAGTATCATAGGATGATTTTCAATATTTCATCACATAAAATTAATGATAAAATTAAACAAGTCATTCCAAAATAATGCGACATATCATGGCACTTACTTACTACATCTCAATGAAGATTACATCGCTTTTTGTGTATGAAGAACACAGTGCTCTTTTTATTCCTTAGAGAAGCATCAAAGAATTAGCCACTTATGAATTCCTTTGCGATTATTTTATATGGATAAAGTGTGTATCAATCTAGAAAATATCACTAAGAGCTGAGAATACTAGAAAAAAGAAAATTTCAGAAAATAATCCTCAGCAATTTGTTGACATATATTGGGAAATATTCTCAGTCTAGGTCGGAATAATCTCTCTTAACTTTTAAAACGTATAACCCCTTTTCATATCACTTTTTTCTTATAATGAAAATATTATCCCATAAGCGAGAGGAAAATTATATTCTGTTTTGCTGAAGGGCTTACTTTAAAAAAGGAAAAAGTTTTTATTAAAATATAGACTAAAAAAGTTGATTTTGTTTGGTTTGGAAAAGTTTAAAACAAAACTTATATTTTCCTAAATAATATCCTAATCGTTTCACTGATTACGCTATTCATGCTTTATATAAGCTAAGGGTGCATTCGAGATGTTTTCAAAACGGATTTTAATTTCATTTCAAGACACCCTTTGCTGTGTGTTTGCATTTCTATTCTTTTGTAAATTAACTATCAAACGCATACACACATTCACTGAGCTAACTAACTGCACACACACATATCTATATTTATTCGTGTCTGTATTGACTTGCGCTACTTTACTCTTATTTGCATAATTACGTACACAAAAAATATTTGCATTAAACATTTACATTAATGCGTTTATCTAACGAACGCAGTCATTGATATTGTGTAACATTTATTCTTATTCCAATTAACATATCACATACACATACAAACGCTTTTACACTAATTGAGGCAATGAATTATCGCACAACTTTGCTATCTCGTTAACTGTATGTTTTTGGTGAGGTCGGACGGGAAAAAAAGGTTTAAAAAAGAAAAAGAAAAGAATGTATTCTCAGTTTTCTTTTCGTTCCTCTTTTCCCAGTCTTTGCTCCTCTCCTACGACCTCTCTTCCTTGCTGTGTCTATACTACGTACTGTTGTTCATTCAAACATACAGCAAGTTTATGCAAGGATATCATAAGAACAAAGGTAAAGCAATTAAATCGCAATTAACATCATTAGATAATGCATTCTCGTGGCCTTTCATTCCATTCTCTCTTCCTAGACGACAATAAATCAAATCATTAACAAAGTATATTAGCTTAGGGCTGAGTCTTCAACAATCATTGTCTCTTCAATGTACATGAAAATGGGTTAACCTTTCGATTATTGAAAACAAATTATCAGATACTTTTGATGCTGATGTCTAAAATATAGTTCTTAGATTCGCAATTTACCCTTGAAAATATCTAGAAGCTCCCAGTTTTTTTTTAGCTTAGATCACTTATATTGCTTAGCTAATTTATGTGGGTGTTCGGAATCAAATGACGAGCATTTTTAAGCCTATAAAATTCAGTCCCGAATAACGGGTTGGATTTCGCATCGCATTCTTTAAGGCATCGAAAAAACCAAGAACAGCAAAACGAATGAACTGTAGACAGACAACCGTATGGGATTGACTGAGGAGCTCATATTGTTGCAAGCTCATACTGTTACAAGGGAAAAGCCAACTTGGAAGCACCCACGGCTAGTGGATGTAAGAGCAGCAAAACAAATAAAAATTTTGAATTAAAAACTTTAAGAAGTTATCATGTTCGTGAAACTATAATTATGCGCATAAAACTAACGCATTTGCTTCTGTTTCCTTATCTTCTTTTTCAGTTGGTCGGAAGTTTTAATTTACCTTTTTGGTAAAAAGTTGTTGAATGTTTACGAAAAAATGTTTTCTCGAAGAAAGTACTTTAAAACTTTTGCAGTATATTTGCCTTGAAAAAGTTATTTTAAATAAATGAAATTTTTACTTTAATAAAAACTTTTTCATATTCTAATCCTTTTTGTCTGTAGCATTAAGATTTTGCCAGTTTGTAGGTATTAAAATAACATTCCTCACCGTACGACATTTTAAGGAACATTTTTATTCCAAACGCTTTCAAACAATATCGAAATAGTTAAAGGGGAAAATATTTTAAATTTTTCAAAAAAAAAAAGAAAATAACAAAGTATTAGCTTAATAGATGTTTTGTAACTTCTGGATTACGTGGGAAAAAATTGAACCAATAATTTAAACAAATTATATCTATGAAATATCGGCTTTGCTTCAAACGCTCTAAAAGGATTTCCTGTATCAAACGAAGTTCAGCTGGAAAGTTAAAGCTTAATCTCTTGCCTATTGACTCACATTAGAGAATGTTTTGTTTATTTCAAAGCATTTCCAGAAGAAATGTAGCTTGAGCGAGATGACTGCTAATTAGATATGAGGCTGATATGAGGCTTCTAACAAGAAATTCAAAGAACACAAAGTACAGTCGAAAAATTACAGCCTAAGCTCTTGCCTGTTGACTCACCTCAGAGAGTGTTTCGATTATTTCAAAGCATTTCCCGAAGAGATGTAGCTTGATCGATATGGCCGCTAATTAGATGCCAGGCTGAGAGGAACTCTAGTGAGAGTGAGTGCTTCTAACAAGAAATTAAAAATGCCGGGAAAAGTTTCTGCAGTTGATTATGAATTCGGCTATAAATTTACAAATTTTCTTTATATTTTCTTTGTCATTTTGACTCATGTAAAGCGTATAGTGCGCGATTCTGTCTTTGACAAATGCAATAAAACAGACACTTTCGACCATAAAAGCTTCGAGAAGATGATATAAAGAAGAATATTTGAACGCTGAAAATCATTTTTATGATATTAAAAAATAATAAAAAATAGTTAGAAATTTATTGTGATAAAAAACATATATGTAATAAACTGCATCATCTTAAACGTAGTTTTCTCGAAAAGAGGTTGTTAAAGTATTAAAAAAAAATATATACATAAAAGAGCAATAACAAAACACTTAGAACATGCAATTTTTAAAATAATACCTACAGTCCCTTGGGCTCTCAATTACTTTAACACATTTTTTTGATCCGATAGGTTAGACGTCAGAAATATAAAAAAGTCAAACAGTACCTTATGAGCTAAACAAAATTCTCGCCCGGTTTTATTAGCTTTCTTGTTAAAAAAAAAAAACAATTAAGAAAATTATATACGGATCTGCCAAATCTTTTATACTCACCAACTTTTTCTTAAAAAAAGGTTAAAAAACCATATAGGCGTGGATACGTCAAATTTTTTCTATTTCTATGGAATACCGTGAAATTTTTTGTTGTGTAGTCTATCAGCATTGGGCAGAACAACCAGAAAACAGACATATTTTTATTTTCTTATACCTACCCACGTACATAAACTTGCAATGTTTCTGCGATATTTATCTTAATTTTTTCGACGAGGAGAATGTTTACGACATACATTACATAGACGGACAGACGGAACTTTACGGAACTAATGGACTTTAAATTTGATGCGGAAAAATACTGTGTGTGCGGTCTCTGAAGCTTCCTTCCCAATATCTTAACCTAGCATCTTATAATACATAAGTTGATTTTCGGCTTGCATTTTTTCGAATTCGTCGTTGTTTTTATTGTTTGTAATCGTTAGAGATGACAAAAACTGAATCTTCTGCCAGCCATTATCATATACACTTTGCAACGTTTTCAACGATATGTCATTAAAAATTTCACATAGAGTTTAGAAAAAGTATAAACTAAAAGAAAGCAAGAATTTAAGAAAACTGTTTGTTGAGTTGTAGCTGAATCTCACGCGAAGTAATGTGAACATCTTACGGAAGACAAATGCAGGAAACTGTATTAAAGGACTAGTATTCGAGTTGCAAAATGTTAATTATCCGATCTTAGATTATATACAGGTGTACCAGGTAATTTTAATCGTAATATAAATATATAAATTACGGTTTTGCAATAAATATCGAGAAGGACGACTTCTTTATGTGCATTGTGTTGAAGGCAAAAGGTTAAATGAGTTTCTTCGTAACATTTCGACTTATTCGTATTAATTCCAACCTAATTTTTCACAAGGAATATTTAGAAAATCTAGAATTCATAAAATAAATCCAAGAATTGTACCCTTTTTACAGAAAGAATATTTTTATGCAATTTTTTCTTGTCTCCGTATCTGCGTTAATTTCATTAATTTGCGTCAACTGATTTGTTAATGGTGGTAGAAAAATGGATTAATTAATTATCTAAAGATCGACAATACCGATAACGCATTGTAATCAAACAACCTTTTTATGTGAAAAATAACCAAATAAAGTGATGTACCTTTAAGCACACGAAAGCATCTTACAAAGAAGACAAACACTTAACTCTACAAATATTATCAACCGTAGAGTTCTTCAGGCTTTTGCGTAAAACTGAATTTCTCGTTCTAACAAAGGAGATTTTACTAATTCTGATAATAAATATTATTCGGATTTTATTTATAACGATTTCGTGTGTAAATTCTGAGCAACATCATTGACACATCATTAATGACAAATTTCTGTTAAACGAATGTTAAACTCATATTCCTGCTCTGACGTAAACTCATTGCTGTGAAAAGTTTAGAAAAACCTTCTCAATTCTGTGATGTGGTCTTGAGAAGGTCACTACGCATATGTTATAATAACAGAGTAAAGTAAAAAAAAAAAAGAAAATTTGCAAACATTTGAAAAAATATGAACGAAAAGTAGTAGTAGTAGTAGTGGAAGAAAAATAATAGCAATGTTTTTATGTGTATGTGTGATTTTGTGGAAAAAACGCAAAATAAGGTGTAAATAAAAATTATTTATTTATCAATCGATTGCATAACATTGCAAAAATTATGGAAACGGTTAAGAGGTAAGTACGACCCGTTTCAGCTTAAATATATTCGCTCTTCAAGCAATTCTTTAGATCTTTTTATGGGATATCATGGGAGCCTCATCAAATACAAGAGATTCCTTTACTGTCTGGAATTCGGGTAATAACCATGTATTCTTTCTAGAAAAGCTTCTTCTATTAACAATTTTTTTTTACTTATCCATTTGAATACAGTTCTTTTCAGCATTTTACTCTTTGGCTACTGGATCATATCCGAAGTGCGTAGGAAACAATTATTTGATTCCACTGAGTCGATCATCAGTTGCATTAACTATAAAGAACATTTGCATTCCTTTAACGAAACCACTAACACCACCACTTCAAATGACTTCCAAACCGAAAGGAAAAAAAATGAGAACAATTTATATATAAATACATTATTATTTTATGTAAAATATAATATGTCTTTCACTATTGAAAATAATGAAAATAATGAAATAGGGTAACATTACACAGCAACTTTAGTTGTAAAACTTAAAAATAGCTCAACAATTTCATTTCTAAAACTTAATAAATAAGAAAGTTGTTCTCGGCTGTGCCGAATCTTTTGTACTCACCACCTTTATCTTAAAAAGAGTGGGAAAACTAAGTCGCAATAGTTTGGGCGAGGCAGCGAAAGAGCTTCCAATGTTTCCGCCAAATTTGAGGCCGATATCTTCATTTTTGCGGCTAGGAGAATGTTTACCACAGACATTAGACAGTTAAGCAGCGACACGTACCGACCCATATGTCTAGGTGGATTCCGAATTCCATACTGATCAAAAATATACACACTTTACGGGGCTTCTAAAGTATTCTTCTTAATATTACAAACGTTCCCACAAAAAACTTCAATTTCAATATTTTATTATATCGAATAGGCGTGGTCGATCCTTGCCGTGCTTACGCAGAGGCTAGCTAGGGATAGCTTGTGCAATATTTTTGGAAATTTTTATAGATCTATCTGCTATGGTTTATTTCTTTGCTACCGAAAACGGAGGTGACCTCAGTCTACGCTGTATTGTGGGCGTGTCTTTTGACCGATTTGACCAATTCTCAATGCCCACCTGCGTGCAAGATCTTCCAATGCGATCAGGAGAATGTCTAACACAGACATTAGACAGACGAACAGATGGACAGAGGGACATACTTTAATCGATTCTAAATTTGATGCTTATCAAGAATATATATACTTTGTGGGGTCTCCATAGTTTCCTTTTGGTAGTTGCAAACCAAATAACAAAATAAAATATATCCTTCACCTTCGGTGGTGGGTATAAAAATAGGCCATTTTATGAAAGTTGAAAATTTTATCATTTTATCCTTTAGTGAACTCTTTCATAGCATCTGCAAATTTTTTTTGGAGTTTTCGCGAAGAATCGACAGAATTTTTCGTAATGTTTGCGATAACGCCGTTCCTTGTTCTCTAAAAAGACAGTTTATGATAAAGTTTATCGTAAAATACTGCAATTACTCTGAAGTTCTCCTTTTAGACGATCAAACGATATATTACTTATTTACCTCGAATTTGCAATTTTCTTACCAAAATTGGTAGCGATGTTCTTCTACGGTTGTATTTTAACGTAGAAAGCGACTATTGAAAAGTTACATAATGACCCATGACCCCCCAGATCACAGCAAACTTAATCACGGACTAATATATTTCATTAAATTTAACTTTATCAATGATTTTCATTTCTAATATACAATAAATAGTATAATAAACAATTAAATGCAAATGCCTTTTCAATTTATTAACATTTTCATTCATGATTTTATTATACAATTTTCAATCTAAAGTATATATTTTAGTTACTGTGCTTATTACGACCTTTTCAAAACTGTTCTAGACAACTGCAGGCACAGACTTGCTTTCACCAAATTTAATTTTTATCAATGATTTACATTTCTAATATACAACAATTAATACAATAAACAATTAAAAGCACAGTAACTAAAAAACATACTTTAGATTGAATATTGTAAAATTATGAATGAAAATGTTGATAAATTAAAAAGGCATTTGCATTTAATTCATAGATACTCACAGATATAAAAATTGTTATATTTTTGTTTATATAAAAAAATATTTTTGAAAATTATTTCAGATCCTGCTAAACATAAAAATCAATGAATAGTTTTAAGAGGGAACCCAGTTTATTCCATACATTTGAAAATATTGAACTTTTTCACACTCTCGTTGCATATGATTTTATCGTCCCATTCGTAATATCGGACAATATACATCAAAGTGTTCATATTATATTATTGATGAATCTCACCTTATGAAACAATTTGCAGTTTATTCTTTAGCCTCTCACCAGAATCAAATTAATTAAAAACTTATTAAATTAAATGATTTTAATTTTATTATCTCAATGCAAATACATTTGTACTAGCTACAAATAATAAGAAAGAGACTGATATCTGTCACGCGCTTTAACTTAATTATAAAATTCACTTAATTATATTATGATAAATTCTCATACAGCTCACAATGAAGTTTCGTTACATTTTTAATTATTACATCGTTAATATCTGTATTGACATTTTTCCGTTTTGTTCACTAACGAAATGATTAACAAAATATTTTTTGATTACACATTACTTACCGAATACTCTTCAATACACACTCGAAAGCAATGCACAAGATACGTTTGTGCTTATTACACTTGATTGCCATGCATTTCACGCTCGTATACTTATATAAGTAATACGTTTTTTCCTCAATCCATCATGTATTCATTCCTTTTACAAAAAAAAGACAAATTTCATAAAATCATACTTTTAATATTTATTTCGCACACATATATTAACTTGTCTAAAAGTATTGAGCTTAGTAATAAGAATGATGTCAACTAATGTGTGGGTAGAACAGTCTAAGCTACAGTTGACTCGCACTGTACGATTCTTTTAGAAGTAGACACGGTAGTCGTCATTATGAATGACTATAGATAGAGTAGAGAGGAAAGAGGAATTAATGTGGAACACGGCGGGAAAAATAACCGCTTTAAAGGCGGTCATGCGATGAAAGAAAAAACATCGCGTTAATCTGTTGCGCAGTATATGTGGGCAAATCTAGGACGAGCGCGGAAGAATGCTGAGAAAGCCGTCTAATCCCGTTAAGTTTTGAGGGGAAAGGATAAATTTCTTTTATCTCTCTACTGCAGGTAAACTATTTGAAAGCCAAACAGTGGTAGGGAATAAAAAAGTGTCGCATGTTTAAAAAAAACTTCCAAATTAAATTGGCAAAGCAACGCAATAAGTGCCATCAAAAGATAAGGACATACAGGATAATGAATTATTTTAAATAATATTATGATGGAGAATATCTTCAAACTTTGAACTTCAGCACAAAAAGCAAATGAAGTATTTAAGTTCACTTTGCTGACAGATTTTACAAACTAACCCCTATGCAAATTAAATAAGCTCAATACATTTTAGACTGCGTCATATAACATAAATGTATGTATTAATGTTTATTGAAAACAAATTGAAAGAATTGAATGAAAAACTACTTATGTTAATAAATCAAATGATGAATTTTCTCTCTCTCTTTTTGTAATAAATATATATATATATTTACTTTATTTACCCCAATGATGATATTTTAATAAAAATTTTCTTTAGTCTGTTATTTGCTTTTCATAAATTGAAATTTTAATGTGCAAAAGTTTTTAAAAAATTAATTAAAACATGTTTTTCAATAAGTCTATAATAGTGTAATAAAATAATAAACACTTAGATATCAATCTCTCTCTCTCACTCTCTCACACACTATTTCCCTTCCTTCGTCTCTCTCTTTCTGTGCGCATCATTATATAAACTCAGTTTCGTTGGCTTTGCAAAAGAGTTGTTTGTCTTGCGGCTGTCAGTAGTAAATATACTCATATGCGGTTATCTTTCGGTGGCATGTATGTAAACAACTTTAATGTAATCTGATTTTAAGCGTATGTATATATGTTTACATAAAAGCACACGCATGTATATTTAAAACTTAATTTGTTTGTGTACTTAACAAACGTACACATAAAGGTCTAAAAATATTTCAATACACTTTAGCACAAAAGATAATAGCGACGTATTATTGCACAATACATATATTTACTTCTCGAAACGTGCTTCCCACCACAATGCACTATAACTGTATTATTTACAAAAAAAAAAAAAAAAAAAAAAAAAAAAAAAAAAAAAAAAAAAATGAAAGTAAAAAACGTATTCATTCAGTTGAATACAATTCAAACGCAGCGCATAAGATCAAACGTTGTTCGAAGCAAGAAATTCTCGTTGCAAAGACAAGATAGCTGCAGATAGATTCTGGGATATTTGTGTCAATTATGCTGACAGCAAATTTCAAATTGGTTTTCTTTATCATAACAATATTTTTATCAAAATACAAATCAAAAAAAAAAAAAGTAAAAAAGAAGAAAGAAAGAAAAATGATTTTGAAATGAATTTTTTTTTTTGGAAGAATCTTGACAAGAACACCTTTCATGCATGACATTCGAAAAACTAAAAAAGTGTTGTACTGCTGTTGACGTTTAACTTATTGTTACACTTTCTGTTCTATTTTTAAATCGCACGAAAATGTAATTTACTATAAGTAGTTTGAAAGGTGCTATTTTCCAAGTTACACATTAGCAGCACCTAAATCATTCCGGCAATAAATCATGCCTTACTTGCATCCAATTTCATTGAACATAATTGCAGTATTTATGCTTTGCATAAATCATAGGGCGCAAAAAAAAACGAACGAGATCTATATTCATATTAAGGCGAATATTGGATACCTTTGTACTACAAGAAAATTTCTAGTTTTCCAAGATAGCAAATTATACAGAAATTTGAGTAGTGAGTGTAACAAGATAACTAACCAGCCTGGAAAACGAAAGACCGACAGATGAATAGGCAAAGTGTAGAAGGGATGAACGGATCAACGGACCGCCAAGTACTGCTAGAGAAATGAGCGTGAAATATGCACTGATCGACAAATGGATAAATGCATCATAGCATGTGCGGACAAAAAAACGAAAAGACGCACGGAGGAACATAGCATAAGAATGAAAAACGAACTCACAATTGCACGAATAGACACAATAAAACAACAACTGTTCGATTGGCGGAAAGATAAGCAGAGCAAGAGAGATGAATGAAACTGTGGGCGAGAGTGTGTGCCCGATAGGTTGATTATAATGCAAAGATTAGCAGCTGAACAACAACAACAATCAACAAAGGATCAGATAGGTGTGCGCTCCGATAAAACGACAATTAAACAAACGTTTAGAAAGTACAACGATGAGAAATATGGAAAGCATGGCATGCTAGATGGGCGGATATACGGATGAACAATAGATACAAGAGGTGAAAGGTTACTGAAAAAATCAAAATCGCATTAAGATGTCTCTTCTATCTGGAACCTAGGCGATTTCACACATATTGTCTGTATATATGAAAGTCTTCCAATCACTAATGCGCTTACAAGCCATTCAAGAAGTTTTGTATGCACGCTCGTTGCAAATTAATAAATTTTGTTTTTCTACCTAAGCGACTTTGGATGCGCGAGTAGACCAACAAATAAGGATACTATTGAAATCGGGAATCTTACATTTCGAAAAACATTTTTAAATGTTACAAACGATAGGCCAAACTTTAGCTTACCACCCCGATGGTCGATATAAATATCATAATTTTTTCTGAAAAGATTACATATACAGGCTTAGACGCTGTTAGACTGCAGTGGCAAACTTTGCCAATAAATTCATATTTTACGAAAAAGTTACAGGCCCACACGCTGTTGATATGAAGCATTAACTAAAAGAACTTATTTTTAGGAATTTAGCTCTAAATCAAGCGTAGAATGTGTTCGAATTATATAAAAGTCAAAGTCTTAGACACAAACATCTTCATACACTTAGGGTTTTTATTTTTTGTTTTAAAGAGGCACTTTATGAATTGCAATAAAATATTACACATAATCTGAGGCAAAGTTAAAAGCTAAAGACCACACACATGCTATTCCACATATTCCCATCTTCACTGTATTTATATCAGGTGTTAAATGAAAGAAATAAAAGAGAGAATCTCTCATAAATAATTCAACATCTTTAGTGTGAGAGTGTATGTGGTTTTGAGGTTTTTTCTTAACAGATTTTATACAACAGTAAGACGATGTAAATGTTGCATCTTAAGTTTACGTTAAACAAAATTAAACATCTGAAGCTGTTCCTTTACACATACTCTCATACTTATACTCATACTGCGCTCGCTCTCGTTTATGTTAAACAATTACAATGTTAGTTTGGGGAGAAAATCTTAAGAGATATTTATCACTATGGATGATGGTTGGTGTCAAGTATTAAACAAACTTAATCAGTTTACGTTATACTGAAGCGCGTTTGAAAACCGTCATTGCGTCAGTCGTGTTAAAAGTTATATTAGCGTGAAAATAAAAATGAAAATTCTTTATAAAAGGAAGTCACTATAATTTGCAATTTTGCTACGAAAAAATTGGATTCAGGAAAGAATTTATACAGTCTACGATCTAGGTACCATGACGAATATAAGAAGATTAGCAAACAACAGTTTTCTCGTTTTTGTTCTGGATATATCGATGACAAGGATCCGTTTCACTTTGGTTGACCATTAACGCTCGCTAAAAAAGTTGATTTGAACCATTACAGAGATACGAAGAAAATAGACATACAAGCGGCCATGACAGTGCCAGCAAATTAAGTATCGATCACAACACCATTCTAAGCCATTTGTTTAAGGCTGGACGCACAAAATAGCTCTACATTTGATTGCCCCATGAATTCTTGGAGAAAAAATTAGTTAACCTCTCGAAGTCTATCATTTCACTAGTCCACTATACTATCTTTATATCTGTCGCTATTTTCCTTTTCTTGCACTTTTCTATCCTCTTAGCTGCTCGTTCATTGCGCTGCACGCCTACCGATTTATTTACAAATTCGTTCATCTCTCTACTAATTTTTATTCTATATTCATTCTATATATTTTTTGTATTAAATGGAAAAGAATCGGTAGCTTCAATGCCAGACTTTAAAAGACAGACTCTGGCATGATTGAATTTCTTCGCTCAGCGAATCTCTATTAAATCGAAACGATATTGCATTATTGTTTCACTCTCTGCATAAATTCTTAAATAATGAAAAGCTAACCAAACTTCTCAGCACTAAGCCATAGATTGTTCTACATGCTATAAGCGCTCGGGGATAATAATGACCTTGGTACTTAGATAAAATCTTGGAAAATTTGGAATGAGAAAAAAAAAACGTAATTAAAACAAATCTCTCAATACTTTTGAAGCGCCAAAAATTGATTTTTGTAAACGTACCATCGAAAGACGCTGGTGCCTTAATTTTATTATTGAAGTTGTAACAATCAGCATTCACCATCATATGGTCGATAGGGAATATTTTACATGTTTTTAATCTCTTTTATTATAATAAGATCGGGTAATGAATCATGGCCTCTCTATATGTTTTTAATCATATTCATAATCACAAAAAAGATATTCAACAATATTTTGAAATATTTTTATTAAAAGTCTTTAAATTATACACCAGAACGGTGATGTGATTTATATTAGCTGTCGCTTAAGCAGGCTAATGACATGACTTTCACTGAAGAGAAAATTTGAGGATTATCATCTTTTTATCTTATCTAAGATTCGTTTCAAATCGCACATCGCTTTTACTCTTCGTCCTTGCTAATCAAATTGAATAACATACAATAACCTGACAGTTCATTAACTATTCATAATATCTGAAAGTTTCTGTAGACTACATGACAACGTTACTGAGAAGCAGGCCTTTTATGTGTGAGTAAGATAATTACACAGAAAACTCATTTCATAACATGACATCATTTCAAATGTGTATTAAAAATAAGAAATAACTTTTTTTTGGCTTACATCGAATTAGTTAATATCTACCGTTAGGTGGTGTTGACACCGGAAAAGTATTAAGTAACTTAGGATTGTTAATTATTAATTAATTATCGCACATTTTTCTGCTTACGGCTAAATATATAAAAGTACTATACGTAATAGGATTAATATATACATATCCTTTATGCATATATCCATTATTTGCGACATTTGGATTACTTAACCGTCGGTCTCTGAAATCATACGATAAGTAAATCATGGTTCTGCCGGCGTATTCTTAACACTAGAGCTACGAAGTAAGTCAACTTTCAGACCCCAAGAAAAATGCTTCAGATATTTTGAATGACTTTTTTTATGTGCTTCTAAATATCTATATTTAATTTTTTCTATCTTTTTTAGTTTTCGAGATACCAATGGCATAACTGTAATTGTAATATATTGATGATTCCCATTAATCATCATAAAAGAAAGCTTTGATTTTGTCTGTAATCATCAAATGGAGCAAAAGGGGGTACGAAGAATAGCGTACCATATGAGATTTAGAACCGCATTCATAACAATCCGATAGATAAACGGTATCGTTGGACACATTTGGAACACGAAGTTTATTTACTGCCACTAATTTCCTTCGTAGTCGACTTCAAATCAATTTGAAGTAACTTGAAGCCTTCTTTAATCCTCAAATCATTTATCAACATAGCATCATTCAAATAATCTTCCAGATATATAGCCTGCTTGCCGATTCTATAATTTTGTGTATCTAATCGATAAGCCTTTCTAATCGATCAGTTCTAACTAGAGGAAGCTTACGTAATTTGTGTTGCGGTATGTTATGAAGAATATGTGGCATATTCAAGAGCTATTCAAGTCCTATGCTTAGGGTTACTGCGGCTGACGGCACGCTTGAGGCTAAGCCTTTTAAACATTTATTTAAGCGAATTCGACATTTTTGACTTATGTCTGTGTAAATCTGCAGTATGCTTTAGATTGTTCAGTTTTATCTGAAAGACAAAAAACACTTTTGAGTCTCTTAGCTGCGTTTGCACCGTACCCACCAGTCTGAATAGATTCCTTTTGAGTAAGAATATTTTCCAGTACTGTGATGCTAGTTTCCTTGTAAGCGAATAGAGACTGAAATAAATATCGTCGTTAACACTATAGAAAAGTAGTACGCTGAAATCCTGTGAAAGTTAATGCAGCGGACTCAACGGGATGCTCGCTGTACTCATTTACAACTGAGGCACGCAAGTGTATTTGGCGCCCAAATATAATCAATTTTTTTCTATGCCATCATGCTACCGAAGAAGAAAAGATCCACGCTTGCGAACTGTCTTCTCAACGTTTCGCACGCAAACATTTTCACAAAGCGACCCCTCGGGAGGAAAGGACTTTCATTTGTGCCGAATATTCGATAAGAAAAGCGTATGTTAAGAACCTACAAAATGCTATTGCAAAACTTATAGACTTATTTTCATTTGTTTGTTATTTTTGCTAACGATTACTTATTGCAAATAGACTATAAGATATAGCATAGATATAAGCATGAGGCTAACGTCTATCGTGTTTGTGCGAAGACGATAAACGAAAAAACGCTGCTTCGAAAAACATTTACGGGGCATTTCGAAAACAGCGTTCCACGTTTGCAATGTCCTTATCTGGGTTACGATAGCTGGTTGAAAGACGAAGACAATTTAAAACAACACTTAAAAACTTACAATCCCGTTTGCAAATCTTATCAGGCTCCAGAGTGCAAAAAATTTTGTAAAAATCGCCGAGCTTTAACGAATCATATTAGGAAAGAAATACATGTTTAAAAATTATTTTATTAACGGGTTAGAACATTTTTGCTTCAACGTTAAATAGTCTATGAGCGAGATCATACTTGTGTTAGATGAAAATTAAAAATAATATTAAATTTTTATGTACAAAGAAAAAAGCAAAAAAAAAAAAACATTAAAGTTAACAAATAAATTTAATTATTATTTGTCGCTATTGATAAGAAATAAAAATGAAAACCAATCCTTTAAGTTTGTTGTCGTTTTTTTTTTTTATATTCATTTCATTAATTATTATTAATATTATTGTAATTTATTCATACCAATGAAATAAATTAAAAATAAATACAAATATCGTTATTACGGAAGGATGGGTAAAGTAACAGAAGCTATAAAAAAAGGATATCATGTGAAATACACGAATTAATGGAGTTTAAGTAACAAAAAGAATTTAATTTCTAAATAGAATTTTTTCAGTCTGATAAGATATTTTAAAGAAATGCATTGAATTCGATTTTTAACAAATAAAATACACAGATCTTTATGAACCCTTATGAATATTACGAATTAATCGAAAAGTTTTAGTATTTCAATGTTATAGTTTAAAGTATTTCAGTATTTCAATATTCAACCATAAATATAAAACATTGTATTTCAAACTTAAGATAAAAACAAAGAATTGAGTTGAGTTGAGAGTCTGACATGTTCTACGAAAAAAGGTCTTGCATTGTATTGAATCATATTTTCCATTACTTTTTGCGCATGGGATTGTCGTTGCCACAGAAAATTCCCTTTTTTTAGTTGGCAGCGGTTCGAAGTGGTATTTTCAATGGCAACAATTTTTTCTCTTTTTGAATCTTTCCTATTGCATGTAAACGTCTAGAAACAGCTCATACATCAATTGCGAACCTATTCAAAAATTCTTTGAAGGTTTGAACTGAATTCTGTCTACAGACAATTGCAGATAGATGATAGAGCAATAGACAATACTTACACAAATTGCCGACATAAGAAGCCACTGAAACTGTGATTAATTGTAGGCCGTGGCGTCGTCATATTCGGGTAAGTTCAAGTATGATTTACTGGTGGCAAGATGACAAGATGGCATGCGCTTTATTATGATCTTTTCCGTCGGATTTCTGCTATTCTTATGATTTCTTTCAAATACCAGTTATTGGAATATCATCACAGGATGCTGCTTTTTCGATTAAAACAATCATTTATCATTTCTGCATACCATACCACCGTATTATCATCAAGCTGATATCTGGCCAAAGATGCTGAATCATTTTGGTTACACAAAAGAAAGAAGAAGAATAATTTTTATTATTTTACATCTATTTACATTGCGCGACATACTTGATTTTAGGTTATCATTACGCATAGCTCGGATACTGACGGTCGTGCTAGAATTTTTATATTGAGGTCAGATGACTCAGCACGGGGAGAATTTAAGAGTATAACCTTAGTTTTGCTGGAATTAATTCAAAGCATGCTATCAATCATCCGGAAGTTAACGATTTCTACAGGCTCGCTAATATCGTTTTCGAACGAATGAAAATTATTTGTATTAAAGGAGAAAGATGTCATCCGCATACGCAAAAAAGGCACGATCGTGACTAACCAAATCCCAAAGATAATTTACGAAAAAGTTAAACAAAAGGTTTCACAAAATGGAGCATTGTGGTACATCAGACGTAGTTTCGGTGAGAAAAGAGTTAGTGTCATTCACTGAAACAAACTCTTTACGACCGGAAATATACGACCAGAAACCACTTCATGAAAAGTTGCATTTCTCATATCAATTGTTAATAAACTTGTCTTTGCGACTCTGTGAAATGATTTTGTGAGATCGCGAAGGACAAGAACACAACTTATGCCAGAATTGATGTTATCTCTAATGGGCCCAGTAACGGAAGTTAAAAGTTGCGAAATTGCAACGTCCAGATATTATTTTTCGAACTGTAGTGTAAAGAATGCCTTCATCACCTCTATCATGTTATTGAGAAATGTTGGTAAATCACGGACGTTTAGTTGATTTCATTAACATCTCATGAGGGTTATTAAGGGTTATCATTCATTTTTGGACGGACCAAGGCGAATTTGGAGAAAGTAAGCCAAAATAGATCGATACATTCCGTCAAGAATACCACGCAGCAGGAGTGCTGTGGACCGACCAGTCCTAATGAATTTCAATAGATGAGCTAAATAAACCAATAGTAGCAAGACAAAATGCTGAAAGTAGCAGAACTACTGGCGTACAATAAGTACAGAAACCTTTCGCTGAACACTAGCAAAGTAGACAACAAGCATATCGAGACGGATTCAATTTCAAAATTTTTATGGTGTAAATTTAATAACCGCAACAACTAAAAAAATAAATTAAACAATAAAATTTTTTTTTAAATGCGAATGGGATATTGGCTTTATTCCCCAAAGGCAAGAAAAATCTGGCAATTTGCAAAAACAATTGGGCTGAAATAAGATTAGAGATGTAAGAAAGCTTAAAACATTTCAGGAATGAGAAAAAGGTGAAGTACATAGAAGTGCAGCAAATGTGAACATCGATGCACATGACATAATCGAAGCAGAAATCGCGGTTTAATTTATTAATTCACTTTATTTCATTTTACTTTATATAATTTTATTACTATATTTGTCATTAAATTTCTTACAGACTAAAGTAATAAAGTATTGTTTATGTAAAACTTATCGTCCGTGGCGATGAAACAAGAGAAAGGAAAAAAACAAAAGGCAATTCTCTTTTTCCTCCTCCTCTCTGAGTTTTCAAAGTTTCCACACTACTTGCTTAAGGGATTGCGGTTAATATGAAGCAATAATACACAAGTGACGTTTTTTAATTTTATTCTTATTTAAAGCTGGTGAGGTGTCACCAATAATTGAATTATTATTTGTTATCATTTCAAGCAAATGGGTTAATATTACGAAATCAAACGATATTCTGGCTTGTGCAAGTGTATACGTTTTAAGTACGATCCGTTGAACGTTATGTAATAACCTTTTTGTATAACTTCCAATAGTGAGAAATATTGTGATGGAAAAGTAAAACTTGATATCATATCTTCTAAATAAACTCAAAGAAGAAAAGGTAGACAACCCTCCAAAAACTACATCTATCAGAACCTTAAACAGATAGCAATTTTTAAAGAGCAAAAATTCCTTTTCATTGTAATCAATAACACCAAACAAATATTTATCAGGACGACGTTAAGATCATAGACGGCAACAGTTGTCGAACAATATCGCGAATTTTATTGATTTAATGAGTTATCATTTTCTTACTCTTTTTATCAATGAAGGCCCTTAGGCCTGCCCATATAAGTTCGTGTTTAAACTATTAGTCGCAATTCTTAGATACTATGGTAAAATCTGATACACTAGTATATGTTGGAACACGGACGTGCCTTATGAAAAATAGGTTGTGAAAAACTAGCTGTAAGGTAAAAATGAAGATTTTTCAAAGATTTTCAACAAAAATTTCCGAGTTATAATATTTCGGCATATTAAGTTGACGAGCAAAATTTGGATCATATGGGCCAATTTTTTTAAATCCTATCATATAACCGTTAGCTTTATATGACAAAAATTTTCAAATTACGATAAAGTTTTGTGCACAATAGTTATGTATCATAAAAATTACTTACATCAAATTTAGATTACGTAGTTTCATTTTTGAACCACCTCCCTTCATATAAGGAATCTCTAGAAAAATAGGCCTTTGTATGTCAAAATAGTATAATTTTTAGTCCTTCATGACGAAGACATGGAGTATAATATATTTGAGAAGAAAATTAATTTTGCTTAAGTTAAATCGCATAAAATCGCACATTTTGGGCTTGGTTTCATATAAACGCTTTCGTGAAATATAAACTTTTACGTGGAAATAAGTTTTTAATCCTTGGCGCTTTGCCACGAAAATAAATGAATAAATTTATTAGACGAAGTGATGTAGAATATTTTTAGGGTCGGTTTTCTCCGACTGTAGTGTTTCATTTGTTCTTAAACTTGGGAAAGCCGTTCCGAACAATAGATAGACATTAGACCCAATTATTTTCGCATGATGCAGATGTCAATGTAGTTCTTGCGTCATTGCAAAACGATATCCATAAATATTGAACTTAGTAGAAAAACAAATTTCTACAAATTCTACTTTACTGGACTGATACTTAGGAATTAGATTATCAAAGATCGGCTATCTGTGTGAGGACAACAAATTTTAGAACAAAAAAAAAAAAAAAAAGAACGGCATTAACTTATTTAACTACCGAATGTTTTCTCTCTCCTCGTTTGCGTATATTTCAAATGAAACTTTTGCTTGTTAAGTATTAAACACATTGTTCCACATGAATGTAGATTAACTGCAAAGATTTGAATTTAAAAATTCCCCTCTAAGCTTCTGTGTTTGAAGAATGAATTAAAATTAAAGCCAAACAAATTTACAAAAAAAACTCTATCAAAAGAAATCATAAAATCAAAAATTCATTCCGACCATTATTTAATGAGAGTTAAATGCAATCATTTTAAATGAAAAAGAAAAAGAGAGAAAAGTTATGCTTTTAAATACAATAAATAGACATTAAAAGCTGAACCAATAGAAATATTTTAGTGTGTAGTAGACAACACATTTTTCTGAAAATATGAGAGACAACAAAGAAAAGCCTACGAAAGCATATTAAATAAATTGCGTTTGAGATTGTAAGTAAATGTTATTTGGTCGAGCAAACACATCAACATGCACTCACATGAACCAAAAAATTTTATTTATTTAATATTAGCCGAACGAGCTTAGCAAAGAAACACACCCGGACTCAAAAGCACAAATCGAAGGTAATTGTTGTAAAAATTTGTGAACTGTAAATATAAAAAAATGTATACAAACTCTTGGCAAACGCATCATTTTTCCTTTGCTATTATTGTATACAATAATAATAATAATAATAATAATAACAACAACAACAATGACAACGACGATAGCAAACCCAATAACCTTTATTATCAGTTCATACCATTATTAGTCTGACCTGATTGAAAATTCTTTCGCATACGCACACAACTTGTAGCACAAAAAGATTTAACACAACTAAGCCAATATTTTTAAAGAAATTTAATATGACCTAACAAAGTCTTAAACACTTGGTAAAATTGTAATGAAAGTTAGATTAAACAATAGTTTAAAATAACCGCATCGTACGAAGATATTTCGAAGCACAAAAAAAACACTTAATTTTATTAATAATCTTATGCAAACATATACTCAACTGAATTCTTGTTTAAATCAATTTTTTCTATTTATCTATAAAGTACATAAATATTCCCGCCCTTCGGACGATGGTATCTGTAGTGAACTTCAGTACAATTCTAGAAATTTCTCCTTTCAAATTAATCAAGCACTCTTTCGCTCCTATACTGTGTATGATATTGACTGAGTCTTATTAAAGCAACCTGAAACCGCGATCTGGAAAATTGATTGTACTCATAATCCTGTCTAAGAGTGACTGCGCCTACATGTACATAGACAACATATTCCGAGCAGGTGCTCCAATATAAACACGAAAGAAAAAAAGGAATTTTTTCTGATCTTGCGATTAGAAAATAATTTAATGTCGTAATCACACAAATCAAAAATGGAAAATAAATACTCTTCAATGACCGGATAATATTGAATGCTATTTATTCATCCATATCTATATTTTCGGGTGACAAAGTCAAGCTTGTACAGTATGAAGGGCTAAGTACAAATAGAAATTCGAGCTAAAAGATTTTTAAGTACCAGTCTTTTACGTCTACACAACTTTTCAACACCATTAAATCAATTGCATGCAGACATCAATTTCATAAAATTAGAGGTAAAAGAAAAATTTCTGCATTTTCAACTTCATTTTTTACTCTCCTCTGTTCTTACAAGCAAATATATGGTGCTGCACGTATAACTCATATTACAATTTAGCTCGTTTTCGACCCCAAGCTGAATTAAATAAAAAAACAGAATTCAACGCTAAGTTTGATCTTTTAGTTTCGAGCTCATTATCGTAAATCCAGAGATAATAAATTTAAACGCTTCTGGTCGCGTAGATCATTTTTTAAACGTACTTTGTACAAATTTGTATGCACAGTAAACATATCGCCTTTTGTATTGCTTCTGTGCTGGTTAAAATCAAAACCTTACATTCACTTATACTTACATTAACAGTTTACGTTATTCGTACTAAAAGGCTGAAAATGAAAAATTTATTTATATTTAAGTAACTTTTAGGCATTAAAAATTTTTGCACGCAAATATTTAATTCTCATACATACACAACCAGTAATATTGGCTGACACATTTAAAAGCCATAGATAACATATAAGCAGTTATTATTACTAACTGATTGTCTTGAAAATCAATATAATCTAAGCTTAGCTTATTGCAAAAATGAAAAACTCTAAGTATCTAACTTTATTTATTCAAGCAAGCATCATTAACATTGCCTTCGCTGTTTTGTAGCAAAAAAATATTCTCTAGCGAAAGAAAAAAGTTCATATGTGATATTGGTTATCAAGCGTTTACCGCTATTTATTACACCTACCAGCAAAAGTTGGTGATATCCTTCCGGTATTCAGTTTGATCCTAACCAGTCGAAATACAAAAGAAGAAGTCTCAAATATATACATTATCCTGATTAGACTAAAATTCTCTTTTGATTTGATTATGACAGCCTTAACTTACCTACTTAAATCCATTTGACTGTCTGCCGTTTATTGTTTGAAAACTTAGTCGCACACAAAATTTGGAAAAGAAATCTTGTCAAAGATGAAATACGAAGTTTTACGCAATACCACTACAATCTCATCAAACGCCCGTTAACGCCCCATTTTATAGCATATATTAGTTTGAACCAAATATTGCTTTAAAATCCCACTCAAATGGATATCAAAGATTTGCCATAAACCGATTGTAAAATTTTAATGGTTCTCTCACACATATTTGAATTAGAATGTTTATTCACCCCATACGAACCCTACACACGAAACGATAGTGCACACCTTACGTGACGACAAACAAATGTAATACATTCATGAAAAAGTTTAAATCTAGAACATTTAATGCACACACAATAAAAATAGAAAAATTGAAATACTCCAAAAAAGTTTTATGTTTTTTTTTTCATAAATCTTCAGACTTAACAAAAAATTCATACACTTCAATATGTTTTTTTTTTTTTTTAATTTTTGTAGCCTTATACAGCCTTTTTTCGTACGCTGTAGTTTTCGTCTCTACTTTTAAATAATTTCAATATTTGGCAGGTTAGTTATTAGGGCTGGCGAGCAATGCTAAATTCATTCACAATCTCGCCGTATTTATGGTTCTTAAAAATGTATTTCGACGTATTATATACGTTCATTCTTCTACCATGATGGAGAAAATTACAAAAGCAAGTTACATACCTCTCTTCGTCCCCCAATATTAGTCCTTTGCCCACCTCCTTGCGCTCATCCTTAATCACTCTCTCGCCCTTTCTCTCTCTCTCACTCTCACTCTCTCCCACCCTCTTCCTCTCTCTCTCTCTCTCTCTGTCTCTCTCTCTTTCCATTTTTCTCCCATCCACAAAAATAAAATTTTTGTAAGTAAAAGATTTTCAACACCAAAAACTCTATTTCAGTAGTAAGGCACAAATTTATTCGTCGGGGTTACGCTTTCCGGCGACTCTGATTATTTCATTTAATAATTGACGTTGTATCCCTTATCTCTCTCACGGACCCAACAACATTTTCATTTATATTGACAGAGAATTTACATCTTATACGGTTCAATATGAAATCTATTGGAAGAAAATTCTCTTCCACATATTGTCTTTAAAGACTTTTTATACACACCATCGCAGATGAGGAGTACATTCTTTTATTTTGTTTGTAATGATCTAAAGGAAACTTCAGAGACCCTACAAGGCATATATATTTTCGGACAGCATCAAATTGAGAATCAATTTAAGCATATCCATTTGTCCATCTGTCCTTTTGGGTAAAAATTAAGATATCCGTTCAAATT
This sequence comes from Glossina brevipalpis, assembly GCA_000671755.1. Taxonomy (NCBI): domain Eukaryota; kingdom Metazoa; phylum Arthropoda; class Insecta; order Diptera; family Glossinidae; genus Glossina; species Glossina brevipalpis. The sequence goes on from KK351108.1 coordinate 909,485, forward strand.
TCGCAAAACCATTTAGAGTTCTTTCAAATACGTTGATATTCAAAGTGATCCCACTCGGTCCCAGACCACGCCTAGAGTATAAAATAAGCTGAAAACACCTGTGTTTTCTGGGTGTTTTGTTCACTACTTATAGACTATACAATAAAAATTTCCCCGGTATTCTACAAAAATAGAAGGAATTTTTTTAAAGTCATGATGGAGGGTATAAAAGATTTGGCAAAGTCTTCGATTTCAGATCGGCACACCGTTTGATTAAATTCTTATTCGAAATTAAGTTCTTGTTCGAAATTAGCATCGAATAGGAATTTATGTCTAGTTAATGAGGTGGTAAAAGCTAGTCCTAAATAACCGTTAAAATACTTAGGATACTTAAGTAGATTTAATCCTACTTGTGGGACCAAAATGATGGCCGTCTTTGATTCTTATACATTCTATTATCTCTTTCTCTCTATTTTCAGTCTAATTTCTCCCTCTTCTTCTTTCGTTCATATATAATTGGTACAAATTAGATCAATTTCAGATGAATAAAATAATAATTTCAATTAAAATTTAGTATAGAAAAAAGACGAAATCACTTTCTTAGCACCGTAAGGATTTTCAATATTTTCAATCACATAATTAATAGAAACTATTATAATAGAATTTATGCATAGAAATAATACCGAAATTGCTTCCTTGCCGACCCAATTTTTTGATTTTCAAATTTTTCAGCGCACAATAAAAGTAAAGATTAAAAGAGAGAAAAAGTGTAACGAAAATAATTTTTCGGTAGTTGTTTTCCATGTTGTTAACGATACGCATATAATACGAAGTCATAAACTCATATTCCAATTAAAACAGCAAATTAAAACCCTCTGCAACTGCTGCTTAATTAAAACAAAATTTCTCATATTCAGCGCATTAAAATACAAGGTATGAAAATTACACACATAATGTTATAAACTAATATTATATATTGCACGTTATTGATATAAATCGCGATTTCCCTGGAAAAGCTAAAACCAGCTGTAACTATGAAACATTCATAAGAGCTCGAGAACATCGAAATTATTATCTAATTAGCTCTTCTTCTTCTTAAGAGTACATGGACATAATCTTCTTGCCTCTAACCTTCATACCTTAAAAATAAGGATCTAATACTGATAAACTTTGCAAAATTGTATGCAGACTTTTCTAAGTCACTGTACATAAAAGCACAAATGAAAACTTTTTAAAACCAAAGTTAAGCAGTTTAATGCAGTAATTGATTGCAATCAACTGATGAGATCTTCTAAAAATTACGCACTTAAATATTGAATCGATGAAAAGAAAAATGTCATCAAAGAAAAATTAGATTTCTAGATAATTTTAACATGAATCCAGAATCTCATTCACTTTGACAATTTGTTTAAATGTGTAATGAATGAAGTGCTACAACATGCACAAGCACATGCATAATGCATGTACATGCATATGGATTGTAAATGCTCAACTTATGTGAAATGCATATAATTTTAACCCCGTTAAAAAGTTATCTAAAACATTATCCCACACGCTGTTATGTTGTAAACAATTGTTGCTTTTGTATTTTAAAACTTTTACTTACAACTGTCAACTTAAGCTGCAGCACATAATTTCGCTATATAACGTTCACTATGACACTAGGTATAGATATTTGTATTTTATACACATTCACAACACTCACAAACACACATATATCCGAACTATGAATGGTTCAACCTTTGTATCAGACGCTTGGTTAGTTGTCGGTTAGATGCCCTACCTGCTCTGCCTTTTACATGGTCAAAGTGAGAGGGTTATGGTTACAAAGCGACTAACTACTACTACTACTACTACTACTACTACTACTGCTGCTGCTTCTCATGCTTATACTATACATACAAATACATAAATATTTTAGTGTGAATGTAAATATCCCTGTTTAAGGAATGTACCCACTCCTGGGTATATGTACATTTTATCTGTTGTCATTTTAAACTTTGTTACAGTTTCTTAAGCGTTAGTATACAAAGCGAACATTTGAGTTTTGTTGTAACCGCCATTGCGTACGCAACTGAAAGTTATATTAAACTTGTTAGGCCACCTGGTACCCAATTGCATTGAATGTATGTAACTCGAAGTACCTCCACATGAAAACATGAACGAATTAGTTGAACAACAATTAGAAAATGAAAATACTTTTCTTCAATTTTCTTCTTACTTTTACTTCTTCTTCGTTACTTAACTTAACTAAATCGTTTTGCTAAAGTTGCTCTCATGTAATGATAGCGCGTTCCAATTACCGAATGAAACTTTGTCAATATACATGTTTGTATTTGTGTGCATTTGTGTCATTGTGCTTTCGTAACTTGTAATTACTCTACCTGGCTGTTGCTATTCTTATGCAAAGCGCACTTATTTATTCATGTTCAACATAAACATGCTTGCATGCGTTTATATACATACATATACACATACATCCGTGCATACATACATATATATATATATATATATATATATATATGTATGTAGATGCGTGTGTGTGTGTTCATTTGGGTATATGTATGCGTGAGTGTATGTATAACTGAAAGGGTGCAATTGTGTAATTGTCAAATTTTAAGCCAAGTAAGAGTACGTACATACACATATTTATGTAGAATTTGTATTCAACACTTTCATGCATATGTATGAATACTCAACAAAATGAATTCTGTGCATGTAAGCAGTTTCACATATATGTCCCACACATGTTTATACATTTTAATGCGACTCATACGGATAATTTACTCACAAAATTAAATGACACATTTCTTTTAATTTTCGATGATTTACACATACTCACAGGCATTCACATTTAAGCTCGTAACACAAAGAACAAGACCAAAACAAAAACATTTTTATCAAGATTTATTTAGTGGCCTTCAACAAAACAGGCCATAACGCCCTATACCCAATAATCCATACAGTATTCAAAGGCCTTTGAATTTACTTCCAATACTCATCTTTTGAACCCTCAATCAGCACAAACCAAAAAATCTCTCTTGAAACGACAATTTTAGTTTCGAAAATTAGGAAAAATGAAATGAAATCAAATCATACGCGTTTGAGTGAGTGTTTGTTAAAAATGTTTATAAAGTAATGACTTTTTGCAATGGAACCTAAAAGTATTTTCCAGAATCTTATGCATTCACTTCCCCTTAGTTAACTTTCTGAATAGAAAATTTTCGAGCACAAGCTTCACGATTTGGCCGATGTTTTTGTCGCCCGTCGCCATTGAAGCAATCGACCAAGGTGTTATATTATGCTTCGAATGCTTTATATTACGCTTGGATTTGTCTGTACTTTAGATATTCAGGATACGCGTTGAATTTTCTGCACTACATTCAAAAATTCCTCGCCAGCAAAAAACGTAACACTTTGCTTAACGAATTTTTCGTTACGAACATATCAAAGCTCTTCAAAATATGATTAAGAGAATAAATGAAACTAGAGGTTTGCAGTCTCTAGTAATGTGTTATTATCGAAAAAAAAATTTATTGCATTGTTCTCTGCAAAGAAAACTATGGATGTGGGAGTACTTGAGAAACTTTTACTTTATTTTTTATAGACGAGCTCTTGGCAAAAAAGCAAAAAAAAGCACCTTTTTGTCTTATTTAAAGTTGCTTCTCTATCATTAAGCTCAAAACCAAGCTTTAATGTTTAATTATAAAAGAAAAATACCTTTTTTTAGACTTTTTGTGCCAATAGCGCATACCTTCCTAGCAAGGATCAATTGCCTGCTGGAGCTAACTACCAACGTATAGAAAAATAAGTCTTTAAACTAATGAAGTCTCTGTACTTTCCCCGCATTATTTAATAAGCATTTCACCTAATAATGCTTCATTTCAATCGTGCTTGGGTTAAGCGAATGAAATCATTATGTAAATGTTGACAATCAGTGAGATTTAAACATTTTTAAGGTACGATTTATATATATTAAGTAAACAAATAAATTCTCTAGGTTGAAACTGAATTTCTCCTGCAGTATCTTTTTTCAACGTAGAAAGCAATATGCAGAAACAATTCGAAAACATATAGCAAGAAACGGACAAAAAAGTGTGATGAATGCCAATTACTTTTTTGTCGATCTTGTAAGCATTGCTTCTTCGAACGTCCATGTTTCAAGGAGTCATCACAATAAATTTTGTATTTTTGGTAACGATTGGCAACTTCGTTTGAAAAGACAAATTATCGAAGCTTTGCTTTATACTCAATGGGATTAAAAGGATATATCGCATTGGGTTCCGCTTTTCATTTAGAACCCATCGCTTCACTATTCACTGAAGGCATACATATGTGCCGGAGAAGAAGAAGGTCCAATTATTATTTCACGATGTTCTTAAACTGCTTTTCAAATTTATTTTATTTTCAATATTTTGTATGTACACGCAAAATACAAAATGATAAAAAGTGATTATTATTAATTCTTATATAATTCTCTTATGTAATCTTTTATAATTTTATATAATTAATGTTAATTTTGATATAAAATGAAAAAAGTAAAAAGTAAATATAAACTCCATTAGAATAAGAAGCTGGATAAATAACAAAACTAATTCTAGATGCTTATCACGTAGGGTTTTCATAACCTTTTTTATATTAAGGGTTTCTTATGCCTCTATCACCAAGAATTCCTTGCACTGCATTTTTTCATTAATTTTAATTTATGCTCGAAAACTATTTGTGTAATGTATGATTTAAAAAGCTCTACAAATAATTTTAAAAAAAATATTGAAAAGTAATAGTCCACTTACAAACAAATGCAATAAAATTATAAAATAATTTATTAATTATGTGCATGTCAGACGTACATACAAATGAATTGGTAGCCGGATAGTCGGATAAAATTAAACCAAGCTGGCGAGAATATAAACGTTTTACAGAGAAAGACACAAATCCCCTGTTAAGCACATCTTTTCACGGCACATGAAATATTAAGCCAAAGAAAAAGTTCGTGGCGTTTTTCTTAATAGATGTATTTGAAGTCGCATAATTTTGATAACACTACCTCTGTACACGCATATTAAAAAATAGATGAAAGTTGACATCCCTCGGATAATTATAATAAGAAAACAAACATTGGGACATTTGCGAATGCAATTGAAAGTAATTAGGGGCTACTTGGAGACCTGTTGAAAAATTCACTGATTTCTTTTCTTCCTTTTTAGAAATTTTGATCTCAAATACCGGGCGCGATCTTTCAAAAAATTTAGAAATATTGGCATATTTCGTTCGCTAACATCCCTGTCAAACTAAACATTGCCAAAATGATGATTTTGAAACATTTCCACAAAGTTAGATACAAGAAAAAACTCGATATTTAAGTACCACGTCGAAGAACCGAATTTTCATCTGCTAATCGTTATGGAAATAAAACGAGCCTTAACTAAAGCAGAATAAAATCGGGTCATTTTTGAAAAGTTGTAATATGAATCATGCACAGCCGCAATTAAGGAAAGAGATCATGATCCAGGGTAGTTGAACTTGTACAAATGGTCGTAATGCTCGAACGTAAGGTACCGCTTTGTATTGATAAGATTGGAAGGGAAACTGCTCTAACCTCACCAGACGTTTAATTCTACCCGCTACCCGAAATAAAGATTCCAGAGTTGATCAATAGGTTAGGCACCGTCTTCCATTACGACAACGCCAGCCAACATAATTTTTAATAATTCAACGAAAACTGAGAGAGGTAAGCTGGAAACTTGTAAAAGCCTTTTTCACTCGACTACCGTTTTTCTTATTCCGTTTACAAGTCCTGTGAAAATTATTTCTTTTAATTCTGACTTTAGACTTCCTTAAAATTCCGCAGTGATGGCATAATAGTTTTATCAGACAAATATGAAGTGTTTATCGATCAAAATAGTTCATATTTCAACTTGATTCAATGATTTTAATGTTAATGAAAAAAAACGCCAGAAATTTTTTCCTGCATCTATAAGATTATATATGAAAACCCCCTTTGGACTTACAATACTCGGACAACAAGGCTAACCCTTAAAAGAATTAGAAATTATTCCACTTAGATTAGCTTATAATCAATAACTCAGAAAAACTCTGATTATTATATAAAGCGTAAAGCACACATAAGCGTCTCATTTAGGTTCATATAAAAACTAACTTCATTCTTATAATCAAATCACATATTCATTTTAAATGTAAACTTAAGCTTAATAAAAAGTAAGAAACGTGACAAGAATTAAAACACGCGAGCGATATAAAACAATAATCAACTTGTACTTAAAGGTAAACATCATCACTTCCCTTATGTTTATGCTTTTTGCTAAATGTTTCCATAAGAATGTATATAAAGATAATTACTTACGCATATACATGTACACGGCAAGCTTACACTTACATTTTCACGTACATAATATGAGTTTAAGGCGAGGAGACAAGACATAACATATTGTGGGGCTCACGTCGCTGGTAAATTGCAATTAGTAGCGCAACATAATTGAGAGCATGTTTTGCCATATACTTCTTAGTTATATTGCGAAGACATACAATGATAAACACACACATGCACACACACACACACACAATACTACACTTTGCAGTATGAATAGTTTTGCAAGTAAGTCCATGAGTCGTTGGTTAGGCTGCTACAAACGACTATTGAAATGTCATCAATTTTTATGAGAAACACGAGTAAAGTCACGTCTCTTTGGTTCAACCGCAATCATTGCAAACTAATGTCATTAGTGTATAACGACGGCGGCGGTGATGATGACGACGACGACGACATATTCGCAGCGTTCATGCTATAAATTCTATTGTTACAGTCCGCATTGTTTACATCAGGATCACGTTGCAGCATATCATCTAAAGCCATAATATAGGTTTGGGCCATTTGTAATGTTTCAAATTTGGATAGTTTTTGATCTAAAGCTGGCGTAGGTACTACTTGACGCAAACGATCGAAGGCTTCATTTAAACCATTCATACGTTTACGTTCACGAGCATTCGCCGCTTGACGTCTACGCTTCAATAATGACGGACTCGGCGGATTTACACTTAAAGCCACAGATTTTTTTACACGAGAAGTATTTATTTTACGCGCTCTTTTAGCAATTTTTTGCTCCGTAACATTTACGTTGACCGTATTATAGTCTTGCGTGAAAGAATTATTTGACGCTGGACTAATATACTGACTTTGGCAATAGTCCGTTCCGGATGAAAGATTTAAATTATCATCTAAAGACCAAGTGTTAATAATCAATGATTCCGTAGCATTTACGTTTGTTATTCGTGATATAGTATTGTTATTATTATTACTATTCGATGGATATAAAGGACTTTTTATATAAAATGAATTATTATCGTCCTCTATTGAAGAACAAGGTGACGTACAGTTATTGTAAATAAAATTACTTAGATTAGTCGAATTGTCTTTATACTGATATGTAATGTATTTGCTTTCACTTATATTCATTGTAAATATTATGAACAGTAAAAATGTGCGATCTTCACGAATAACGCTTGAAGACTGGCACGAGCCATGCACACTCGATGGTGACCTGACAGTTCTCTTCTATCCATCAGCAAAAAAAAAAAAGAAAAGAATAAAAAAATTCAATTGAATTCGAAACGTCAGTTGTTTAGAATAAGACTAACCAACTGGCTACTTTGTCTGGCCATGTGGCGTGTGCCTCACACAAGACCGCAACAACTATCTAACGCAATATATTAGTAAAATAACCCCTCAACCCAATTAAGTTCAAAAGAAGCAATATTTTTATCATAAACGCGATGATCGGCTTCCAAAGGTGAGAGTATATGTATGTGAATATATATGTATGCGTAACGATCACATTATTAACATATTAACATTTCAAAGGACTCACTAATAAAGAACCTTTTACCGCTAAGGGTTAATTTCTTTTTTTTTTGCGTTTTCTTATAAAAGAGATCCCGGTAGGTTGCCGTAGATTCTCTGTTGCTTGCCTAATATAACACAGTTGCTGTAATGATCTCAAACGCTACGTAAATCCTAAACAATGCATTGTGAAAGTATTGTAAGCTTTCTTCCGTCAGAAAGAAATTAAAATCTACTTAAAGCTGTTTGGTTTTAATTTCAAAGAAGATTAAACAAGTTTCATGCCGTTTGAAAGATGACTTAAGCATAAACCTCTTAACTTTACATTTTTTGTTTTTTTTTTTGCAGTTTGGTATGCGCTCTAGGGGGTGTAAGAGCGAAAACAATTATTCATTTTAGTTTACTGCCAAATTGTCGCTATCATGTGGTATACGATCATTCTTTCCTTACTGTAATACTAGGCTTCCGCTTGCTTACATATACATATATATAGTTGCTGTCATTGTCATCGTCATCAACATTAACATATAATTTGTGACTTTTACGGTTTAGAGAACACACAAATACATAACTACCCGACAAAATATTTAACAATTGACCAAAAAGCAGAAAACCCTTAAACGAAAAAAAGGAAAAAAAAAACAAAAAATTTAGGATAAATAGTTTTAAATAAACCCTTCAGAAACGCAGAAGAGAAGCACAAAGTCGAACGTAAGCCAAAGACCATAACCAAAGTAACCATATGTTGCCCTCATGGCCTAAAGCATATACGAATGTGTTTGTCTGCATGCTAAAGTAACACGAAAGTCCTTTAACTATGTATACGATATGAACGTATGTTCGAATACCTAACCATCAAACGGAGGAATAGTTCGGGTTATTTGGGTTTAGCCAAGCACGCCTAAGGAGAGTTTGCAACTTTAGTGCAATTGTAAAACATTAATGGATATAAAAGCAAACGTTTGGCAACATGGGATGCGCCCATAAGGCAACCACAACATGTTGCACCGCACACACAGTATGGAATATCAAGTAATAATAATATGAATGCAACAAACGGACATTAATATTAAATAACATATCTATATACGAAATAGTATGCATTTGACGTGACACACGATTCTACATAGATCTACACAGAAGCAAACGTGGTCATCACTATGAATGTGCTTTGAAAATCCTTATATTATTACAATGTGTTTAACTGTCAACTCTTGTGTCTATTCTGTGGTATTTTCATTTGCATGCAAAGTATATATGTGCGTGTTAAGTTTAAAGCCTTTCCTCATATGCATATATATAATAGATATATATATGGACCCATAAATAAGTTGGATAAAGAAAAAAGTTCGCAGCTCTTCTTACCAAAATTCAAGCATATTTTATATAAATTCTAATTGAACTTTTTTAAGTTAAGGTTCATTGTAGAATTTCTAGAATTTTTGTCTGAACAATTAGACCTAATGACTTTTAGAGGACTCAGATTTTTACATAATTGAGAGAGTTCCGTGCGAAACATTGTAGATGTATGGAACCCACCAAAACCTCCCAGCAAAGCTTTCGCAATTTATATCAAGTCATTAAAGATATCTCCGGTCTGGCATTGTCATGACGCATTTCCTATTCGTAGATTCTTAATGTTTTACGAGATTGCGAGGTTTAATCGCCTTAGTTGTTGACTGGGGAATCAATTGTTTGATCAGTCTGAAACAGCTAAAACACAACAACACAAAAACAACCTTCTAATTCCATCAAAAGCGAAACCGTACTTCATGTGGTCTCAACAAAGGCTTTGCGATCGTTTTTGTGTCTTCCGATATCTTTTTTCTACGTAATTGAGGTGTTCGTCGCCCGTGATCAATGTCTTTAATTGCGTTTCATCGAAAATTGTGAAAATGTTCTCAATTAAATATTTCACAGGTAATTCATGGTACCCACTTATCGATTCTTTTTCTAACCCTGTCTTACACAAATGGTGTCACAAGATGAAATAGGTCGGCCTTCCTCTATTCGTTGAAGCAACACCCTTAATAACTTTATGAACAATTCGACCAAAACTTGATACGTATTCAACATTGAAAGTCTATTACATTCAGTTCACTGATTTTGATAAAGCATCTTCTCCGTAAACACCACGAATTTTCTAACTAGTCTGTAAAGTTTTATCTTGTTGGTCGGAGTTATATTGTAAAATATAGAAAGTTTTTTCCTCTTCAAAACACAATTCCTTACAATTGAATTAACAAATGTCTCAATATATTTTTGTTTCTATTTATCTATAAACTGTCGTCTTTCACGGACTTGTTAGGATTAGTGTTACCACAGTTGAACGATTTTTAAGCTGCCTCGAACTTTTTTCTGACCCCATTATTTTAGGTATATATGTATGTATATATATATATATATATATATATATATGTATATTGAAGCATCTGTTATATAAGAAGTACCCAGAAAAGTATATATATTGTTTCAATTCTTTATAAAATGAATTCCACGCTTGGCCGTATTGGTCTGGACCTCATTCAAAAATGGATTACGGAATATCCTGCTCAAATTTTTGATTTTAGCCACGAAAGCACAAAGAAGTCAGTGAGAATCGTATCAGTCAAAGTCTGGTTACATTTACAAGTTAGCGGAGAATGATGGATAACATCGAGCAAACCAATCGCGCAGTAATGCTTTTTTAAATCCAAAATACCGTTCACAATGTTGTAAATAAATTTAAAAGATATATTAACCAGTAAAGTCAACTTTTTGAAACTTATATCATAACTTGTAGCAGAAGGCTTCTTGCTTTTGTCATTCGTAACGTTTGAAGGTTTCTCATAACATTGTTATGTAATAAAAAAAATACAACTTTCATATGAACTACTCTTGGTTGTGAATTAATGTTGATTTTTCATTTTTATGACCTTAAGCCGATCTTTTTGCATAAAAATCTGTTGAAAAATCTAAAAATGTCATCAGCATCATAGAGAGCTTATCTCTTATTAGACTTTCTTACTTATGAAATATGTACACATATGCATGCGCGTTTAACTGTATGTATAGAGTAATATATAATAAAATATCTTCCCGCAATTTCACATTTATGGCAATAACATCATGACGTAGCATTTCCAGTTTCATAATTCATTCAATCAACTTGTTTGCTGCACTTAAACAATACATAAACTCTTACATGCGTTCATGCATTGATAAAATAATTTGATTTATGTCATATTATACTTTTGAAACAATAATATCTTTACCAAATTATGATATTTTGACGCCATAATCCTGTAGACCAAGGAATTAATATTTGAATGAAATTTTAAAAATATTATTATGGGTAAACAATGTCTTACAAATTTATTAATTGGGCAAAGAAAAAAAATCAGATTTGTTTTAAAACACTACTCGATAGTGACAAGTACCTGACAAGTAACATTTTAATTCGTTTTATTAGTCCTCGAAGCTTCCACTTGACTTATTACAGATTCAGCTCTTAAGAGCTGAACATCCTGTTCGTTCCTGGCCAAAGCAAATTGAAGGAACTGAATAACTTTATCCTGAAGTTGAGCACTAAATTGATAATCAAAATTAAATAGCGGTGAAGATCTCGCTTAATGAAAAATGCTTTTTATTATATAGCGACTTCCGATTAATGTACCGATATGTAAAAATTGTCATTTCTTGAAAAGTTTAGTTTTAATCTTATAGGCAGGCTGACAGATACCTGGCGATGTGGACAAACATATAAACTGTTGAACGGATTAATGACAGAATAGGCCGATATAGGACAACAAGGATTGACGTGTACAGCAGAAAAAATGACTGGATAGGCAAAAAAAATGATAAAGCAAACAGAAGAGAACGGGTGAACAGGCGGACAGATATTGAAATAAACTGAGCTTGATGGGTAAGCCAACAATCATACGAACTAAAGAAGGGATTTGCAGTACCTAGTCCAACAGGCAGACAGACAGACAGAAAGATTGCCATCATAGGTTTAAAGTGGATACCTGTATTGTAAGCTCAACCCCACGGTGCACCTAAGAACAGAACTATTTTCAATGAACCATAATTGACGTCCTCCAAGTAGTGGAACAATCCCCACAAGGGGGGCTCCATATTTTCGAGGTACGAGAATAAGCATTCACTGGCTATAGTCCAGAGTCCCCTCTAGTCAGAGGCTGACTATACAGCTACTTCCACAACCCCTACGGTACTCCCTAGAGGCCGTACCCACGATAAGACAAGAAAGCATTCTCCAAGCAAGTAATACTTACTTACTTACGATTGGGCAAGTAATACTTACAAAGAGTAATATTTCTTTGAGCAACCTGATCCCCGCGGATTTAGTTGGGCCTTTGGATATGCTATACATCCCGGAAGGTCCGTTCTACCATCTTATCTATTGGATTATTACGTACTTGGTAAATAATCGACACAGCCCATTACCAGCCATTCTCCCATATTCGATACTGCATCTTTGAATCATACACCGCCGAAAAGTAGATATGTGAATAATCCTTTAGCAGCAAAGAACCCGGAGAAGAGACTTTCCGTTTTCATTCGAATATGACCATTCTCTCGATCATCACCTCCTACAACCCTCGAGAACCTGACGTCAGGCGTCGATAGTTAACCTTAACCCTTGTTAGCCGACAACTGTTTCGGACGATCTCACTGAGCCGCAGAACGAAGCTATAGACCAGTATAGCCGCGTCTGCACAACCAGCCAAGATCCCAGCCGCAGTCACTTTGCCTAATTGGACCAGGCAGAGGTCAGGGCTCTCCTGGTTTACTATTCCCAGTAATTAAAGCGGGAACTTCATTTATTCACCGGACAGACAGACAGACAGATATGAAGAGGGCATATAGATGGATAGACTAAACGAAGGGTTTGGAAAATAATTAAATTTAAAATTTTAAATAATTAAATTAACTAAGTACCTCACGCTGATCTTAAATACATATACTTCAAGAGGTTTCCATAATCTATTTCACTTTTTTAGAGGTTAACTAAATAATCCATAAACAAATTGACTTAAGCTATGTTTCCTTGTTTGTGACGCATCTTAAATTTGTAAGGCTTTAAGCTTTTAAGCCATTATGAAAAACAAATGTTTGCTTGCGTAATAAATAGAAACACTATAGATTTAACTGTAGTCTAGAAGAATATAAATACAGAAGAGAAATTAAGAAGGAAAAGTTGATACATATCTTTGATATCCAAATCATTTCAAACCTATACATACGTGCATAAGAATTTCAAACTATTTTAGAATCGCACGACAGTGAGTCGATTTCAAACTCAAAGTCCTAGGAAATGTTTATAGAAAATTATAGACGAAAGTCTGCTAAAAATTGTGCGTAAGAATTTTATGTTTAGCGCGGATGCATTTTTAGAATAATCGCTTTCATCATTCTGCAGAAATTTTGAACTGTTTTAGTAAAAATTAGAGACAATTTTTAGATCAATATATGATTCTTAGATTGCAAACTAAAGTTCTTTAATCGATTAGCGTTGACCAGGCACATTTTGTAACTAAATATGTGTAGACTGAGTTTCAACTTTCTATCTAACTCAAATTGAGATTTCAGAAAACTTATTACACTAAGACCGATAAACGGACATAGCTAAATGAACGCTGCATATTTCATTGCTGAAAAATGTACATAATTTATGAAATATCGGATATATATTGGGTGCTCTACATAAAAACGCAAATTTAGTGCCTCATCGTATGATGGTTCGATTGTGAGGATATAAAAAAAATAACTTTTTTTACTCTTTTTGCTTCACTTTCAAAAACGGTAAAATATATTGAAGGAAAACGTGCGTTAAAGAAAATAGTTTGTCTATATTCTCCCAATGACGTATACAATAGTCAAAAGAATAACTTCGTGGCGTTTTTTGCAGTAGATGACCTTAAAGTCGTGCGATTATGGTAGCCCTCAGCCTAACAATATCTATGCGAAAGTTGACGCGTAGTAATATTGCAATAATATTTCGTCTGATAAAGTAGGCGTGGCAGATTTTTTACACTTTTATAGAATACCATGGAAATTATTATTGTCTCTCTGTTGCAAATGTTGAAATCTCTTAATAGTGTAAATCTGTTTTCAAAAGGAATCTATGAAAATCATTCAGCTTTTCTTTCCAATAGAAATCTTAGAAGCTTTACAACAATGCCTTAATCGTCTTAGCAGAAAAATTTCAAAAGGGTTTCAATCAAAATGACACAACGTACTCATTCTAAAATATAGAAACCAAGTATTCAATTTTATTGGAAAGCAGCGCCATAAAGTTTTTCTTTTACCTAATACAGTATAAAAAGCAAAGGAAGAGAAGCGATTCTTGACAACATTATTGTACGGTTAAATATTTTGAATATTTTTCTTATCAAATACTTTCTATATTTGCATAGAGAAAAAATGGAAATGCTACAAATACCAACCTAAACAGGCATAAACGGCCCTTTATAAGCAGCTTAAAGAAAAAAAAGAATTTAATACGTTTATAAAGCATCTTAACATCTTAATCGAAAAAAGTTTAGTAAATGGTTTAGTATTTATCCCACTTTCGATTCATATTAAAGTACTTTTAAAATATAATAAAATTTTTGTTGTTACAAGCACATGCATGAAACTGGTTATAGAAGACTATCCTGTAAAATAGACATTTTGAATAACCCGACGAAACCCTAAACAAAGAAGAAGAAAACACTAAACTACATTAAGAAATTGCGTGAAAAGCGTATACGTATATATGCATGCGTGTGTATATATATATATATATATATATATATCTTTTTTAATATATAAACAACTAACACATCAGAATACTAGAAGAAAATTCATGTATTTTACATTACACTGACAGAGAGAGACAAGAGCCAAATTGCGGTTACGGAGTCGAATAAAATGTAGAAAAATATACGTCTATCTGAGCATGAATAAAAATATACATCTAAGTGCATGCATGTACGTATATGTGTATGTGTGAATAAAGCAAAAAGAAAAAGAGATTTATTTATTTACATATAAAAATATTTTAAGAAATAAAACAACAACAAACTACTCTGAGATACCATTTGCAACTATTATACGCAACTGACTTTGAGTTGTGCAAAAAGGCGTGGTGCCGCGTTATAAAACTGTTCAAGAATGTTGTTATGTACTTTTGTTGGCATTTTATTCGCACCACGACCGCTAGCGGTGGTAGGTAAGTGGTAACCATACTTACCTTCGGTAGTAAAAACATAAAAATAAATATAAAAATAGTGTTCATCTTAAGACGCAATTAAGTTAATTAATTTGCTTTATTAATACCAACATGGAGGGGACCGTTCGCAACCGCGTTTCCATTCTGTAGTTTTTTACGGAAATTTTTTTGTGGAATTTAAAAAAAAAATTTATATTGAAATCATTTTACATTGAAAATTATATAAAAATATTGAATGTACAAATTAGTTAGATCCGACCATTTTCTAATAAATGTCTTTAATGGTGTGTCGCGGTGGCAGCAAACACATGTAGACGACATACAATAAATATTTGTTAACATAGTCTCATCGAAACATTAGTCAAGGACTTCATTCTTATAACGATCCCGAAAAGTATGTCGTCTCTGGCACAACCCCCGAACCGCCGGTTGTCTTTCAATTCCAAAATTCATATTTTACCTAAAAATGGGAGAAAGTAGTAGCCAATGGTGGACGATAGTTTGGCTAAACTGTTCATTCATTTCATTCTGAAATAAACGCATTTTTAACCATTAAAAAAAGGAACGAATTAGTTGGTACTCCTAGCATATATTATGACACAAGCTTCATTAGTTCTTTGTTGTTTTTACACACATTTAAGACACTATAATATAAGCTACTTTGAAAGTACCTCTCGAACTTTTTCAGTATTCTCACTCGCTAGTGTTACCAGGTTACGTAGCGCTCTAACATGACACGCCGTTCTTTAATTACACTTTGGCAGAAGAATCTGGTTCCAGACATTTATGCCTTAAGTTGGTCGTATATTAACCTATAATTCCTTTGCGACCAACACCATGCCTACGTTTATAAACAACAACCCTGACTGGTTAGAAAACGTTCTATAACGAAAGCACTAAGACTTATAAGAATAAAAATAATGAATTAGATATCTTGTGCTTATGTTTTAATCTTGCAAATGATATAACAAAATTAATACACCGCTCTTTTTATTTACGAGATATAAAAATGTTGTCTTTTTATACAAAAGGTTATTTTTATTATTCATTTCTGTTGCTGATGTTGTTTATAGCGTAACTTAAGTAATATTCTGTTGGTTATGTTCTTAAAACAGTTGAGTCAACTTTAACTTTCCCTGAAATAATAAGTCAAGCACATGGTTTGGCTTCATATACAAAAAAATGTTTACATTCAGAGAAGTTCTCCTTTAGTAACATTGAAATCTTTTCAAAGCTTACCACTAATGAATCATTAATAATACGATAATTGCTTTGAGTCTTGAAAATTCCGCAAAGAAACCTTAATCTTAAACATATGTAAGATTCGATGTTTGTTCTTAACATACAACATGAGAACATATCTATATAAATGCAGAGAGAAAGACAGATTATGAAGAAAGCAGAAAAAATTAAAAAGCTTTGTGCTCCTAGAACTGTTTCTAGTGCTATTGAATAAGAATTGCTTAGTAAAAGCAATAGCAACATTAAGATTATTTCTGTTGCCGCTTATTTTACCGTAAATAGACAATCGCCTTTTAGCCAAGTAAAGAGTGCCAGTAATCGTCATCAGGAAACTCAATTATATAAATTAAAAAATTTATATTTAATTTAAAGCAAAGTTTGGACAACATTTAATCTCATAAGACTTGAAAATCGTTTAATTTCTTATTAAATGTGGCCGCGTCGCATGACAATTATAGATTCAAATAAGAACAAATTAATATAAGACCCGAAACTGCTGTCATCCATTCTAAAAATGATACTCACTGTAATTTTCTACTCTCTATCCTAGACATTGACTCACTCAGAGAGACCTGTACGTGAGCGGATAAACAAACGTAGGGATAAGCAAAACAGCAGAAAGATAGAAAAATGTAAGACAAAATGTTTCGGGCGTATTTGCGAATGCTGCCGCCACTGCCTATTAAATCTTAAAGTTCATTCTGAGAATGTTTTGTTTCGTTCCCGCATCATCTAAATGTACTAAATTCTCGTGAACTTTACCAACATTTTCTTATGCTGTTGACAACGACTCATTCGGTGGGTGAGACTGAAATTATTTGCTGAACTGCAGCTGCTAACGACATACAAATACAGTAAGTTTATTTATATTTTGTTTATTTATTTCTACGGTGAAATTAAAAGGTTTTAATGTTTCTGTTTTAATAAAATTTTATATAAATATGCCGCCACTGATTAGAGAAACATTCTTAAAAAAAACTATAAAATCAAGAGCGGTTCCCTTTGATCATATAACACTTGCGTACCTATTCATCGTTTTCATGTCTTTATTCTTTTGAAAACATCTGGAAATAGAAAATTACGATTCCGAAGGTGTTAAAATGTAAATAAAGTACTTTTTGCAAAAGTTTCAAGTCGAATACAACTTTTATAATAGTTTTCTTTCTTCTTGAGGTTTTAATTTATTTGCCTTCATTCTATAGCACACCATCGAGAAATGCAGGTATATTACGTTTGATGTTCCTTTTGTACTAATGGAAACCATGTGTTCTAAATCAACAGCTTATTTTTGATTAATCTGACAAGCGTTCACTATTTCCATATATCTGCTTTGTATTGGGATTCCTATCATAAATATCCGAAGTTCCTCATACACAATTTCCTTATTTTTTCTTTTCGAACGCGATTTGAAAATAAAAAAAAAAAAGAAAATGAAAACATATTTAATAACTTAAAGATTACAGATAATTTATGAGCCCTTATGAAGCGAGAGTTATTTGAGTATAAAATTACGTCAAGTTGGATCACCTAACACCTCCAGTGCCTAGTTTTGTTGACAACTCCGTTGCCAAAATATAGGAAAAACATTACGATCAGTTAGGTGAGCATCAAGCAGCTGAGGGTTAAAAAAATTCGCTGATAACAAACAAAAAAGGGTTGACAAAAGGGTTAACAAAACCGCTCACAGGGTACAAAAAGGTTAACCAAATCGTTAAAAAAAATTGCAGTACCGTGTTTTGAATGCTGCGTAAATGACAAACTCTTTGGTTTCTGAAAAAATTTTCCTTGAACTTTGCAAATCATTTTCTGTAAATAGAGTTTACACAATTGTAAACTTAGAATCCAATGGTGCGAACATAATAAATAACACGTAAATGAAGGAACTTTACATAGCAGTATACATTTGAACTTATGGCTGCGTGAATTACTCTTACTAGCTCAATGTCAAATATCAAGAACTAATTTTCATAAATCTAATCAATCTAATCAATCACATTCTGTGAAAGACAGTAGATAGGCAGAATTCTCCATTCTGTCAATAATGAAAGATTTACGAAACAATATACTCAAAATTCTATATCCTGTAAATAATAGCAGATACAATATTGTACAAACTATAAATGGTGATATCCTGTAGATAATGCCATACACGGAATGCTCTCAGTCCTGCAAATAATAGCAGATACGCAAAACGTTCAATCCTATACAACTCAAGAAAATTGTATACTCTATAAATAATGACAGATACACTGCAAATAAAGACTTTTATACGAAATTCTACATCCTGTAAATAACAGACAGATATACCAAAGGCTAGATCTTATAAATAATAGAAAGTATGAAGAATTCTATTTTTCTTGTAAATAGCGATTAATGCGTAATACTCTACATCCCGTAAATAATAGCGGATGCGCAAAATTCTCCATTCTGTTAATAATAATAGATACACAAAATTCTACATCATGTAAATGATGACAGATATTGAAAAGTCTATATACTGCAAATAATAATAAATATCGCTTTGAAATTTAAAACAATTTCTATTATGGTTACGTAACATTTCTTTGTTTAAATTGGTCCAGTTTGAACATTTACTAACAATTATTGGAAAAGCCGAATAGATATCGGGCACTTTAAGTAGGAGAGCGGACTCTAATTTAAAAATATTCTTATAAGACTCTTGAAAGATTCTATATATACAGCAAATTTGGCGGTTTTGCCGATAGTGGATAATATTTGACCAGTAAAGACTAGGAGTTTTTCAGGTATGGATCCCACAACGCATTGAAACAGCAAAAATTTGTTACTGATTATTCTGAATGATGACATAGGCTTACTTTAATTTACCCGGGTACGTAAACAAGCCAAACTGTAACATTTCACGCTATGTAAAACACAAGAGAAAGAATTGAACAACCACTCCAGCTACAGCGGATAAAAGTTGGTGCTCTATTAACACTAGCGTTGGCACTTGACCGCACTTTCTCGAAAAAGGTTCGATTATTATGGATTCCGTTACCGAATGGGTTGCGGCACCCATTCAACTAATTTTTGTTTAGCTTGGAACTTATGCCAATTGGCATTAGCTGCCACGCCATTCCTGGCATAGTGGTTCAATGTCTCCTGAAAATCGTAATCATTTAAATGTTGCATATTAGAAAAGATAAAAGTTTATGATTAGCTTCGAATTCTATACATTATTTTCGTTTCGTTCTGTTTCACTTGTTAAGTGTTTAAAAGTCGTCTTGGAATGCAAAGTGTCCGTTATTTTGCTCTACTTCTTAAAAAGCTTGCATGTATTTGTATTTGTTGCTTAATAAAAAATAATCCACAGAAACTGACAGCAGCAAGTAGCGCAGCACAACTAAGGTAAACCTCATTAAAGCGTCGTCTCTCTGTTAATATAGTTCAAAAAAAAAAAAAAAAAAAATACTTTTTATCATTTTGTATTCATTATACTTTTTATTTTTATTTTCGTTTCCTTTTTCATTTTTAATACTGTGCTTTACTTTAATCGCTCGCTTAAGTGTATTTATCAACACTGCTCATCCCGCTTACTTCGTTTCCCAGGTCCGTGTATTCATTGACACAACAAGAGAGTGAAAATTTTGGAATGTTTTTGGTTCGGTTTTTATTTGCTCAGCTTTTCATTGGTGTTAAGTGGTATTTTCATAATGTTGCTGTGCTATGCAGAACTAAAGTTAAATGATTATCGTGTGATTTCTTGGTCCTGATTAAGTGTTTTTACTGAATTTTCTTAATTGAAAATTGTAATGAATGGAAATTTTTTTTTATGCAAAGTAGAAAAAAATATAAGAAAAGCAAAAGGTAAATTTATACAATAGAAAAAATCAATTTTCATTTTAAAAAAAACTAATAGCTAAAGTGTATAAAGATGATTAAATACTTAAACGAAATACAGAAACTTCCTTTAAATTACTAAATAAATTTTTGCAAAATTTTTCATTAAACCGAGGAATCATCCCGTTTACACGCAGTCATTATTTTATCCCTAAAATAAACAGCCGTTAACAAATTAGATAAACAATTGAAAAACTTAATCACCATTCATTGTCATCAAATGAATATTAATTTTTTCTTTTCCCTACGGACAACACAGAGAATTCTATAAATTCGTGCTCATCGAAATACATACAAAGCCGTAGACAATAATGTCTGGACTACTCCACCACTAACAAAACATTTCAACACATGAAAGTAACTACAAATACAGGATGAGAAAGATAAGCAAAAACTTCTAGCAAATATGTAAAGAGAAAGCGTATAGACACACATATGTTTACGTGGATAAATAACATTAAAACTTTTGTTAACTTCTTCTTTTTTCCTGAACAGAACCTCTTTCATGAGGTTAATTCGCCTAATATATCTTCTTTAACCCTTTACAGGGTGCATATTAAGTTTTTTAAGTGTTTGAGGATAAACACACATCCCGGTTTAGTCCGAAAAACAAAATCGTTTCCAATCATATATATATATATATAAACGTCAATATACCTATATGATGGTTCACTTGTTTACACTCTCGAATCTTTGTCTGTAGCATCGAGTTTAATTTTAAATTTGTTCCCTTTTTTACTTATATCAGATTAAGAAAATTATATTCAGCCATACTGAGCCTTCTATACCCTTCACCTTTACCTTAAAAACAGTTAAAAAAACTACAAATTAATAAGTGAGCGTCACATATTTTTTCTACTTTTGTCGAATACCGTGAAAATTTTCATAGTGTAATCTATTATGAGTAGTAAACAAAACATCCCAAAAGCAGTGCTGTTTTCAGCTTATTTTGTACTGTGGACGATTTGACCGATTTTCAATATCAATGTGCAAGAACCCTCAACGTGTATGTCGAATTTGATCCAGAAATCGTAACTTTTGTGAATGAGCAAATGCTTACCACAGACAAACAAATAAGCAGACCGACAGGTGGGCAGACGTACGCACTGGCAAGTTTAGATAGATTCCGAATTTGGTACTGATCAAAAATATACACGATTTATGAAGTCGATCGTCTTCCAGGATATGTTGCGCTTTCTTTGGCTTTTCTGAAGATCGACTTCTTGCACGAAAGAGTTTGCCTTAAGTTGCACCCCAAGGAATTTCATTCCTTCTCACTAACACTCATCTTTAAAGTCTGGTAGTCCAAGAGAATAAGAATTGTCCGCGCTGTTATGAACATTCGTAAAAGACTTTGTAAAGATTTCTTATATTTTTTCTTAACAAAGTATTTTCATCACTAAGGAAAAATAATCTTTTTCGACAGGGTTTAGAGCCCATACCCGGAATTTAGATCGTATAGCATTGACAGTTCGCCTAAGATCTTATATGCAACTCGCATAATAAGCGGAAAGATGTTTCGTTTTACGCAATGATACTTAGTAAAAATATTCAGGATCGTATTCGATACACAGCATCTTTCTACAAGAGGTAGCATTTCAAACTTCTAAAAAAGGAGTGCTGTTAAGAGCTTGCGTTCTAATTAGGTTATATTTTCGAAAACGCTGCTGGTTCAACTGCTACAGTGAATGCATTGCGCTACCGAATAATATTAACTGACTTCTTTGGACTTAAATTGATGCGATGAGTGTGGACCAAGTTTATTTTCAGTTCTACCTGTCACGTAGTTCATGAAAAGAGAGCTCTAATGAGTCATTGACTTGAAACGTCGCCCCTTGTTAATAAACTCTATATCTCTATACCACAGTTTTTTCTTCACTCCATGCAATCTATTTTACACAAAAAGCTGCCTTTATGTAAAAAGTTTATTACGCTTACCTGGCGGGTTACGCTTGAAATACTACATTTATACATTGAATGATCGTTTGCAAAAGGTTTAACACCTACCGGATATCCTGCGGCAGCACTTTTCCTATCGTTCCACATAAATTTCATCCTATTGTACAAGCGGGGACATCGCCTCTCCGGTGACACTAAAAAAAACCGAAAAGGAACGTTACAAAAACTTAAGATAAAAGTATGTTTTTAATTTCCTGAAAATTTATTTATTTAAGAAAAACTTTATTAAAAAAAATTCACGTGAAAGAGACGTATTACAAGATTCGGTCTTGCCCGACTATCGACTTTTTTTCCTCTTCTTCTATATTGTTCGAACAACTTTAATTATACTTTGCAGTTGAATGAATGTTATCAGAAACGCCTGACAATGTATAGAAGGATATAAGCAAACAAACAAATATTTTCTTAAGAAATTTACAAACTAGAAATATATGTTACATGTATTTATAGCGTATATGGTGACATAAAATCCCCTAAAGATTTGTTATTGTCTGTTGAGAAAATTTTGAAAGTTTCTTTCTCTTGTCTAAAATTAATCCACAAATTCAAACTTTATATATACATTTATATATATCTATAATGATAATCACGCTCATGTTACCACTGTTGTCCTCGTTTTCACTAAAGAGTACGTCTATATATATATTTGCAGTGATAAATTCTATTTTAACGGTCAATAGACTAACTATTGTGGTCAATATAAACCGACATGCTTTGGTCTAAAAGCCTTAAAAGCCAAATAAATGTTTATTATCGTTTTGTGTGTGTGTAGACAGAAAAGAACACACGCACCAATATTGCACTGAAAATGGATGGTAAAGGTAACAAAAGAGCAGCAGTAGTTACACTTTTTACTAAAATCCATAAATAAAATTCATGACCATAAAATATTTAACAACAAACAAGACAATGCTCTGCTTTATCTAAACTAATCTCCACATCCATCTGTTAGTTAGGGATTTGCTATTGTTCTCTTGATTGTATTTAGTGAGATATTTTCCATAACAGTTGAACACACGGATAACCAAACTTAAGCAGTTTAGATAATCTCCCTATTCATCGATTTGAATGATATCGACCACACTTTGAATGCTTAGGTATATTACGGGCTATCATTGTACAGCAAAACTTTAGTTGAATTTTATTTATATTTTAACTTGAAATTTTCAGCGTTTGCTTCTTTAATTTTTTTTTTCTCTACAGCAACAAAGTTTGTAAAATTTTTAACTTCTAAAAAAATTAATTTCAGCCAAATTAATTAAAATTCAATTCCCCCCCTTCGATTAACTCGATTACGTAGTTAATAGACATGAACATGACTTTAAATTAGCTCTCGTTAGGGTTCCAGCCAAAACCATCTATTGTTAAATTATTAGTCAATTTTAATAATTATTCGATACCATCCAACTTCCGACAAAAAAGAAAAAAAAACACAAAAACTGAAAATAAACAATAAAACTTTTTAACAAGTAACAGCCGTTGTTACGCTTATAAATAAGTCAAGGGAACAAGGGAAGGTGGTTGAGAGGAGGAAGGTTTAATAATATGACTTTTTTTTCGATTCGGTCTTTTGTATGGTTACGTCAATTGAATGAAATTGAAAGAAAATTGTAATAAATTTATGCCACCAAAATTTGAAAAGTAATGAAGCGAAACCCATAACGAAAGAACCGAACAAACAATACTCATTGAACCAGACCAAAGCAAATTTTTGTTTACATATAGGTTCAAAAGTTTATTACATAAATGTTCATACAAAAGCAGGAGAAAAGGTGATTCAAAATATATAACATTTTTATAACCAGGAAAACGCAACATTTTGTTCGATTCCTAATCAGAGAGAGAGAGAGAGAGAGAGAAAGAGAAAAGCAATTCAGTACATTCTATGCAAAAAAAAGTAACAGAAAAATGCCCCCTCAAGCGCAGCTATAAATTGTATTTATTTTTGCAGCTAATAAACTCTACATTATATACGGTTTGCATAATCAGGACCATCTCTGGATTATGTTGTTTACAACATTTTTATTTCTCTTGATTGCACTCGAATTCGTTTCTGGATTTGTTTTTATTTAGAAACATATCGAATAAAACATTAATTTTAATTTTCAATATTTCAAAAGAATTCTGTATTAGATTTCGATGGAAATATAACAACTGAATGAAGCGTTGAAGCAGTGCCGCATAATTATAGGAAAGTTGCCACTTTCAGTTCAATCAAGTTCGTCATTCACTAAGAAAATTATTATAAAGATTTTGAAAGATCATCTCATTTAAATATGTTATAATACCAATCATTATGCTTAGGGCCTTAAAATATCTTATGAAATTCGTTTTCGGTGTTTTCGTTAGTGTTTTCGACTTCAAAAAGTTTGGAACTCTTTTGGTGAAGACCTATGCGGTTTTTAACAAAAACCTCAACTCGAAATATCGGCAAATATAATTTTCGCCAAGTATGCCTCTGTACACTTTGTTTTTTTTTTTTGCCAAAAACTAAAATTGTCAGATAATTTGGAAGCTGTTTTGAGTCAAATGGTGCCTAAAGCGAAAGTCTGTAAAAAACGCTTAAAATCACATTACGAACGGTATATATATATAGAAAGTTCCACAATGCTTGATTTAAACATTCGAATATAATTTTGTTGTGTCAAATGCAATGATTTTTGAAATCACATAAATTTTATGTCTTGTTATATATTATTCCCGGAAGACGAAAATCATTGTAATGAGCTAAAAATTCAGTGTATTTAATAATTAAATATTACAGAAAAAATTATTTGTAAAAAATTATAAAAATAAAGAAAAAAAGAAACAGTAATAAAGAAAAAAATGTGAAAACAACAACAAAGAAAAATAATAATGATAAGTTAGAAAATTATATTCGGTCGTGTCCTAATCTTTCATACTCCACATGCATACTTTATGGGATCTGTGAAACCTCCTTCCGGGTATTGCAAACAAATAGACAAAATGAATATACCGGGGGTATAAAAATGGCAACATCAAAGCCCTTTTTGTTCGGCATTGCAATTGAAATGGTTTTCTGCATCACACATTTAGCTGGAACACATTTGAATTTAAAAAAAATATCTATTTAATGAATTTATCTCAAGCTAGAGAATGTGTACAGGCAAGGAGGGTTTTTAAAAAAATGTTGATGCTTGTGTGACTGGCGAGCGTTTCAAAGGAAAAGTTCGACTCTCCCCAAAAAGGCAACCATTTGTTAATAAATAATGTTTAACTTAACTTGTCGAAAAAACTTCGACGTACGGATTTTAAAAATATGATTTTGCAAACATAGGAAATATTTCGAATAAAAAGAATTCGAAATAAAAGAATGAAAACTGTACGAGTTGTTGTATGGAGAGACTTGAAAACAGGGTTTAGAGTTTTCATAAACAAATTTTTCGCTCGAACTTTCATTATTTTTTTATTAGTACCTTGTCTTGTTCAAATATTTTTCTTTAATCTCTTTTTTCCAAGATTTTTTGCTTGAACCTTTTGTCGTTTGTCACTTTTTAGGGAAATAGCAACTTTTATACTTCATGTGTAAAAACGCGTAAAGAAAATTGATTATTCTATCATCGAATTCATAATTAAAATAAAAATCTGCATCATATACTGTTAATTTCTTTGCAAAACCATTGACATCTTTCAGCCTGATATCTGTTGAATGACCATCTAGATACAGCTGCTCCAAAGTACTTGTGTTGGAAATGTTTGTAAATAAATGCTTTCTAAGATGTCGGTTAATTTATTATAGAAGTAAGATATTAGGTCGTAACATTTCTGCTGTGATTTACTTAACATAAACTGTCTTGTAAAAACGATTGAGGAAGAAGTCAAAATTTCAAAAAAAATTTCTCTCAAGTACTAAACTTCTTCCCTATATTCTATATTCTAGAAGATTCAAAGCTTTCATTAGGCAAAAAAACGATTTTTTTTATATTCTGAAGAATTTAAAGAGACTTTCCTTTACTATACTTTCCTCTGCCACCACAAAAATGCGCTTTCAAGCATAATACATATTTACACTTGAACTTGAACTGAAAATTTAAATACCGTTTCTCCGCAGGAAATGTCTCTCCTAAGCTATAAATAAAATATACGTATATATTCTCTAAGCCATTCAACATTTCTCTCTCTTAAGATTTAAGAATTTTAAGAGCGGCATAAGAAAAATTGACTAACATCCAACAACTCCCAAACATATGCAAATGATTTCATAGAATATTTTATTAAGCAACCAATTATTTCATATCAAAGTGTTTCTAACCGTGAATGCTCAAATCGTATAAAGATGTCTGTGTAGATATGTTTTCTTGGAAAATATGTTTCTTTTTAGCTTTAAATTTACGAGCGCATAAGATAGCAAAATTAACTTAAACCAAACGTTCTGTAAATGCCATCACAGAGTAACAAAGTCAAGGTTAGTTAACTTTTTAAATTGTTATTTACATTTTCTTTATCTTTCATTTTACTAACTATGGATGGCCAGTTAAGATTACTGTACTATAACATCTACACACACACTACAGAAGATAAATAAGCAAATTTAAATAACTCGTGCCACATTAAATTTAAAGGCATGCCTCTAAGTGTTAATATGGGTCTGTTTAAGCTATTCGCCATAAGCTACAGTCTTGTTGGGCATGTTGGTATATAAAAGTGTTATAAAAAATAAGAAAAAAAAATTATTGGCGGGCAAGGTCGATCACTAAATATTCTACGCCACTTTAGCTAATGCAATTCTTCATTTACTGTCAAAAATTATAACTTGTTTCCGTGCTAATTGGGAGCCCATTTAGGGGACAGAGCCTTGCCAAATATAATTTTGTTGTTAAAGCTCTTATTCTTCAACTGTTTCTATCGAAAAGTACTAAAAAGTGGACTTTGTTATACGATAAAGACTTACACTTCACGGGACCCGTTATATGTATCGGGGTCCAAGCAATAAACTTTTGTGGTCCAAATTTGGTAAAGCTAATTTTTAGATCAAATAGTATTTAGATTCTCATCTGCATCATAGAATATTAAAAATTAGATCTTTTCAACATATAAAGTTTTACTTTTACTGCGAACTTTCGTATAGGGTGATGTTCAAACAAGAGATCTGGACGGCCCAAATTTGTTACATCCAATTTCTACGTCATAATACTGTTACGGACCAATTTTCACCATAAAATTTTAAAAATCAGAGCTTTTTTCAGATAAAGGCTTGCTTTTGATTATGGGAACCAAATCTAGTGCAATTAATTTCTATATTGAATTATTATTAGGGACTCAATTGCATTATATAATATTAAGAATTAGACCCTTTTACCACGTAAAGGCTTGCTTTTTATAGGAATGTAGGTTAGATGGCAGATGGTTAAGAGAAAGGTCTCATCCGATTCAAATCGCTTATACTTAGTTTACCAAAATATACCAAATACTGTCATAAAATACTTGTTCTTTATACTAGATTTTTGTCGAAAAATATTAACAATTGCAATTTTTGTTTTTGGAACTCTTTTTTTTTTTGGTACTCTTTTCGAATTGGGCTTTATATGAGTAGAAATCGTACAAATACTCCAGTCAAATCTATCGTTAACAGCTTTCGTATTTACGCCAAAACATCTCACAGGTATACCAAATTTAGTCAAAATATCTCAAAAATTGAGATCTGTAAGTTGAAGACAAACATCAGGCAGACAGAAAGGCAGACAGAGAGACAGACATGCTCTCATCGAGTCAGAAAATTATTCTAAATCGGTGTAATAAAAGAAGGGTCTGTTTGTACTATTTGTATGTGCGTTTTACTACAAATGGTGGAGGGTAGAATAAAACCAGTTAATTTAAACATAGGCCAAGACAGAAAGAAGAAATTGTTCAGACATTGATCCATACATGATCTACAGCTGTTTCAACTTCAATTCTTTTCTTGTTTTTTCTGTTGTGCAATAGAATTGCATTGAAATTCTTCAATTGTCAATTCAATCAACCAATTCATTGACACGATGATTCTGCATCCGTATGCAAGATAAAGTCAGCCAGACCCTATTAAGTAGATATGAATCTTGATCGATTACATTCAATGAGTTGTTACGAAAAATTTTCGCACAAAAAGGGGCACAAATATGAATTGTTTCCAAATTGGAAATACTACGATGCATCCCTAAATTTTTTCTGATGATCGCCGGAACTAATGTATAGAGGCAAACTCTTTAATGGCTGGTCAAATAAACAGAAAAAAAATAGTTCACATTTCATAATAAATTAAAGGTTAGGAATATTATTAAATTTTCGCTAAACTACATTTCTTACATGTCGTACTTGTCATTTTTCTTATTCAAAAGGAAAGTATGAAAAGTTTCATAAGGTTTTGCAACTCCGATCCTAGTGTATACAGAATTGAGTTTCTCAAAAAGTTGTAAAATTTTTCCTTACTTTTATTATTCATATCTAAAGTTTTAAAAACAAATTTATTAAATGAAGGCGAAACAATTAAACTTAAGAATGTTCAGGTGCATTATGAAAAATGTCAAAAATACAAAAATTTTAAAAATCGTTTAAGGACTAAAACTCATTTATTAATTTCTGTTGTCTAGTGTAATAACTCAGATAATTTAAATACTCATTATAGCTAAGTTTTTTTAATTTAACTTTTTTTTGTTTTCTTTCCTTTTTTTTTTTTTTTTTTTGTGTCTTGTTGGTACAGTAACTCAATGGCTAACTTTAACAAGGCAACACGACAGCATATTTTAATTTGAAAATCACATCAAGGCGTTCGTATTACGTATTACGTACTTTTTGTCGAAACTTTAGCCTTCTAACGACCTGATGATAATTTTGATATAAAGTTTGAATAGAAAAAGTATTACATCGTTTTTTATACTTATCTTTATATTTGACTTCTTTTCCTCTTCTCCCGAACGAAAGCAAAGATTGAAAGAAAACGAGGGAAAAGTTATGGAATAGCTTTTGAAATGTTTAAAATACAAAATGTAAGTAACAGACGCTAGATGAATGAAAATACATGCACAGCAAACACCTTACGCACTATCTATACAAGCAACGAGCTGCGAAGCAAAACAGCAAAAAATATGTATAAGTATGCATAGCAATAAAAAAGACATTACGTTATAAATTTATATAAAAAGTTTAAAAAAAAAGGCAGTTATATAATTTTATTCTTCGCGTTATTTCCACGGTTACAATTTTAATATACCAGCAACAGGACTATGACAATTTTCATTCCGATTGACAAGAAGATGACAACAAGTTCGTCTACTCATTCCCTTGTTTGTTAATTTCTGTCACTGTCGAAAGACTAGAAACGTTAAGCCTATATTACCTCAGATGTAAATATTACGGTGCCCCAGAAATCTCGAAGAATACTTGTGATATTTTAAAACATTCTCCTCAAAAGTAACGATTAGAAATACTCTCATCTGAAATCTAATGAAATTACGGCTGCATAAATAATTTGCAAAACTAATTACTTCGATTCACTTAGGAGAATGCAAGATTCGTCACGGAGCACCTAAAAGCAGTAAATGCCAATGTAAAAAAAGTTATTGTTTATGCATTTAATAAAAGCTGTGAATGCAAATGAAACTTCATGTTCCTCAGAATTCTCCATAGGGATCACTTTATACGAGCAGCCGTCTATTTACCTTCATGTTCCTCAGAATTCTCCGTAGGGATCAGTTTATAAGAGCAGCCGTCTATTTGCCTTCATGTTCCTCAGGGTGTATTTCATTTTGTAATTTGGTTTGTAACAACCAAAAGGATACTTCGGAGACCCCATAAAGTATTCTTGATCAGCATCAAATTTAAAATCAATTTAAACATGTCCGTCTGTCGGTCTGTGTAATGTCTGTGCTGAATATTCTCCTGGTTGCCAAAATAAAGGTATCGTCTTTAAATTTACCAAAAAGATTGGAAGTTCTTGCACGCAGATCAGTAATGAACATAGGCCAAATCGATCCAAGGACGCACCCACAGTACGACGTAGACTAAGAACAACTCTGCTTTTGGAAGCAAAAAAAAATTGAATTTTTGCTCATTACTCGTAAACCATAGCAGATAGAATTAAAAATATTTCCAAACATGTTGCGCTAGCTGTCACGTATTCTTTGTGCAAGAATGGAAAGGATCGACCACGTCCACTCGATATAATAGAATATTGAAATTTAATTCATTTTGTGTAAATGTTTGTAACATTAAAAAAATGCTTCTGCAATCATATAAAATGTATATATTCTTGATCAGTATGAAGTTCGGAATAAACCTAAACCTATCCCTCGGTACGTCTGTCCATCTGTGTGACTGCTTAACTATCTAATGTCTGTGGTAAACATTATAAACATGAAAATATTGGCTTGAAATTTGGCAGAAACATTGGAAGATCTTTCACTGCCACGCCCAACTATTACAATTTAGTTTTTCTTAGATAAAGGTGGTGGTTATAAAAGATTCGGCACAGCCGACTTGTTCATACCATTATTGATATTCGCTTTCTTCTTATGAGATCTCAAAGCATACCATTCTATCGAGGGCGAATAAATGCTTTAACAATGTTTGTATTATTTAATTTTATTATCAAAATACGCAATCTCTAGCGTAAACTCTACGCCAATATACGTTCGATACAATCATTTATATAAAATAGAAAAATTCAAATTGATTTCATTATATCGTTCTAGTAAGAATCAGTACATGACGGAAAACGAAGTCTTGTAAGTAACGCGTTATATCATCAAAGAGAATAAATAACAATACAGTGTACACTCATTACTTTTAATAGTTAGAGAAAAAAATAGCATTATGGAAAACTGATGTGATCATGTTGTGGTGTGGTCCGGTTGGTGATGTTTGCTAAGAACTCGAATGTTTTATTAAAGAAAAGTAAAAAGATAAAGGGAGCGATAAGGGGAATGGTTACGAACCGGTAATGATAACGACAACGACAACGGTATCGGTAACGGCAACGAAACGATAACGAAACGGTAACGATAGCGACAACGGCAACGGTATCGGTAACGACAACGGTGACGATAAAGCTAACGGTAAGAGTGTTAATTACAACAATGGCAACTGTAACGGTATCGGCAATATGAGAAATATATATATAGTTATACATTCTCTTCGATGTAACAGACAACCTCGTATCGTAAATGAACTGTCTTTTAATATTCTTGCAGCTGTGAGGAAATTAAAGATTAAAAAATATTTCTGGTTATATACACAATGCACTGATTATTCAATAACAACAAATAAAATCACAAACAAAAGAGTTGCGTAGCTTTTTTCGTTAAGGAAAAACAAACAGTTTAAAGAAAGTCAAAATTACAGTTCAAGACAAGTGTTGATAAAAATAGATGTATGGTAAATTATACATAAAAAAAGCAACAAATTCTCAAATAAGCTTTTATTTAACTGAACTAAAAAGTAAAAAGTAAATTTTGTTCCAATCACTTTTAAATTATTTGAAAAGAACATTTTTTATATAATTTATTTAGCATAATTTTTATTTCACTTCTGATATCTTAATTTTTATAAACTGCCACTGCCACAGCGTTACGACGTATGTTTGTAATGCATTGTGTATGGATTGTGTCGATCGATTCAGTACCATTCTCTGAATCGATTTAAGCATGTTTGGCCATCTGGCAGTGCCTTTGCTCAATCTATACGTCGGAAATTTTTCCGATGTTTCGACGAAATTTAGTTCAGCAACGTGGTGGTTTCAATCAAACTACTTTTACGATCTTAATTTAAAAAGTAGTGATATGAAAAGTGTTTCTGGCAGCGGTCGCCATTTTAAATTTTTTCAAATTTTTTCTTTCTTGGACATTCGATTGTCGTCGTAGCTGAATATTTCAGCTTATAAAAAATTGAAATTTTTTCTAAAAAAAAATCTTGATTTTTCTTATAAAAAAGATTTTCGTGCCCTTTGAAAAATTTCTGATCGACAATCTGTAGTAGTGCTGCAAGTGTTGCAAGATATATAAAACGAATTGGAAGCTTACCCTAATCGATAATATACCTTGTATGGCATTCGGTTGATATACACCATATTCACAGTGATGAAATGAAATAAAACCCATTGAGTTAAACGGATAAAACGCAATAAATTTTTCAAAAACTCGATTTTTTTTCTCTATTTCATTGAATGATCTCACATATGCCCAAAAAGGGCGTGACAAAATCATAAACGGTTCAAAATTTAATTTTTGATGATTTTTGATTAAGTCGAACCGAAAGCTTGAGTTAAACAAAAATAAAAATGGATAAGCATCATATTGGATACCTCTGCTAATGTCGCTCGTCATAAAATATTTCTCGATTTTAACGTTCTTTTTTTTTCTTAATCAATCAAACATTGTATAAAAATAAAGTTTTATCCATTAACTAAAATGAACGTAATTAAATTATCGCATTAATAACAATAATCTTATACTCGAAGCTTTAAAAATATATTAAACTTTCAACAAATCAAAGTTCATTTCATACTGAATTCTCTCTCATATTAACATTATTATATCGTATAATATAACCTTTGGACTTAAGTAACTTATTTCCTTTATTGGAATCAATGCTTTTTAGAGCATCAAATCTGTTAGATAAACGCAGTGGATAGATATCGCATAATCACCACAATACAAAAAGAAATCTCATTTATTCTTCTCTCTTTGTTTATAATGAAAACTTTTCTATTTCATTTCTTTTAAAAAACTTTGAATATTAATTTTTTGGTAAACGGGGAAAAATGATTTTATGCTTTCATTAGTATGCATCTGCTTTTCTCTCTTTCTTTTTTTGATTACGCGTCGCTATCTTTCTGTTCAACTTAACTTTGCAAAAATGTTGTACTAAATTATTAAAAAAAAAAAAAAAATAAAAATAAATTATTCGAGAAACTCTAAAGGTATACATTTCAAAGAAAATGATTAAAGATTAAGAAATTTTTTGTATATAGTAAATTATAAATTATTACCCGATTCCTCCCATCGTTTTTATATAATTATTTAAATTCAAAATGTTCTATAGAAATTTAATTTTCTTGTCTCGGTAACCAAAACTGACAACAACCTAACAACAAAAGAAAAAAACAACAACTATAGGTAAATAAAAAAAACAACATGTGAAAGACAACAATATATGACATACATATCCCAGTGCCCATCCCTCCATACTATACAGCCTTATGTACACATGGGCTTTAAATAAAAACACTATTGTCAACAACACAATGTATTGCAATGATCGCCATAGCATAAAACGAATGATACTTTTTGTGGAAAAAAAGTGATAATGAAATATGTTACCCAAGTAACAAGACGTCGCACTCACCTATCCATTAGCACAAAGTCCAGCATATTCATGTAAACACAAAACAGATAAATCTGTCAATAAAAACACGGCAGGATGTTGTCTGATAGCAAGAAATACATCAAACCTGAATGAACCGTTAAAGGATGATAATAAAAAAACCATAATGAGAACAACAATAAGAACAAAGAAAATTGCATTCGCTTTAAGAGGAAGGAAGCTTGCTACTACATAAACACCTTCCATCTGAAGACATTATGTATCAAAATTTGCTATTGTTGCTTTTTTTTTTTTTTTTTTTGTTATCCATGTTATGTTTTGGAGACTTAGGGCATCCATGGAGATGTTAAATTTCAAGTAAAATTCAAAAAAGAAAAACTGCCTGAAAAAAGAATATATAAATCAGAGAAGACAATAACTAAAATAAGTGAGACATGAATAGATGAATAGAGCAATAAGTTGAGAGACAAAGCAAAGGGATGAAGAGTTAAGCGAATAGGCAAAATGGCAAGAAGAAGAAAGAAGACTCAAAAAGAGGAGCACGCAGATGAGAAGATAAGTAGAAGGACGATAAAAAATCATCCCATACTTCTCTGTGTAAAAGTCAAACGAAATAAGAAAAAACAAAATTATATCGAGGAACAACGGCATACCAGTGGGAGATTAGATAACTCTACGAATGTACATGCAGGAGATCCATTAAACAATCATTAAATGAGAGAATGACCACTCGCAAGCAAGACGAGAAAGCGGCGGAAATGATCGCGTAGATCATTGCATTAAAAAACCGAAATAAAAACTAAAGAGTGAACAAAGTGCATGAACATGGATTGGATAAGAGAGAATAAGAGAACTAACGACTGGTTCCTAAGTGTGAATACCTTTATCTCATTCATGAAGTCCTCGTTGCTAGTCTTCCAGTATCCTACTACATAAATAAAAATATAAAAAATTAATATATCGCTGTAATGGAGAAGTGAATAAAAATATATGATAACACAATTGTAGTAACAACAGTGAAAACGCTTAAATATTTCAAAAGCTATCGTATACAACGTACACATAGTGTGTGCACCTTTATGCACTTCTGTACAAAAAAGGATGAGCATATCATTGTGAGCAACACGAGTTGGCATATAAAAGTTCTATCGCTCCGTTTGTAATAGGCAAATACATGCACACAAGCCAAATGCATACCATGATGCCCCTTCATACAAATATTCGTCTCTCAGTCTATCAGTCTCTCAGTCTTTTTACCTTAAAATCTCTTGATTACAGTCATTCAAACCTAGACTAATTTCCTTTATTTGTTTTAACAATGATGAGCTCTCAAAATTCATTGTGTAAGGTGCGTATAAAATTATTTTATATGTATTTTTTATAAAATTTACTCACATCTACTAGCACACGGATGCTGTAATAACAAGCAATACAAACAGTGCATAATACAGTTGGTATGTATGCGATACGACGTTACAATACATCCATATCCATATAGAATTGAATGGATTGTTTGTAGGTGTGTGTGTGTATGTGTGTAGGTGTATGTTTACTTATTTTAATGTGTTCTTTTATATTTCCTCAACGTTCACTCAACCATCCATACACATATGCATGCGCTTTATATGTGATTTGTTATCATAGTCACGTAAGGGAAAACAATCAGCGCCAAACATTCGAACGATCATTTTCATACAAATTTGATAGCCATAGATGCTTGCTGTACATGAATATGTGCGCTTTTTTTTATATCCGATGTACAATTAGGTCTATTTCGTGCCTTTACTAGTGCATTCAGGGTTTTTTTTTGTTTTTTTTATAAACAATACATCACATCATATCTGTATTGCAAGGTTACAACCTTTGATTTCTTTACAACAAACATTCAACTATAGCTTAATGTAATGCGGCATAATGTTTATGTTGGCGTATGAAATATTTTCAATATGAGATAATAAAAGCAACTTAAATGAATAACAAAACGGATATGTACTCAGTTATGAAAACAGTAAACAGTAAATTGGTAAACTTTCAATACAAAGCTGTGCTCGTCTATTTAACACAGAGAATGTTACAAATTATTTAGCATTTGCAGGTAAAATTTGAAAAACCCATCTTTTCGATTATCTTCTTCCG
Organism: Glossina brevipalpis; assembly: GCA_000671755.1. Lineage (NCBI taxonomy): Eukaryota > Metazoa > Arthropoda > Insecta > Diptera > Glossinidae > Glossina > Glossina brevipalpis. The sequence continues at coordinate 945,052 of KK351108.1, forward strand.
TTTTCACATAAACCTGTTTCTGAAATAATTCTATTATTATTGTGGCAAAATATTGTGTCAATTATACTGAATAAAAAACTTCAATTTTAATCATGAAAATATGAATAAATTTAAATTATTTTTACATTTCATTCTTTATTGTTTCCTTTATTATATTTTACAGAAAAAAAAAATTAAAATTTAATAAATTTCAAAAATCATTATAGCGGCAGTAAACACTTCTTATAACAAACGGTATAGAAAAACTACCATTACTTCTTCTAGAGAGATTCACTAGCCATGGAGCTCTTTTGAAAAGGTCTTAATATTTAAAGATTTCTTTAAAGATTGAAACATATGCTGGTGAAACATTATAGAATCCCGATAAATGTTTGAAGCATTAAATCTTCCCACCAAAATAAAAAAAGTGGCAATTTACTACAGTTGCAAGCAAAGAAGGCAACCGATTTTTTTTGGCCGCTTTTTCAGTCCTGTAAATGATATCATACCTTGACACTTATAAACTCTTTTATAATTGGCTCGAATTGTATTTTATTTCAGTTCGAGAACGATATCTTTCAAACGTTATTAATTATCTATGATGGAGGGCAACTTTCATTAGCTCTCCTAACCATTGGCTTGTTCAGTAACCACTTTGGTGCTTTTGCTCATTTCGATCACAATGTTTTTCTCATATTACTGTCGAAGAGTATCCTTTAATTAACACTCTTCGTCATCCTGTTGTAATATAATTGTTTTCACTTCACTACATTTTAGTAGAAATGCACGAATGGAAATGCAACCGAGCAAGTTTACTTTAAGTCAAAACATATAGCATTCAAAAGTTGGAATACATTTTATTATCACAGCTTTCTACATAATATTATGATAATTCGTATGCAAGCATGATATCCATTTTCCTCTTGATTTTTGCACAAAATATTTTGGTTTTCATTGATGATTGACGTTAAATCCGCTATTTCTAAACCAGAAAGAACACATTGTTTGGCTTCAGCATAAAGGCAAAGTTGTGAAACTCATAGAGTAGCATTTCGGTAATTTCTGTTACCTTGAAGGCACCACATCTAAGTGTATTATACCTTCTGCACACTTTCTTCCTTAATGATGCCTAGGACAGTCATAATAAAAAAAATTGAATTATTTTCAAAATACCTGATAAGACATTTTCAAGCACAATTTAAAGGACGGCATTAAGCGGTGATTTAAAAGATAATATCAGTGATGATGCAAGCTCGTGCGAATTTATTATATTCTTCTTTTAAAAATACTTTATGTTAGGCACGGAACACCAACCATCCATTCATCGTAAAATGATGTTTTGTTTTTTTGGTTTTATAGAAGCTTTTCTTCATAAAACTGGGTTAACTTCAATTTTGGTGTCTTTTTGGTATACTATATAACCACAAATATACTTTGACATGCATGCCCAATATTAAACCTTACGATCACCTATTTTCTTATGTGAAAAACAATATAAAATTCTCGCAAACCAAACGAAAAACATTCAAAGACAAAAATAACACAATCGTCAGTAACGGAACGACAGGCAACTGAGTCATAAAGACTTCATAGTGCTTACTGAAAAGCTTTCAATGCAAAAAAAAATTAAAATGACAATGATGCGTTTCAATATAAAGAATATAGAGCATCGATGGTGCGGGATGAGAAAGGGGCAATGCATATCCTTTCTTTAAAAAGTCAAAGGCATTCAAAATCATCAGCACACATCGATTTCCAAAGTAAAGTCACACTTATTCATTCACTTAATTCATTGAGATTTCATATAGAATTGCTTTCAACGCGAACATAATGATGTTGATATGCATTCCATTACATCTGCCAGATTAGATAAATCAAATCAATGTTTTTCAGTTGTACATAAAACATACGAATTCCTCTACATATTCTAATAATAAAAAGTACAGGAATGTTTTTCTATATTTTGTTATGGTGAAGTATTTTTCTTCAATAATTTTTCTTTTTTTATATCGGAAAAACCTTTTCGTTTCATATCAATTTATTTGCGATTTGGTCATGAAATTGAATATTGCTTTGCATTGCTGCGCTTGATTGCTTTTATAACTTGATATTCATCTGACTTATTTATTAGTTAAAGTAAATTTAAATAAATTAAATGATATCTCGTCGTGTTTGTCATAAGTGATCGCATTGAGAATTTTTCAATTTTTCTATTCGAGAATGTGAAGATTATCGTTAAAAGCACTTTGAATTTTAAAACCTGAAAATGAAAGTATGTAATAAATAAATTTAATATTCTAGTCTAACACACATATGAAGCCAGACTGTTGCTAAGAATATATAATATCGTACAACACATGTCATTTTTTCAGAACATTGATCATCTATTTGAAAAAAAAAACTATTAGAACCCTACTTTAAAAAAAAAAAACCTTTTAAAAGAAATCCCACGCAAGGGTAATGTGAACAAGTCGAAACTATATAGTCGGGTAAACGGGTCGAACGTTAAATATCCTACAACACTTTGTCTAATACCGTGTGTCAATGTAAAGACATTTCTTTCACGGGAACGAGAGATTCGAAGTACTTCAAGTTTAGCAAATTTAATTTTTTTTTCAAAAATCTTCTTATCCTTTTACTATTTCTGTCATAAAGTGCTAAAGATTACACTTTGTTGTCATGCAAAGACGTACATTTCGTGAGAACCTTTGTATGTGACGAAGTCCAAAAAATATATTTACATGGTTCAAATTCGGTACAGCTAATTCACAAATAAAGTCTTATTCTTCTTAGGGACGCTTGTTAGGATATGATTCAAAAAATAGTCCCATCCGAACCAAACGAATCACGCCTACTTTATATACTGAAAAACGAGTTTTTGATCGATTTTTGTAATCATCAAACGAATATACGGATGGAAAAGAAGTTTGAGGTCGAAAAGAACGCCCAAATCAATAAAATATAGCACATTGGTCTTACCAAGTATGTTATACATAGTACTTACAGGCGAGCTTTTTGAGAGTGATAATTTCTTACATTTGCTTACATTAAAAGTCATGAAGTTTGCACCACGCCAAACCACTAAGGCTTTTAAATCTTATTTTAGATGATCTGTTGCTGTATTGAAAGACAGAGACAGCATCACATCATCAGCGTAAGTAAGGATGCCTGAGTAATAAATCACAGACTGGGAGATCATTTATAAAGAGCATGAATAGAAGTGGGCCGAGGTAAAACATTTATTTCTCTAGAAAAAATATGATTATAAGTGACCATTTAGATAAGCTGCGAACAATTTGATCAAGATGTCCGGAAAGCCATATAAAGTAAGTCTAGAAATAAGCAAATCATGGTTTACTCTATCAAAAGTCTTATTGAAGTCCGTAAAAATAACATCAGTTTTTGGCCATTGAAGCCCATTGAAATTGTAATACGACTGTTCTTACAGATTTCTTAGTTTGGATCTACTGGAAGTAAAACAATGTTGACATGGTGAGATATTAGTATTAACTGAGCACATTAAAATTATTATTACTAACCTCTCAAAGCACTTAGTCCTGGCTATAGCCTTGTAGTTTTCTATATCATTCCCAGAGCCGCTTTTTAAGATAGGAACAAGAAGACTATTTTTCACACATAAAGGAAAATAGCACTACTTAGCGATAGGTCGAATGTATCGGTCAAAAGATGAACAATGCTGTCAAAACAATTAATGAGGACGCAAAAGATTTGCCATCTAGGCCGAGAGAGGGAAAATTGCTTTAGTGATAGTAAGTCATCCCTAATTTCTGATTCTGATAAAAAAATATTCGAAAAAATATTATACATCGGAAAAGAATTGTTGTACTCTGACAGTACGAATATGTTCTTAGAAAAAATGTTGCAAACCTATTAGCAACCGCTAAAGATTTCATTGAGTCATCACCGTTTAAACTCATCGTTAGTTCTTCTCTTGCCATTCACGAATGCTTTTTAGATTTATTCTAAAATTAATAGCTATTCGTTCTAGGCAAGAAGAGTAATAAGTACTGCTCGACGCAATAAATTTATTTTTCTCAGACGTATAGGATGATAAATCAGTCAGAGAACCATTAATTGCGAATTCTTTAAGAACTCTGTTTCTCCGATTTGTTATTTCCCCTATGCTATGGGATTTTATAAATCTGTCCTGCGCTATACTTCCAATTGCTAACTAATTTTTTCCATGCCCATTGCGATACTACCAAATGTGGCGCCCTAGTACGACTTCATAACAAGTATTGATCTAAAATGTAATAGAAAGATGTATCACAAAAATTTGAAGGCCGATTGCCAAAATAGTCGAATAGTCGAAATAGGTCATTGTATTTAACAAAATGTTAAATTAAGAAATAAGTTCATTAAAGCATTAACAAAATATCTTTGACGTTTTGGCGAAAAGAAAGCCACGAATCTGGAACTATTCTGGACCTATTAATTACTTCACAATTTCTACGTATTACTTACGAATCAAAGACAGGTGTACGAGAGTCTTTCATTTGTTTGTTCCTCTTTTATTTCTTTATTCGTAGAAATCAAAGATTCCGTTTAGATTCATAGCAATGTGAACAGGAGTCCGTCCGTTAGATGGATATCATAAAAGTTTTCCAATTACTTTACTTAGAAAAGGCATTGAAATCTTCTCTTTGAAATAAATTTAACATACGTGGCTTTTGATCAATGTTTTTTTAGTGAGTAAATTCTAACCTTGTCCTGTAAGATATAGAAAAATTCGTTACATCACTTACAATGGCGATTGTCAATGTTTCCAAGGATTCCTAACTTTTTCCAAAAATAAATTTCCTTGAATGTAAACCAAAGCCTAAAAGATGTGATGAGTAAGACAGATTTTGTAAGTAAACAATCTTGTAGCGACCGTCAAACATTCTTCTATGCACCATTATAGTAAACAAATGTTTCGTCCAATTAAAAAATGAAATTTTTTCTCTTGCACTTCGGAATATTTTACAAATAAGAAAACCCCCTCGCATTTGCTATACGTTAGATACACATAAACTTAGTAATATTTTATTTTTCATGAAAAAATTACATGTTCCGGGTTCCTCTCAAATCTTTCTATACATCAATTGTTGTTGCATATCACTCATCTTTTCATTTCGCTCTGCTTATATCTGAACTATACAAGCAACTAATTATTTTGTTTTGTTTTTTTTTTTTGTACTAACAACTAAAACCGCATAAATTACAATTTCTCAATAAAAATTAGCGTCATAGGTTTGTTTTTACTCTTAAAGATGACAAATTTTATTCAATAAAAAACAACGATTATGGAAATGTTGTTTTCTTTATTCGATTTTGAAGAAGAGTTTTCATGGAATTCCCAGCATTGTCGCCAGTGATTCTTGAGAATTATTTTAGAAAAAGAAAATTCAGGAATTCATATAAATAAATATCATTCAATGTATTTTTATTTATATTATATACAGTTATAATCAAAAGTTTTTTCACTTTCTTGTTTTTTCTAGATAACTATTTCGTAAGTTAGCTAAATTCTCAATTAAAGGTCTTTCCGAATTAGACAAAATGAATGAGTTTTTTCACAGTTCATACATATGTTTCATTGATAAGAAAATGCAATCGCTTATCTACAGTGTAAGGCTAAAGTAAACAATCACTTACCTAAACTTTATATTTTTTTGCAATTGAGAAATTTATCTCAAGTACGTAGATTGGCAATGTATCGAGTTCGAAAGCAGAAGCGTAAGAGCTACAAGTTGTTCTAACTGATTATCTCCAGCTGTAACATCAATGGCGAGCTTATACGGTCGAAAATCTATATACATTATATAATTAGTTCTCGGGGAAATTGCGTAAACAAAGCACGAAAATACAATTCTCTTTACTTCGCTTTATTTCCACATAAAATAGTCTTAGTGCGAAAAGATCAAGATGGATAAATCCAAAAAATCAAGGACAGATACGACAAGAAAATATAAATTGCAAGTAGCGAATTTTTAAAGTATAAGTCGCGTACGTTATAAACTGTAAAGAAAATTTCGAAATTATCCATAGTATAAAAAATTAATCCCGAAGTTATGACGGGACAAAAGTGAAATTGTGAAAAGGAGAAATTTTATTAAAACTGCCATCGAGTATGTCCATTTAAAAACTGTCGTCAGACCATTGTTAAGGGCAATACTATCTCAACGCTACCATGATCATTACTCACAGTAGATAATGAATTCTCCATGATTCACATAATGTATGACGCCTCGCAAAACTTTAGCGATCACGCACATAATAGTTGATTTTTTTCAAAATTTTGAACGATATGAGGTTTTTGCTACAATTTTAGGCAACCTCCGAAAACTTTATAATTTTATACTTTATACATAAAGCTGTCATTTTTTTAAACATTTATTTATCTTCTAAAAAAATTGATTACAAAAAAATTCAATTAAAGGAAAACATTTTACTTTAATTTTCATTACGAGTTACTTAACTAACTAAAAATTTCTTGTCGAAATTCGGATGTGTTTGCCTTGGTATTGGGAGTAGAAATTAAATCGGTCCATTTTTTAGGGGGTTCGTGTAGGTGGGTTGTATTATGACTTATTCAAACCAAATGGAACTATCATTAGGAAACAATAACAGAACAGTTGGACGAAAAACCAGAGCAATGTGTCAATAATTGTGATATCATTGGACTGTCGGTTCCAATTCGGTTCTATTTAACAAAACTCATCTAGGAAATTTTAGCAGCATTAATCCTGAATCTCTTGTACACGCCGCTGACATTAGCAGACAATACTAGTGCTGATTAACCCAGATTACAGATTAATGGTCGAGTGGACTTTCCATGCTTACAAAGGTACCCAACTTTCTTGGACAGCCGCGAAAGCCCACTTGTCTCTCTCTTACGTAGGAAAGTAGTAAGAAAGCGATGGACAATTGTTCAGTCTGCTCTTTTATTTTGCTCTAAAATAAATGCATTTTTAATCATAAAAAAGAGGAGCGAACTAATTTGTATATCCAATACATTCCGACCATTTCGAATTAACTTTTTTTTTAGAATCGAATAAGCGTCAACTACACATACTACAAAGCTACATTTAGCTGTAGATTTTTTTATTAAACTTTTAAATTAAAAATTAGATAAATTGAAAGTTAGATAAGTTAAACTTTCAGTTAACAACAAATCTACACAATGACTTTCAGTTCTTCTCTAACTGTAAATTTTTTCCAGTTAGCTACCAACTGGCAGAATAAATGAACAAAAAAAAAACAAGAATAAATGATAACAACGATCATATGGTTAATAAAAGAATGAAAAAGAAAGTTAAGTTCTAGAGTTACATACACTTTTGGTTTTCACTGTATGGATACATAATCATTCATACAATGGGTGTTTCAAAATGCGTTGACATAGAAACTTTTTTGTTGTAAAATATTTTTTTTTCTTGATAACTGATAATACACCTTTGCTTTCCTTGATAATGGTGCCATGAAGTTTATGTTTGCGATATAAATAACACACGAACGTCTTAACCTTGCCTTTACGCGCATTCATTCTTTTCGTAAAGCTTTTTTAAAGCAAAAATTAACAAATCAAAGATATCAGAATCACAATAGCGAACTCCCTTTTTGTTTTTCTTAATTATATTCGTGTTGTTAAACAAAGAAAAATTCAAATGATCTTGATGTGGTCACTCCTTATTACTTAGTGTGATATAGAAGAGACGATCCTCAAAAATTACCTCTCTCGCCATGGGACATCCTCTTACTGAAACCGTATGCATCATAAATTATTAATTTTAACACAAAACAAGTTTGAAAATACTTGACTATATATAGAACGAGCTCATTAGTTTTCAGGTTTTCAGGTCAGAAAAGTATACAAAAAATCATTTTAGGTAAAAATATGTTAGCACAACATATGTAGATAAATCTAAAAGGTCACTTGCTGCCATCATAGTATGAGTAATAGTAGCAGTAGCAACGCTATAGTTATCAGAACAATTCTAATTCTATGGATCATCATGGATACCATAACATAGATAAGATTTGAATTAGAATAGATTTTGGTAGTGCAGCAAATCTATTATTCAAATTTCACTCCTATTTCAAGGATATTTGAAATGTTCAGAAATTTCAATTTCAGTTCCTTTGTTCACTGAAATATATGATTCCCTCGAATATGATATTCTATATATATATATATATATAAATAGCAATAAATTAAAAAGAAATTAATGAATTTATTGTGTGCTTTTTTTTACTTCACGAGAAATATAAATTTACAATATTCCGCAGTTATCGGTTAAGTACTTAAGTAATTTGAGCCATTAATATAGGCCGCTTTATTGTCAATTAAATATTGAAAGTCATATTCAAGAACGTTTCATATGATTTCATTTTAATAAAATTTATTCTAATGTTCACTAAAGGTAAGCACAGGTATACTAATTTGGTCATAAAGTTTATAATATAGTCAAAGCTATATGACCGGCCATATAAAGCGCATTTGTGTATGTTTTATTCCCATAGCAATGTTCATTTGACTGCCAATTTACGCGGCAGTCCATTCGTATACACGTCCATTTATTCGCCTGTTCTTTCACGTAAATTGGCTTGTGGCTGTTATCTCATCTGTGCATCTACCGATACGCGCTTTTGTCATCGCTCCGGATGAAGTAAATTTCTTCAGTCGTCTATCGTGTTTTTTAACCATCTCCTGTCTCGTTTCTTGATAGCATGTTCTGGTCCCCGAGCGTCTGTCCTCTTTCCCGATGGTTTGCCCGTCAATCTGCTTAATTCTTTGCCGATGTACACTCATATATTGCTTTTTTGTGTATCTATTCATCCTTTATTTATTCATCTATTCCTCCAGCTGTCGGTCCGTTTCTTAAATATGCATTTTGCTTTTTCGACCTTACGTACGTTTGTCGCTTAAATTGTTTTGCCCCTTTCACTGTTCATCCTCATATACACCTTATGGACTTATCTTCCTATATGTTCGATAATTTATATATTTTTTCGTCAAACTTTCCGTTCTCCCTCTTACATGCAGCTTGAAATAGACGAAAAATACTTAGCAATAGAGTAAAAATATGTACAAGACTTTAGAAAAAATATTCAAACAATTTTTGACATCAAGTATTTATTTGCAATAACGGATATTACAACGGATATTAGTCTGAAATTGTATGCATATTCAAGTATCAAGCAATCTGAAAGTTTGATATAAAAGCGATGACGATCGGTCAGCAGGCACGCCTGCAATTGATAATGAAACTTTTTTATTTTTATATATTTAGTTGAAGTAGTGGTGGGCTTTCAAGTTTCGCTCTCAAGACAGGTAAAGCTTTTTTGTTCGTTAGTTTTAAGTTTTTTCCAGCACCATGCCAGTGCAGAACACACCCTTAGAGAACTAGCTGTGCATTCAGTCTAAGTATAAACGCGAGTTAGGTAACATATAACATACTTGTTTAGTTACTTTAGTTACTTTAGTAACTTACTTAATTCTCGTTGCTTAGTATGTCAACTACGGTTATGACGCCTGGTGTTTGCACAAATGTGCGCGTCGTCGACAGTCTTTAACATTAAATATTGAACATAATATGGCATAGTTAGATACACTATTGCTTACACATATGTACACGTCTAACAGTTCATAAGTGACAACCGAATATCTATCTTTTTTTCGTTTGTTGATACAAACAAAAATAGATAACAGTTTTAACTTCGCTCAGTTTGCTTATTATAAAAAATTTCTCTGTGATATAACGGTAAAAATAATTTAAGAAAAGAAAAGTAGTAATAAATAAAACGTTTAGGTGCACAGACGTAAATAATCGAGATATTTATTAATCATAATACAATGAGTGAAAACAATCATGCAACAACACAATCGTCCAACTCGGATCTACTTACGGCCAAATGCCTGGCTATGGTCAGTATGCTAATAGCAACGTTATTATTCGGCTCAATACCGTATATGTTGAACCGTTGCTACAAATGGACCGACAGAACGGCAAATGCCCGCTCAGCAATGATAATTCAATGCCTTTTGTATTTCGGAGGCGGTGTTTTATTGGCCACAACCTTCATGCATTTATTACCCGAAGTTCAAGAGGTGGTTAATCATTTGCAGCATTGTGGTGAAATAGCTGAAGTACCTTTCGCCGTACCAGAGATGCTAATGTGTGCTGGGTTTTTCTTCATGTATTTAATCGAGGAAGCCATCTACCGGTATATACATCGTTCTAAAAGTAACAAACTCAAAGCTAATGGAGCCGAAGCGGCTTTTGAACGTGGTCGCAGCATAAGAAATAGTGCTTTAGTTAAGGATAAAAATGAGAATAATCAGAGTTTGAATAAACATGAAATAATTAATAATGTTAGCAATAATGGCGGCCAAAATGATTTCGTTAATGTTAGAGTGGCTCAAGAAACAATGAATAAAGAAAATAATTTGTTTAAAATTCCACCGATTATAAACGAAAATAATGGCAGAACTGTAGCTGATACTGCCCATCACCATAACGATTATGAATTATCGATTAAAAACAACATACAACCCGGTAAACAGAAACATTGTCCAGATCATTGTTCGCCCGGCCACAGTCATTTACCGTTAAATCATAATGGAGCAAATGACGATGTCATCACTTCGTCTTTTCGTGGATTGTTTATAGTCTTGGCCTTGTCGCTGCACGAAGTCTTTGAAGGTTTAGCCATTGGTTTGGAGGATTCAACCAATTCGGTATGGTTTTTATTTGCAGCCGTTTCCGCTCATAAATTGGTTTTAGCCTTTTGTGTAGGTGTTGAGTTAATCGTGGCTCGCACTAAAACAATACTGGCCATAATTTACACTCTAACATTTGCGACTGTAAGTCCTCTCGGCATATTAATTGGAATTTTTATTAGTCACAATGGCAATGCAAATGAGGAAAGCATTTTATCAGCGATTTTACAAGGTCTAGCCTGCGGCACCCTACTGTATGTAATATTTTTTGAAATATTATCAAAACATCACAGTGGCTTGGCCACCTTAGCAGCATTGCTAACCGGTTTTATATTAATGTTTGGTCTCCAACTATTAGGTGAGTTCAGTAAAAATGTTGAAGTCACAATTAGTTTCCCTGAATTGAACAAAAAGCACGAAAAAAAATTAGTATTCTAAACCATTTGCTAAGTAAACGTAAAATTAATTTATTATACCCATCATAAAGTCGGAATACATTGTATCATTATCATAATAAAAGCTATTATATACCGAATGCGTCCATGTACATCGTAAATATATCTGCACATTGTCGGTATTACGATCAAATTATCTCTTTTTATAAGTTTCAAGTGTAAGCCATATTTTTTTTTTCTTTTTTTTTTTGTAGATGGACACTCCAGCCACCACGACCACGATCATGACCACGGCTGTTCCTCAATTGATATTAATACTTCAACTTCAACAGCCATTGAACAACAAACAAATATGTTCACAACAACAACGTTATATCTAAATTCTTCTAACACATAAGTAACTGAAATAACTTGGAGAAGTATAAAACACTTATCTTCTATTGAACTATGTAAACTTAAATATAAATAAAATTTTATTATCTTTTAACGACGACAGTCCAAGCTAACTTAGCGATAAAATAGCTACCTACAACCCTTAAGTGAAATGTTATTAAAAGTAAAGCGAAAAAACATTGTTTAACTGAAAAACTAAACTAATAAAATCTGTGAAATAAAAATATTAAAGAATTAAATTATACGCAAGACATAAAAAACTACTGTCCATTGCCTTTACTACATATATTAAATCGTTCTCAGTTAGTTACTTACTTCATTTCATGCAAATATTGTTTTAGGTTACAAATCAAACTCTTCGAAAATTAGAAAAATAATCCAACCAAAATTCATTTGCTGTTCCACTCGCCGGAAAAAATAACAAAATAGGTATCGTGGAATGCAATAATATATGAAAAAGCAGAAAATAATTCTAGTGCCTTATTAAAAAAGTAAGGACCACCCATTTTTTATTTGTTTGATCCAAAAATTATATTAACGGTAACAGCAAAACAAACAAAAAATTATAATATTAAAAAAATTAAGTACTGACCAAGTATTCCTAATTGAAGTGAAGCGAAAAGGAATCCGACTGATCACTTAAAGATTAAGATTCAAATTGCATCACGGGACTGAAGAACAACATCAGGTTTTCCAAAGAACTATAAAAAAATTATTGTTTTAACACTAACAGTGTGGTGAAATATTGCCTATGTGCATCACAGGAGAGAATCGGAGCGAATGCAAAAAAAAAGGAACAAAAGGACATAAATGAAATGAAAAAGTAACAGTATTACTTAGCGATAATGTATTTCGACGTCACATGCTGAAGACGCTACCTGTTTATTTATCGAATATATCAGCGTTCTCGTTTTTTTATCCTCTAAATGCCGTATTAATTTAAATTGTAAGTTTACTCACAATTATATATTTTAACAGGAACTTTTAACTATAAGTTAAAATTTTTTGCTTTTTTATTTGTTAATTAGATTATTGTGACTGAAGTTTTACATATTATGTGATCGAGCTTTTACCCGTTGTGAATGCTTTTTGACACAACTTTTCTTATTTAAATTTATCAACCCTACAATTTCCTTATCATCAGTTTTCTTTTATTCATTTTGGCAATTGCAAGAAAACTTATCGTAAAATCTTATAGCAAAAAAAATGCAGTTAGACATGATTAGAAAACAGTCATAACACATTTATTAAAAAATATATTTTGAATCTATACAATTTTAAATTGTTTTCTTAAAGGCATGCGCTTTTAAAAATAGCAGGATGTATTATATGCGATTTTTTTTTGTTTCCCTTTTTCAGATAAATGCATAAAGCAAGATTTAATTGCATTTTCAAGATCGATCGTATCTAATTTTGTATAGAAATGAAATAAATATTAATATATCTAAACGTTAATATGTATAAAGAGTTTTAGCTATTTGTTTATAATATCATAATATAATTTTTTTATAATGCAAATTTCCCCCCTTTTCTACTTAAAAGACTTTTGAAAAGCGGCAACCCTTTTTAGTAACTTTAGAAAATAATTTGTTTCTGGCCATGCCGTCTATAAAAACCCACCACAAAAATCAGCGGGTTGCAAGTAGATGCTCTCTTTTCAATGAAACAGTTGTGTAGGAATTTATTTACATGTTACATTTTTAATTATATACGGTATAAATTTTAATTAAGTTTTTTTTATTGAATAAACAACAAAGATAATAATTGAAAAAATCGAAGAATAAAAGTCGAATAACTTTATAAAATAATAGCGTTGTAAAAAAGGTAAATTCAAATGATAATAAGAGATAAAAACACAAAGATGATTTATTTTGAAATAGTGAAATTTCTTTTTAGTTGACATAAAGTGAAAGTTTGTTATGGCCTGATAGGATTTTTTCTCTATGTGCACATGTGTATTAAATACATATATACGTACAAAAATACCCATGTGTACGCAAATCATATAAAAAAAAATTAATTAGTGCAAAGAAACGCGTAAGCATGTATGTACTAAAGGAACATTTAAAAGACATGATGTAACTAACGTGCCAATAGCAAAATTTTTATAATCAATACCTATTTAATATTAAACAAATAAAATATTCTGTTATTCTTTGTTTGCCACTCTCTCTAATTTAGTCGGTGATTTATTAAATGAGGCTCAAGTCCAATATGTGTTTACTAGACGAGAATTAGAATTACAACATTTTCATATACGTTGGTGACGAGTGATAAGAATTAAAATTTACTAATAAATATAAAGTTCTACTTTGACACATGAATGATGTAAACAGATTATGCGATTAGTCACATAAGTTAAGCCTTATGTGAATAAAATTGCATATTTATCGATATCTGCTACAAACTGTAGATATAAAAAAAATTTCACTTCATTAATTTTTAACATTTGATTCAAATTGGACTCCATTCGAATTAATGCGGTTTTTCTATTCAACAATATATATTATCAGTAAAATATTTCATCATTGATAGCCGCTCTAATCGGGTTTGCCATATCCAGTGCATTCTACAGGTGTCTTCACGTTTCGCGTAATCCTTTTATTCATGTTAATAATACGAATATTATCATTGCAGGCCTTTTATTTTTTCATTCCCTTGAAATTTTGAAATCGAGCTAAATTTCCTTTAGCATAACATAAATACTTGAAAAAATATGTTACAAATGACGTTTAAGAAGAGTTTTACCTTCTCAGAGGAGTTAAAAGCAAAAGTTTGTAACATAACAATTTAAAGGATAAACCAGGAACTCATGAACAAAATCTTATACAGAGATTACTTCTTTTAACTGATGCTATTGTCAACTGTTTAGAATTATAAGGGCAATTAAACACGATTTTTTAATTTTTCTTGTACAACAAATTTTTGTTTGAATTTTGTACTTTAAACCATTTCCATAAAATAGCTCAAACGTCGTAATATTTTTAATAAAGTCCATTAAAAGCTTTAAAAAAGCGAGAAAACTACTATATTCGGTTTAAATCGAAATTTGTACACCCATCACAATTGTTGCATCATAATTTAAGAAAGGAAGTTAAACCTATCAGATTTTTAGTAATATTGAATGGTACCATGAGAAGAGTTTAATAATATTTTTCAAATCAAGTTCTTTCTTCAAAATAAAGTTTCAAGACAGTTCCGTTATTCTCATTGGTAAACAACCTACATAAACATATTCCACATTTCCGATGCGATTTTTTATTTATTTGCAGTCATTTAAAAACTTAAGTAAATCCACCATATTGAGAATTTCCCCCTAATAAGAGAATACAAAAAAAATGTCTTTAATTATGTGTGTAATGTTTAATTTTTTTACAACTAATTGTAGAGTAAGTTACTTTCTTACTTAAAAAAAAGACACAAAGTTATGTGATATCATTCAACTGACGATTTCTACGATGAAAGATAAAATAAAGAATAAATTTTTTGTTATTTGTTTAGAAAGTTCCAAAATGTGAACAAAGGTTAATGATTTGAAACGATAAGACGGATAATAGACAAGAGCTGACCTCTTTGCATGCGTCAGTATTTTACCTGGTGTTGTAGTTATTTTCACTTTAACTCTACTTGCATTCGATTTTCGCTAACAATCTGTCAGTCGTTTAATTGATTTTCGAACAACTAGTTGCCATTCAAACGCTAGTGTTAAGCTTTGTATTTAAATTTGAAATGCTAATCAAAAACGTCTAAAATAAAAAAAAAAAAGCAAAATATCTAAAAAGGCCCTATTCAACATAAAACCATACCCGCTACTTTGGATAACTAACTACAGCTCACCAAGCTGCAAAAAGTAGAGTTTCCCTTTAAGGATTATTTTTGTGATAAAATTGCTTGCCTTCTTGACACCAATTGTCGAACGCATGTCAATTTTTAATTGTAGACATTTCCACTTTCGCACAAAGACACTTGAACGATAAAGATCCAGTTTGCTGACTTGATCAAAACTGGATATTCAAAGAGACGCGATCAAATTCTCTCCATTGTTAAAATTCTCTAAGCAAGTCAGCGCCTAGTACAGTAACTTTTTCTTTCCTTTTGTGGCAATCGAAAGCAACCTTCGTATATCCTGCAAAGATTGTGCATATTTGATTTAGTGGAACCCTCTTGTTCTTCTCAGCTGTTGTTAGACATCTTACAATTCCAACGACTTCTTAAAGAAGGAAAAAGTATTTCGTCATATTATTCTTGACTAAGTTTCATAAACCATCACTACAGCCGAATCCCTACGATTTTTAAATAGTGCCCTACTTTGACATGAAATTTGTCAAAATGTTAGCTTAACGCGAAAGTCCTCTGGGACTGTTGTATTTTGATATACGCATGATATAATAATCGACTATCTTGGCAAAGAAACAAAGTATCAATGATATATAACAATACATAACAATGGAACACACTATATATAACACCAACCCAACGCATCGTTTCACAAGTTGATAATACAACCTCAACATGGCAAAAAAAAATTATAGGTCCTAAGAACTTATTGAGTGATATGTCCTATCTTTAATAGTAAAAAAATTAAGAAAAATATTTAAAAAAGCTTCGTCTCATTTCATCGGTTTTTATTAATATTTACCATAAATTATCGATGGGCAGACTTCGCCGGATTCGTTTATCTTTCATCGGCTTTCTTATAGCTCTAAGATAAGAAAGAAAAAGTAGCCGTGCTAAAAGTTCGCCTCAAAGCTATTACCAGTTTCTTCTCTGGATTTATTATAGTAATAGCTTGTTATGTTATAATTATCCAACCATTAATTAAAGTAAAAAAAAAAAAAAAAACGTCAAATAAGTGAAAGTTTCTTTCTTTTGTTTAGTTTCTTTTTATATTCATTTGCACTCTATTCGATACGATACCTTGAGCGAAGTGAATGACAACAATCCATTGAGATTCATTCATTATTGGTGCTTGGGTATATGTAGAAACCGTTTAAAAATCTTCGTTAGTCAGGTCTATATTTGATTGTAAAAATCGAATTCTTGGAATAAACAAATTGAATTTTAATTACTTACGATTTCTCTCGTAATCAAAAATTTTTTGCGCTTTCTAAATGATCTCATGATTGTATGTTATATGTGATAATTGATAGTGTTTCCATTTTCTAATTTCTAATTTCAGATTTTATTTTATTCTTTTGTTAAACAAGAAGGCGGGAATATATATATTAAAAGAATGTGGCCGGAAAATGTGGGTATCTTAGCCATTGAGATTATATTTCCCTATCAATATGTCGATCAAACAGAATTGGAAGAATATGATGGGGTATCAGCTGGTAAATATACAATTGGTTTAGGCCAAGACAAAATGGGTTTCTGTTCGGACCGTGAAGACGTGAATTCTTTATGCCTTACCGTCGTTTCGCGACTGCTTGAAAGGCATCAGATTGAGCCTAACGAAATTGGACGACTCGAAGTTGGCACTGAGACGATTGTTGATAAATCGAAATCGGTAAAATCAGTGTTAATGCAGCTATTTCTTGATAGCGGTAATACGGATATCGAAGGTATTGACACCACAAATGCCTGCTACGGAGGTACGGCAGCCTTATTCAATTCAATCAATTGGATTGAATCATCGAGCTGGGACGGTCGCTACGCTTTAGCAGTGTGTGCGGATATAGCCGTTTATGCGAAAGGACCGGCACGACCTACAGGCGGTGCGGGAGCAATAGCTATGCTTTTGGGACCAAATGCTCCTCTTACTTTCGAAAGAGGTTTGAGAGCCACACATATGACACATGTATATGATTTCTATAAGCCCGATTTAAGTTCCGAATATCCTACAGTCGACGGCAAATTATCGATTCAATGTTACCTGGCAGCGTTAGATACTTGTTATCAGCTGTATCGCAAGAAATTTGAAAAGAAATATCCATACGCCGAGAACATAGGTTTGGATAATTTTGAAGCTCTGCTATTTCATACGCCATTCTGTAAGCTTGTACAAAAGTCAGTAGCGCGATTAGTATTTAATGATTTCCTTTTAACGTCGGATGAGGCAAAACGCGCAATTATCTATCCAGGCTTAGAACGTTTCAACAAAGCCACATTCGAGGCAAGTTATTTTAATCGCGATATAGAAAAAGCCTTTATGACCCAGTTCGCTAATGTATTTGAAGACAAAACCAAGAAATCTTTAATGGTGGCCAATCAAGTTGGTAACATGTATACACCATCGGTATATTCGGGGTTAATATCGTTGTTGGTCAATTCAAAACCCGATCAATTGGTAGGCAAACGTGTTGGCGTCTTTTCGTACGGTTCGGGATTGGCGGCATCTATGTACTCATTGAAAGTAACAAAAAGTGTGGCAGTCTTGGAGCAGTTCTTGGAAAAACTTGATTATATTGTGCCAATGCTTAATAATCGTGAAAAAGTGAAACCAGAAACATTTGCTGAGCTTATGGAAGTACGTGAGAAGAACAATCATGCTGCACCCTATACACCAACAGGTAGCATCAACGCACTGTTTCCAGGTACCTACTACCTCAAAAGTGTCGATGAAATGCATCGGCGCACTTATGAACGCACACCACTTATCTCCAATGGAGCGCACTGAGCAAGGAACAATTTTAAGGCTGCACAATAAATTTATTATTTTATTAGTCTAATATTTTCATAACTTTAGCAGCAATAAGCTATCGAACAGGAATCTAAAAATGTTTACAAGCATAAGTTTGTCTTTTTCTTCTTCTAAATTTTAAGAAATTAGAATATGAAGTCGGAGCTTGGGAAAAATGTTGTATATACTTATACTTATAAATATATATATACACATATATATATATATATATTTAAGGAAATATTTTTTTTTTTTTAATGGAAATTGAATTTTTATAATTGGTCATGGCTTTTCGTCTCTTTCTATACTATATTTCTTGTCTCTCTAGGAAAACGAATATATTTTATTGTATACATTAAGAATATACATAAACTCGACAATAATTTCGATTGCGTTGTATTATGATATGTGAAAAGTTCTAAGAGCTTAAATAAAAAAAAGGAAATAAAAAGAAACCGTATTCCTATGAATGTACTATAACATAAGATAAAGTATTTATTGTTGTAATAATCATTCTGCCGGTGTGCGCTAGGTTTTAATTTCTTATAATTGTTTCTATACATTGCGCAATGTGCACGTAACAGCACGTAAACAACAGCAAATATTAAACATCTTTATTAGCGTTTTATAGTGACACACGGACCATGTACTAAATCTAAAAAATAGTATTATATATATGTTACAAATGAAAAGAGAATAGCGTGAAACTAGCACCGTTCCTGCGCTCAAAATGATCGCAAATAATTCAGATTTTAGAATTTACAACATGCGTACAATTTTGTTTTAGCTGGGTCTTCCGGTTGATCGCCAGCCAGCCAGATCTATGACGAATCTTAAATAACTGTCATCTCAAAAAAAATGTTCAAATTTACGAAGCTTTTTTTACTCGACCAGAAAAGAGTTACAATTGACTTGTATATATATATATATATACATTTATATAAATATTAGGTAAAAGAATTCAATGACATTACATTTTAGACCGATCTCTATAGTTGAAAAATTATTGTCCCCGAAGTTTCCAAGAACTTAAATTTTGTGAAATTGATTTGAGAAGACGAAGTATCATCTTAATTTTGCAATCGTTGCCCTACCAGCAACAAACCGTCGAAAGAGCCGACATAGTTATGTAACTGTACACTATTTTTTATCGTACCTAGCACGCTTATATTTCTGAAAAAGTGACTCACCTATATTACGCTATTATTGTCATCAAAAGAGTTTCCAATACATAAGCAATTAGGATTCTTAAGAATAAAAATTAGTTGTTATAAAACCACATTTACTCGGATTGATGCATTAATAAGAACAGATTTTATTTATCCTTTTTAACTCAAATTTGTAATAGTATTCTCTGGTGTTATGACATATGAAACTCATTTTATCAAGGCATACTCCATACTATAGCTGTCTGCAATCTAAATTCACCTTTTAATGTTTAATAATATAATATATAGAAATGAATCCTTGTAATAGGCAAGGTGGAATATACGTCCTTATGTGTTATATCGACAGAAATAGGTACTGGTCCTCCCGATTGCTATGTTACTTCTTCTGAAATATAATTTATAACATTTAACGCGCATTCTATGACATCCAAATTGCAATGTACGCTTTCAGAATTGCGATGTATAATTTACGAATTTCGTCATTAGTTTATGACTTTCAATTCCAAACTTCGAGTTTTCGATTTTAGAGTATGAAGAGAGTGTTTACGTATTGCTTTTTAAGTAATTGCTTAATTTGTACCAGTGACCTACGTAATGAAAATAAGTATTCTTGAGTACTCAAATCAAAGTACCACTAAGAATAATGATTATTTCCAAATATATGTGTCGATATTTGTAATCGCTCAAAAATGGTAAAATTCATTCCTTCTTTTTGTATTTCGATAATTGCTTTATATTAACAACATAACATAACAAGAGTATGCTCTTCACCACGACTAGATAATATTAAAATTTTAAAATATGGTTCGTCTTCTGACTTCTTCTTAAATCTCATCTTTACAAAATAGATGAGTACATAAATTAGAAATAATTTTAATCAGATCTCTTTTTTTAATTTTGCTTTTAATCATTTTTTTCGATTTTTTGCTTTATCTGGTGTCTCGAGTTTAAAACAAGACAACTTGTTTTTGAAGATCCCAATTTCTTCCACATTTAGGCTAAGAGCTTGATTAATTTGATTGAATCCTTATCCTATTTGCCAGATGTTGTTCTAAGCGAATTTATGTTTTTCGTACAAGTCAAAGCAAGGCCTCATTAAACGCCCGAATAAAACTAACTGATAACTTACAAAAAAAAATGTCGGAAACAAAACTCAAATCCATCTTATAAAATATTTGTAAAAAATACTTCTATAATTGGCTTAAGCATTTTTGGAGTTTCAATCGCTATCTTTCTCAAAGGAAATCATATAAAATGAAGTATAGCAAAAATTTCAGTTTATTTTAATATTTAAAAATATTTTAATATATATAAAAAATTAAATATCTAAAATATTTAAAAATATTTTAAAAAAATAATACTTCAAATTTAAAAAAAGTAACACCTGAAAGAAAGAAGAAGCAATCAGAGGTTGTCAATAATTATGCTTAACGAAAAGCTTACCATTTGGATTTACGCGGGTTTCAAAAATATCTTTTGGTTGGAAATTACCAACGAATTTATTGTCATCGTATAAATCCTAAGGAATTGAAAAGGAAAAATTTATAAGTACACAACCATAAGCATTTTTCTAATTTCGCACATTACAATCATTCTACGAAATTCTCAATTAATCTAAAACTAAATCGTTACTTACTGTTACAATGTAGCCTTTTTCAGATATAAGCTGCAATTCGCTAAGACGAAATTTAATAGAATAAGGTGCACCATCACTTCGACGACTTACGAAAGCCACAGCATAAGAATAATTACCATTAGTTAGTACTGGAATGACAGGTCGAGACCAAACCTAAATTTGTAACAAATTTATGAATTGAAAGTTTATTGAACGAAAAGTGATTTATAAAAGCACCTCAATCTCCTTTTTAAGAAGGATACGACGTCCTTGTATACCTAACGGATCTTGGTCGACCGCAATTATATATCTAAATTTAAAAATATATTTTAAGTTTCATTAGAGCATCTTAACGCACTACAGTAATAAATTTACTTGTTTTGCAAAATTTCTTTAATCTCCGGGCGTACGGCAGTTAAATCGTTTGACATTATTAAGGGTGCTGCTAATATGGACCAAACTGCCATTTGTAATTTACTTTGGTCGTATGACAATCCATAGTTACCTAAAATTAACTGAAAAT
Source organism: Glossina brevipalpis (assembly GCA_000671755.1). Classification (NCBI taxonomy): domain Eukaryota; kingdom Metazoa; phylum Arthropoda; class Insecta; order Diptera; family Glossinidae; genus Glossina; species Glossina brevipalpis. The sequence continues at coordinate 966,474 of KK351108.1, forward strand.
CCAATGAAGCCTGGATTTATTTCTTTAATAATTTCGCGTAATACGCGAATTCTTTACCATATCAGGATCGTTCCAGTGGCCAGGTCCGGCATGTGGTTGAATACGATCTTGATTTTTAGAAAAGTAATCCATTATTTTGAATACTGACTCCAACGAATCATCGATATCTTCCCAGTTACGCCATAAATTGCAATGTTCCTTTAAAGCTTTGTAGTCAGGCTTTTGGAAATACAGTTTTACTATAAGAACATCGTTACGAATAGTGGGCGTGAAAACTTACTAATTTCCCTTTATCTTCTTGATAAACAGGCCAACTACATGAATAAACCATCGGCCTGCCAGTTTTATTGAGAAGATTCCCGAATTCGGGATAACCTTCATCCATTTCATTAATATCAGCATAACAACCATCTAACTTTACATAGTCAACATCCCAATCAGCAAAGGTTTGAGCGTCTAAGGCCATATGTTTAATCACACCGGGATACCCAGCGCATGTCTTCGTCCCGAAATCTTGATACAACCCAAATTTCAAATCTTTGCTATGAATCTACGATTTAGAAAGGAAGAACCCCTAACAAACTTCAACCGATAAATCAATTTTTAAGTCATTCACTTACATAATCAGCCAAAGATTTTAGACCACTCGGAAAACGTTTACGATCTTCAACTAACTTTTCGGTAAGATTATCCCTCGTTTTCTCCAACCAACAATCGTCTATAATAACGTAATCGTATCCAAGCTTAGCGTAACCCTCTGACACCAAATAATCAGATGTCGTTTTAAATAATTGCTCACTACGAGTAAAAGTATAATTATCGAAATTAGGTTTTTGTTCATCATCCATTTCATATTGTACTTGATTTTAGGCCTTTATTAAAATGAACCATGTGGGAAAAAGTATAAATTTAGATCAGAAAACACGTTAAAAGTAGAGGTCACAGATATCTTTATAGAAATCTTAATGAGTAACGATTCATGAAAGCTAATATTAAACAATTAATAACAAAATAATTTTGTATTATTTGAAGGCGTCGAAGGTGTTGTCAGACAAATAGACAAGTCATTCGTACCCCCAATACCTTGCTTCAAAAGTTTGCATATCAAGAAGCTATGCATCTTCTGGGACCTCTGATGGCACTACTTTAATCCCATGCTTTCTTAATGAGTATAAAAATATTTACTCTACAGAACATCAAAAATGTTAAATTCGTATCCTAACACCCTAATATTTGAAACTATATCAATTAATTCCGCGCGTTTGTTTTATCACCTTCAATATAATGATGATTATAACGTTAAATATTAGCTAGAAATTCTTTAAAATGGTAAGAGATAAGCAGAAAACATTTAACATATATTCACCTGATGCACTCTTTTGGATACTTGGAACAGTCGGTAATGCAACGATAGCGTTCCCAATGCATCCAGCCCATAGGAGGAGTACGTGCTAAACCGTTTTCTAAAGCGTAGCAATAATTTATTACTATCATAACCGATATAATAAAATTTTGAATTTTTCGTAACATTTTAACTTTTATTATTATTGTATATTTATTTTATTTTTTTATTAATTTGTTTTATTTAATAATAATATCAAAATTATATTATTAAATTTAGATAAACCGAACAATTTATAACTTCTGAACGAGACTGAATGTGAATTTATATAAACAAAAATTTATAACAAAAATTATGTAAACCAGTGATAAAACTATTGGTTTTTTTTTTCTTTTTTGCAAGTATAAGTTTCGTTGGAGTTTTGATAAAACCCCAAATTTATGCAAATTTACTGCTGGTTATTATTAATTGTGTGCTATTTATTTATCGTCACACGTAGGAGTAATTATGTAAATAACATTATACAGGTACTTGATGCGCTAAATAGTTCACAACTCCAGGAATTATTGCTTAAAGTATTTTATATGCACCTTAGGTTATTATAACATTCCAACTTTAAGAAATTTTTTGTTTACACGATTTTATTAGAGAATTGATAAGCATGAATTTCCGTCTATTCACTGCGTCCGTTTGTGACCAATTAATAAAACGATATTGAAATATATATTTGCAAGTTTTTTATCTTATATGCGAGCAGATCGAGCTTTGGTCGGCTTATGCCGACTGGGAGATGTACCTACGCTTTTTTTTAAATCAATTTTAATTCCATGTAAAGATAATATCGATGGATTTATGTCTAGAAAAATTCTTATACACATTTACGTTTAGATATTTACGTATTGGAATATTTAACTTTTTAGGTGGCAAAAATCTTGACATCAATAAATGGATAATATTAAATAAGGAATCTTTTTCGATTTACCGTAGATCTTAGATACCCATTAGTGGGATTAATAAAATATTACAATCCCGGTTTTTACGCTTTTATTTAACAATTCAACCATAAATATATCCAATATGTAGCAATAGAAAATCACCTGAGTAAAATAACTATATTCACCCTTCATTGTACTTAAAGCTCAATATTTTCTAGATTATTTCATTTATTTAATTTGTTCATGGCTGCTTGCCTGGTGTTACAAACGGAATGAAAAAATTAATAAATCACCGCATTCCAATGGTGTTTATATATGCGATTTCTATTCACATTGCTTGTCCAACTCACAGCACGTGTCAGTACACTAATTTACAAAAGAATTTGAAAAGATATCCCATAGAATCGTCTTCTTAAAAAAAAATTAAAAGCAAAACAAAAATTGAAAAGCATATATCCGCATAAGTCTCCTTGCAATTACCAGAAGATATTCTTATTTCAAATTAAATATATGCGTTTAATGAAAATGCTCTCTTTAAACTTTTCACGGCGTTGCAGATGCACTTCGGTTTCGAGAAAAGTTTTGGTATAAAGGGCCTTCACTTCCAAAAACTTCGTTGTAGTTTTTTGATATTTAAACTTGACAAAGTCTTCCTTGGAATCATGAAGTAATTGCAAATTTTAATAATATTTACAAATAAGCCGAACTTTCTACTAAAATTTGTATCTACTTGCGGCAGTGCACTACTGCTAATTTAAATCGCTTGCGATCGCTCTAACAAAAGAACGATTTATCGCCTTTTGATAACATTTCGCGCACTTCGTAATGTTCTTGCGATAAAAAAAAACGTAGAAACGGAAAAAAACTGCAAGAATGTTCAGACTGGTTATGAATTTAATGTATTAATTAAACATCGCTTTTAGAAATTCGACAGCTCTGCAAGTTCTTTAGTAGATACTCCTGACAGTAAAAAGAAAGTGAAATAAAATCTGATAAGACTAAAATTTTGTTAACATAGAGAGAGATAAAAGCAATAGCACATGAAGAATTTCTTTTAAAATTTTGTTTTCGATAAATTAATTATTTCTTATTTTTAATGTTATTGACTTTTACTACGTAAAACAAATTAAATACAAGCGCAGCAATCGCACTGTTGTAAACGGTAGATTGCAGCTACTTAAATAAATTAAATTTCGTTCTCTTTATATATATTACAGAAAAATGTTTGCAAAATCCGTGAAACATATGCAAAGATTTTGCGTTAAAACTGTTCTAGGCCGAATAAATGTTGATGAAAAATATTTAAAAAATTTTAAACATCAATTAAAGACCTGAACTTTATATCTGAGATTGCATTTTCGAGCGTTTAGGCAGAACTGGACTAGGCATTCAGCTTTCGAGTTTAAGATTCCAATTATGACCATTTTACGATAAGAACATTAATATTTTATCTTTGCAACTTTATTGCAATGCGAGAACTATCCGCGACGAGCTGCCAAATTTTTGATAAAAAAAAATAAAAGCTAAAAAGGCGTAGAAAAAATATTGTAAGCGACCAACAGTGGCAAATTGCTTGAAAAAATCTGCTTCTATGGTGTATTAATATTATTATTTCTATGTAAAAAAAAAGGTGTATAAATAAATTTTATAAAAAAACTATTTAATTCATTAACATTTTTATAAAATAATTCTTTAAAATTGCTGCTGGCAATACTATTACAGTTATCAGCTGTTGTCATCGAGCAAATACAGTTTACAAAACTTTTCGCATTTCGTTTTCTAGTTTTCAGTGTTTTTCGTCGCTAATTGATTTTCAAAGCAAGCAAGAGGATTCGACGCAAGCTTCCGTGCTCCAAACATCATAAAACGCGATTAGAAAAGAAATAATAACAAATTAAGGAAAATTATTATATTTATATAAAATTATTACCGTTTCAAAAAATGTAAGTGAAGCAAAGTAATATACAATTTCTGTGCTTGTTAATAAAGGACAATATGAACTAATATCTTGTTGCTATCAATTCGGCCAAGTAGCAGAAAATTTAACAATAGTGATCAATTGTTTGTTTAAACGTTAAGCTTAACAAGTAATAGTGAAAAAATCATATCAATGGCCAAAAAAATCGTGAATTTGAGGGTCATTCAAACTTTTCCATATTTGTTGGGTTTTTAAAGTCAAAAACTCTTGTTTAGCTACATCTAAATCTAGTGAATATCTCCAACGCGAAACCCCATCTTCACTAGAATTCAAACAAAGTAAAAAATTGCTGCCAATTTCATGCATAAACCCGTGAGCAAAAAATTTATCGATCCAAACTGTCATGTGACTTTCCATTGAACAGCTGACATAATGTAAATGAGCAACAAAAAAGAAACGAAAATCGTTCAGGGTTGTTAAGTCATCGTTTAGAGTTGCTTGTGGTGTAGAACCTTGCTATTTATTTTATTTTAGTGGTGAATTATTTAGAAACCGTTAAACCCTCACATCGCAAACTTGAAATTCAAGCGATACTGAACAAGGATTAAATTTCATGCATCTATTTTCGTTAAAGATATATATTAGCTTTTCGCAAATAAAAGCAAAATATAAATGAACGCGACTCAAAGTTGTATAGAGAGTTAATGCAGCTATTAATCGTTGTTTTAAAAAAATGAAACGTAACATAATAAAAATTTATAATAAAATACATAAATATAATAAAAAGAAAATTTTTTTTATAATATGCTTTTATGTTTGCTCCATAAATAATCAAATTAAGTTACATTTGAAGAGTTGCTCCCGCTTTATCTCTACGCAATGTCGAATTTCGGTACTAACTGGTGTAGATGTTACGTTAGATATTTTTTGACCACAATTTTGGCTATGTTATTTATATGGATTGAACACAAAAATACAAAGATTCACTTCGTAACGATGAGTATAAGAACGAAAAGAATTTACATCAAGCTAGTCTGGATGTAGCAAGCAAGAATCTGTTCTTCCTTTCCATCGGCCAACTGGTCGCTTGAAGTACTTCTTTCTAAGCAATTAATGTAGAAGTAGGGGCTCAATGGCCAACTTGAACTGAGAGATTTCATTTTTAAGTTGCTAAATAAATAAATAAATAAATAATTCACTAAAATATGTTTTGCGGACACAAGCTACAAAAATTTCATTTTCTTAATTTGTGACTATTGGAAATTCACTGGTCATCGACATCTATTTTACGTAGATACGTTTATTTCTTCTTTTAATGCAACTTCTCTTTTCTTCCTTTTGCAAAAAAGTTGTCGAGTTTTTTAATACCTTTTACCATAGGGGGGTATATTCATTTTTTCAATTTGTTTGCAACCTGTAGAAGGAGGCTTCGGAGACCCGTGTATATATACTTGATTGGCACCAAATTTAGGAATGATTGAAGCTCGTCCGTGTAATGTCTGTGCTAAACATTTTCTTGTCGACTTAAGATTTGGCAAAAACATAGAAAGTTCTTGTACGGGAGCTAGTATTGAAAATGACTCAAATCAGTCAAAAGACAGGCCTATAGCATAACATAAACTGAGACCGTTTCTGCTTTCAAAAGCAAAAAATTGTCTTTTGTGCAGATTTCTTGCAACGCACTGTAGAGTCAAATGACAGAAATTTCTACATGTATTTTATGGACGATTCTGTAGTGCCTGTGCAAAAATAGAAAAAATTGACCAGCCCGGTCAATTTTGTAGAATATCGAAATTTCATATTTTTAGACGAAATTTATTTAACACCCAGAAAGAGGCTTCAGAAAGTCCATAGTGAATACGTGTTCCTGAGCAGCATCCTTCCAGGCGAGTTGGGCTGTCAGTCTGTCCACCTGCTTACCTATGCGTTGAGTGTGATAGACTTTTCAACTGATCACAAAAATTAGGATATGAAATCAAATTTGCCAAAACCTTACACACGAGTTCATATTGAAAAGAAGTCAAACCGATCAAAGGCTGGCCTACTGCGCAACTTGAATATCGCTTCTCCATTCCGATTGTTCCTCGTTGCTCATAAGCTATAGGATATCGTAATTTGGTTTTTTTGCTTTCTTTCTTTATTTTAAACTTCTTTAAATTAAAAGTGGTGGGTATAAAAGATTCGGCACAACCCAATATAATTTTCTTATTTTTTCTTTTCTATGTAAGTTTGAATGTATGTGTTTATGGGAGTATACGTGAGCATATGTCCACAAGTTTGTATATGTTCGTTATATCCTTCGTCCGTTCACTGTTGTAGTTACTGCTACTACTGTCCCATTGCTTTCTTGTTTTCCGTTTGATTGATACATAGTGAATTGCTTCGCTAAAATGCAATCGTGACGAGTATTTAGTTCTGTTGTGACAGTTCAGTATATCAGGAACTCTATAATTTTCGTCGGATCAATTAAACATGATAAAATAAATTTGTTTATAACGCAATAGCAAAAAAAAAACGGGAAGCTTTCATTAAAAATTAAATTCAATTTTTATTTTAAAAAATGTTAAAAATATATGTAAACTTTAAGCATATTTTCGATGTGAAATTAATTCAAAAAATAATTTTAACTCTAATTAATAAACGAGTATGTATAGCACAGGATGTGTATGTATGTATATACATGTGTGTGCCTGTGTTTGCGTATGCGTGCTTGCGTGCAGACATAAATGAACTTTTATTGAAATAATAATAAATAATTAATATCTGTAACGCCTCAGAAACAATATTTACAATTTATTTAATTAATTATTTCAATCGATGTTTGTTTCCTATGCGGAAAATCCATTTCATTTGTCTGCAGGTCTGTCTGTCTGTTTATACAACCTATAGGCTTCTTACTCATTAATAATTCATCTCATATGCTATAAAAGAGCATTAACTGTCCTTGAAAGTGCAAAACAGGAAGACTTGTTGATGAAAAATTAGTTTTGAAACTTTATATTTAGATTTTCATTGCCATTCATTTCGATTTATAGTAAGTATATGCATTTAATTTAATATCTAGTGCTAAACATGTTTTTATAAAACTGTCAAGCGCACTGAATAATTAGATTTTCTGAATTAATTTTCTTTTTTCTTTTGCTTTAGCAATTAATGTGTTTTAATTTTGAAGGATTCATCAATAATCGAAGGTTAAAGTCTTTTTAAAGTTTTAAATGAATTTTAAAACTTCTTTTATATACAGTACATATTAGGTCACTCAATAATGTCACCACTATTGACAGATCCGTATGATTTTTAGATAGAAACATTTTTCAGATGAAATGTATTTAAAATTTTATAATATTCCGAACCTTAGTTGACAAGTTACAGTTGTTTTAATCGAGCCCTTCAAAATATGACTTTCGCTGGCATTCGTCGAATATTGTCCTCATGGCTGACTGCCGTATTGACACAGTTTCATGATGAATCCGTGTTTCATCCATTGTCACATATAGCATGAAAAAATTCTTCTATTTCGCCTAAACAGCTCAAGCGGCGCTTTGAATTAACGCGTTTTCTCTGTTTTTTGAAAACTTAAACCTTTCAAACATAATCTTCTAAACTATCTATACCTGAAATTTCGGAGTAAACGCACTCATCAGGTGAATTTTATAAAGCAACCAATTTTAACAGAGAGAGAAATGCAATAAAATGTGTACAAATTTCTTCACGTTATTTCAGATCATCAGTCGTCGATTGGATCATGGTCTGATAAGGCCGGACATTAAGTAACTTATGCCACTTCACCTCAGGCAATTCTTTTCTTGCTTTTGTGATAAAATACCGAAAACTATATTATGCGCACTTTCCATTGAAATCCCATGTAGGCGAAGGGTCCAAAAACTTAAACTGACGTGGTTCAGATTTGTAAAAATTGCTTGTCTTATCAATGAGCATAGTATTTTCCCCCTATTTTCGTCGTAACGTACTAAAAATTATTGCCATATGAAGACTTACTTTTCGTGGAAACCGTTATATGGGATGGGATCAAAAAAGAAAAAGCTATACGTTAATTTTGAATTCAATTGGGATAATAGAATAGTGAATATATTTTGGAAGGAATTATCATATGATAAGTGAGATCAATCTACCAAATGTCTGAACGAATAATAATAGAAATAATAATAAGTAGAAAATTTGGATATAAAAGCATCAGTTTGGAATAGTTAAAATTTAATGCATATTATATAATGTATATAAGCATCCTAAAGTATTACAAAACTTAAGGAAGATTTAAAGAAAAAAAGAGCTAATTATTCTCCATTTTCTAACATAGAAATCCAAAAGATGTCAGAGTATTGGCTTATCTCAGCTCCTGGCGATAAAACCTGCCAGCAAACCTTCGATACGATGAATAATCTAACCAGCAAACAGAACAACTTATGCAACAATTATAAATTTCATATACCGGATTTGAAGGTTAGTCGCTACTTACTACTTTTCCCTTCTTCTTGCTTGTTTACGAAAGAATTCGAACGTATTTTACTTATTATTTTTTAGGTTGGTACACTTGACCAACTGGTGGGTTTATCCGATGATTTAGGTAAACTTGATACATATGTCGAGCAAATTACTCGGAAAGTCGCCGCTTATCTTGGTGAAGTCCTTGAGGATCAAAGAGATAAACTGCAAGAAAATTTATTGGCTAATAATAGTAAGTAGAATAGTTATATTCTCTTTTTTTTTAAACTAAATTTATTTTTAATAATTTTTAGTAGTTTTTTCTATAAAATCTAACCTTGGAATGTTTTTAGCTTAAAAAAAAAACAAACTAAACAAAATAAAAATAGAAAATATGTATTTAATATCTTATCAATATTTTTTAACGTATTTTCAAAACTTTTAAAAGTAATATTTCAAATCTAGTTTTTATCTTAATTTTCTTTTAACACAAAAATTTAAATGGAAAAAAATTTAGATAAATACATTTTTAGCTCTTATTATCAAAAGTATTTTTTAGTATCACTTTTATGATAGATTTAAAAACTAACAGTTTTTCAATTGAAAACATTAGGATTCTTTTGTGTTATTGTATGTTTTTAATTTCTTTCAAGAAATTGGTTTTTTTATTTTATTATATTTATTTTAATATAAACTTTTTTATTATCGATTTTATTTTAATTATAATTACAAATATTTCTTATATTTTCCGTTATTAGTTTATATCATTATCATCCTAATTCATTTAATATTGAACTTGGCTTTTATTTAACAAAAAAAAAAAAAAAAAAAAAAAAACCAAACAAATAATCAGTTGACTTTATACATAGAGCCTCGTTATTCGTTAATCTAACGATATAAAATTTACCTTCATTAAGAAAGCGAGAAAGAGTTTATTGTGGAATCGGATCGAGTCTCTTAGTACTCACTATGTATGAAATTTAATTGCAAGATAGGTTAAAGACTCATTCTCTCGTAATGTCCTACATAGCGAACGTCGTACGTATTACAAATCATATGTTGGTTCCGTTTGATAACGTATTTCAGAAGATTGTATTTATTTTTCTGTAATTGCGAGCAAAAGCTTGATTCGAATTAGTTAATTTTCGAACCTGATGTAAGATATTTTTCAAGAGCATCATTGAGAGAGAAAGTGGAAATATTAAAACGGGAATAAGGATCGATTTTAATCATTTTCAAACTTAAACTCACTCTGATGACAAGAAGAGGCTTATAAAGGGACAAATTGTTCTTCGGATCAAAATAATATAAATAGATGGGCAAGTAGGCGTACATACGGTTACCAAGAATATATTTAACTCATATAGTCTTCGATGCATATTTCTCTGCGTTACAAGCCATTGGAATGTATTTGATAAAAATCAGTAAAAGTATCTTCAACTCAATTTTTTATGTGTTTATATGTATTTTTTTTTAAATCGTTTAGTTTCTATTTTATTTTATTTTATTGAATCTTTTCTTTTTCACAATCATTTGACTGTTAGAGATGTTGTGTTGTATTGATTTAAAATTAAAACGCTATGTGTAATTTTATAGTTTTTATAATTCTTGCCGATGTCGATGCAACTTATATTCATCAAAACATTTTTCATACTCTGCTACAAATTAGATTAGTGAACACACCCCAAGCAAGTTAAAAATATGAAAGAACTTTAGCTTAGCTATCTATTGCGGATTTCGGCAATGAAACGTTTGTGTGCCAGCTAGATAATTTTTTTTTAAATATAAATTTAAATAGAATGTTTCTTTAATCATAAAGCAGGGCCGAGTGAACTTTTACGAAGACTTTCACAAAGGCTAAGAGTGGTAACATATGCTAGTGGAACTTTAAACATTTCGTCAAATTTCGTTATTATATCCAATTTACTTGGATCAAGTGACATCATGAAGTGGTTTTAGGCGCACGCGATTTGTTTTTGGTGCTAGAATACATCCCTCTTCAATTTTTTTACTTATTTTTTAATATTTTTTACTTACCCTCAGCTGGTGCAAGCCACATATTTGCAGTTTCTTTCGACAATTCGATTAGTTAATATATTAAATCGGTTAAGGGTCAGATGCGAATCATGGATTAGAAGATTCACTAATTGCTGGAAAATTATGATTGTGTCGTGATATATGAGGAATCGTGAAGAGCACGAGAAAATTGTAAAAAATTGGAAAGCCAAGAAAATTGAACCTCAACTTAGTAATAGAACAATAAACGTGCTTCATTGGACGTTACACCCGAAAAATAAAATGATCCCAAATTGTTTAATTGTTTGTTATCACAAAAAATATTAAGTTATCATAACACGGCGTAAACTAGAGTACAGCAAAATCTGGTACTCGTAGTTTATAAGCTATTTTGTATTTTTTGTACAAATTGGAAGAATTACTTACTTACGGTTTGTGATTTCGCAGCGGACAAAAGAATTGTTGTTTCTACATTGTATTACTTAGCAATTTCTTTACTTACACTATTGTCATTGAAAACTAGTTAAGCTTACTCTTTTGAAGTTCAAAATTGATGGTTGAGTAGTTGATGGTACAATTCGATCAAGTATTTAATTATACATTTAGAGCATTTGTCTATGTTAAAGAAGTTTAATCTCCCATTTCTGACTTTTATATAAGAACATAAGCCTCTATATCGACACTTATACTCGCATTGATATCATAAACTTTACTTTTGAGTGTTTTTCTTTTGTTTTTTAATTCTTGTAAATTTTTTCTTTGTTCCTAATCCTCTCTATGTTTTCTATCTTTGAAAAACAATAAGTTTTTAAATCATTTTTTGCAATATATGTGTAAAAGCAACCGTACGTACATATATTTATCATCAATTTTCTTTCTTTAGCAACTTACTGTGAATGTTGATTACATTTTTGAATTTTAAAATCAATTTCTAAAAAAGTAATAAATTCGAATTATTTATGCTATTTATTATCTCAGTTATAAGTGTATTCCTGTATGCATGTGCTTTGCAAACGTAAACATATCTTCTTACCCACATTAGGCGTATCTTTTTTTCTTTGTCTATAAAGATGTTCTTGTTGTTATTTTTGTCTTTTTGAAAATTTTTAAAATAAAATTTGTTGTGTTTGTATGCTGTTGCTGCATAGCATTGTAAAGATAAACATCACTTACACTACATTGAAATTATCATTATTTAAATTTTTATGATAAGTTTGTTATGTTTACCTTTTTTTGTTTTTTTTGTTTGATTTAGTTTTTCGTTCGATTTAATTTTTTTTTAGTTTCTTTGTTTGTTTTTTTTTTTTTTTTTTTTTTAAATTGAATAGAAAATATTAAGGAACATATATTTGTGCTTTAGAGGCAGAGAAGTAAATTTCTTATGTGAAAAACTTAAATTTATTAAATACATTCATACCTTTATTAAATCTATAAAATCAATTATCGCCAATATCTACCATTAATACACCTTGTGCATCAAATACATTGCACTTGCATTGCATACATATCCAAGGTCCGGGACCACCTGATGATAATATGTCCAGCAATCGCTTGAAATTAACGAAAAAATCATCGAGTCTTTCAAACAGTCGTAACACTACCACAACTACATGCTCTTCTTATCAAACAGTAGGAAACTGTGTGAATCATTCATCGTGCGAAGCGTCATCTGAACGTGGTTATGATTGTTTAACAACTTCTTGTAGTTGTGATAGACTCGATGACAACTCAGCCGATCTATATGTAACCTACACTTGCGCCAGCAATGAATGTTATAGCCCTCCGTTTACTTCTCCTAATCCAGTAAATAAAACGACCTGTACACATAATGTATATTCAAGCGATAAAATTAACCATCACAGTATCAGCCATTCTGCATGTGCACAACAACAAACACGTTGTTTAACAACACCAAAAATGCTTGGTAACGACGTTACAGTGTGTTCCACAAATAAAAAAATACCACCAGCCGTATCAACAACAAAAACATTCACTCCTAATAGAAGTACTTACAGTGTAAACAGTAATTGCGCATCCACCTCAACTACTCCATTGTGGACTTTAGATAGTAAAAATATAAGTAAACCGCCGTTTCGACTGTGCCATCATGAACATCATCATTATAACTATTTTCATAATTTGCCTCATTTCACGGGTCTTTTTACCAGTCATAGTCATCATAATTCCAACGAAACTTTGTGGTACGATAGAGTTAAAAACTCCCGACATAAGCTACCAACTGAAAATGGTCAACAAAAGGTTACAACAGATACCGATAATTTTAGTAGCAGTAGTAGTTCAATTACTACTCATCACATAGAGCCAAATTCCAAACACAGCGATGATATAAAGGATATTAATCGTACGCTGGATTGGTGGCTACAAAGACATGATAAGCCTTCGCCCAAAAGAAGCAGGTACTATAGCAGAAGATGAGAATATATTCGCTTTGACTCATTGTAAAAGCCCCAAATCAATGTTCATTCCTAAAGGCACCTATTAGAGGCAGGAAATATATTTCACGTAAGGACATTTTCAATTTAAAACTTAAGAAAAGAAATAAATAAATAAAGACGCAGTCGGGGCATATTTTCAGAAAAAGCAAAAAATAAAAACCTTCAATTCGATATCGTAATCTGAAATCGAAATATGTAGGACTGATTAGCCAGTATTATAGCGTACAGTTAGAGAATTTTTTAATCATATCTCTGTTCAACCATATGTCAGACACAAAACATTACCTTAAAATAACTGGCGGACGTGGCGCCGTGACTGTCGTCTTTGACTACTAGGGCCTGATGCATTTCGCATAGCATCTCATTTGCGAAGAGACCACAATCTTGCCCTAAAACAAAGGCATTTGAATGAAAGTAGCGAACGATTTCAATTTTTATTTGTATATGTTTCAAATATACCGACCACGACATAGTAACGGCCCTTTCTCTCTTGGTTGTGATTGTTTCAAAAGAAATTTGAGATGACGCCATCAAAATATGTGAACTAAATAATTAATACTTTGAAAATAAGAGAATTTCAAGTAAAACTTTAAATACAGAAATAAATTGTAGAAGAATCTGTAATATTAGCAATCACGAAAGGAATGATTGAAGGAATGAATTCAGCCCAATTTATAGAAGAACAGATTTAATAGCACGAATGTCTGGAAATAGAAGTCTAGTCTTTAAGAACGACATTTTTCCCAAACCATTCTTATATGTCCATAAGAATGCTTCTTTAGAAGGCTCTTTCAAATTAAAATTTTTGTGTATAACTTGAAAATTTATTTTATTATTTTAAAGTAAATAAATTAAAAGTGGTTTTCATAGACAATTCATTCTCTCGTCCCTGCTGAAAATAAGGATAAACACTAATAAAAGCAGCCTTAATAAATAGATCAGAACTACTTATGGTCTAACCGCTCAATGATACAAAAAAAAAGCAACCTTCTTAGCTCTTAAAAGGATTTAACTCTCCGAGGCATTTCATTAAACATTTTTGATTTTTGTAAAAATTCGAATATCATTATCAAAATGTTACGATGTTCTTAATTATTCCACTTGTTTCAATTTAATTCACCTATTAGTACTGTGTTTACAAAAATTCTGAAACATACTCATTTCTGAATTCTTTTATGAAATTATTGTACCTACTTTACCTACCATTATTGAAGCAATATCTGTGTAATATTTTCATATTTCATTAGTCCGCGAAACTTACTTCTGATGGCCTTTTTAAAAATGTCTTTTAATTTAAGCATTATGAGTCAACTTTTTCAATTAACGAGGGAAATCATTGTTACAGGCTACAAAAAAAACCATGTTTTCTGAGATGGAAGGATAAATAGAGAGAGAATTATTATACAATAAAGTAATATAATATTTAAGAGGCTCTGCTGCCCAGAGCAAAACTGGCGCTATACTTTTTAATACTTTTAATCTGCTAGCCCATTGCTAGAAAAACTCGTGCGATACTTTCGACATATTGATTTTTATGTATTTGGCGAGTATTTGAATGAAATAATTCAATCTTCGACCAATAAATGTTTAGATTAAGTTCGAGTCCAAAGAATGAAAGTTACAGGAATTATGGTGCAGACCGATTTGTAAAACCATGTTTCGAGAGAAACCCGTTTGATATTTGCTATAGACATGTTCTTTCCATTACAATAAATTTATAATTTTGTTTCTATTAGTTTGCGATCTGAGGATTAGAACATTCAAAATGACGTTTCAGTTTCAAATATTCCTCTTTTCTTAAGGGATATAAGTTCGAAAGAGTACCTCTTTGGCTGCATCTATCGAAGACTGAATTGCGCCTTTTACGCACTGAAAAATGCGTCTTTCTAAAGATATCTTTTAATGTATTAGAGAAGTTAAAAAGCAACAGCTAAGAATTGCACAAGTTTATTTGGCATTGGCATTGGCATTGGTCTTCTCGGCATGCTTAACGAAATGTCCGCAAATTTCAAGGATTAAATTTTTGATAATGAATTGTTTTACACATATTCCAGAAGGTTTAAAACGCATATTAAGCTAATAAAAAGAAATTTTTTTATTTTTTGAAAAATCTTCAATACTTTCTTCCATAATTAAAAGACATTTTTTTAAACCAAACAAATAGTTTTCCTATTTTAACCCAATCATCATAAACATTTGAAAAATCTTTTCTTAAGACTTCAACATGAATATCAAATATTACATTACTGCACTTGCCCATTGCACTCTACTTTCTCCCTTTTTCCTCCCCCCTCTCTATTTTTATTTGTCAGTATACCATAAAAAACAATTATATAGAAATCATTCATCGACGAATTTAACAATTTTGACCGCCGAATATAATTTCACATCAACCTCTCATAGATCTTCATCAATGAATAGGTGTTGTGGCAATGGACGCTCCAGTCCGGATATCGACTCGAGTGAACCACCATCATTACCGAACAGCCCACATCCAGGTTAGCTGGGTTATTGCATTTTCCTTTAACTTCTAACTGCTAATCACTATGTTCTTGTAAAATTCATTTTAATTTTTCCTTGTTTTCTTCTTTTTACTCTCTCTCTCTCTCTCTCTCTCTCTTTCTTTCTCTCTTTCTCTCTCAAGTTCCTTCCTTTGAGTTTATACCTTACATTGTTCGTTTTACAGCAAGCCACCATATATGTGTCGATGTATAATGTATGTAAACACATTCTCTCCTCAAATGATCCTTCTGAAGCACTAATTTCTTACCTTTTTTTTACTACATGTTAAGACTTAATTTTTCCTCTTAAGCTCATTATTTTGATGTTTTGATAATAATATATTTTCGGACGTAATAACGAATGGATTATTGTAGTACTCACACCTATTAACAACAACAGTGAACTCAGATTCCCAAAATAGTCCGTCAGCATAATTATACCCTACACGCTACTTGCGATACACAGTATTATAAATTTGTACGGATGTCTGTAACAACCACAAGATATTAAATCATTTTCTGAATCGACTTAAGCCTGTCTGATGTCTATCCATGTTTTCTTATATTCAACTTACAAATCGCAATTTCGAAGATATTTTAATTAAATTTGATCTACTGATTTTTCTTGATCCAAGAAAAGTAAATTCGATCGGACCATTTTTACGACCACTTCTTGTATAAAAGGTCTTTACATATTTTGGTATATAAAATAAACGTAAAAAATTTGGATCACATCAGACCATTTTTTAAACTATTGCTAACTTTTATATGGTAAAAATATCTAATTTTTACTATTTAGAATAAAAATGAGTCCGTTCATATAAAAATGTACTGTATTGGATTTGAATCACATTGAGGTCTATGTTTTGGACCCCATCCCATGTAAGGGTTCTCATGAAAAGTGTTCGTGTGATGTTTAATATTTCATGCTGAAAATAGGTCCATAATAACGATTTGACATAAAAATTAACTCCACCGAATTTGGATCACGTAGGCCTATTTTTTAGAAATCACCTCATAAACGGACTCTCATGAAAAATAAGCATTTATATGGGAACACACAAAATCTAATTTTTACCACTTTATGGCAGAACTGGTAAAAGAATAAGATCTTTGACAGAAAAACTAAATTTGCCAAATTTGGAATCAGTCATTTCGCCCCTTCAGGGTGATTTTATTTTACGTTCATTTATATTGTGTACATAGACATAAGCATTCATTTGATTTAAAACTTCATTTTTGTCGTACTCTTGCATTGATACATACAAATTGACTTTGCTGTTTCTTGTCCTTGATCTTTATTACACGAGAAATATAAAAGTCTTTTAGTATTAAATTTTTCAGTTTGTTGGGTCCACTTTTTGCCTTGTATTTTTTCATGCATTTTTATATTCAATCTACAGAGCACAGTTTTTGAGATATTTTGACAACATTTAAAACATGGGCATGTTTTAACGCAATGATGAAACTGAAAATGTATTGAATGACTTCTTTTTCCGAACGCTTCCCACATAATTTTGCATTGATGTGTATTGGGCCAAGGACAAAATTAAAAGTGTATTGAACGATCGGTTTTTTTTTTACGACCCCTTCTTACGTTACGTTTTGAAAAGGTCACCATATGTAGAAAATTCATAATTTTAAAAATTTCTAAATATAAATTGCTGAAAGTAATAGCATTTCCTTATACAAAATTTATACGAAATATTTGGATATAATAGCCCGAATTGTGGAACGCCCCCCGTACAACCATTCTTACGAAATTTTAGTCTCGATATCGCAAATTATTTAATATTTTATGTTGAAAAAGTATTCTGCACAATTCGTGGTACCCGAATACGCAAAAATTACACGCAGGATGCGGGCAATGCGGCTATACGACATTCAACATTAAATACGGCCTCGATATATCAAGTAAGTGAATCATTGCTAAATATAAAACGGGCGAAGACGAATTTAATTTTTTTTGTTAGAGCTGGAAGAAAAGATTTGCGATTCAATGTACTGAAGAAATCCGGAGAAGAAAAAGGGATGAAAATCTAATAAAAAAAAAAATAATTTCGATATGTTGGCAAATTTATGCGGCTTAATTTGCCGATTAAATCGATTCGAATTTGATCAATAAAATTTATATTCAAGGAAGCAAGCCACTGGAACAAACTGAAAAAAGAAGTTTTTTGAAATAGAAGGAAAGGCAATAGATTAACAATATTTCCATTAGCCTACCGTTTTAAATATGCCATTTTGGTTAGTAAAGAGCAACAAACGTTAATGGCGGCGCATTTGTATTTATTGTCAATAATTAATGAGTTATTGAAAATTTCGATCTGATATTCGTGAAGACGTCCGTATCTATGTTATGCTGACCGATTCGTCGCCGTATACCAGGAGGACTGAAAAGTAGGCTAACATAGAAAAATTCTTTTTTTTTGATAGAATCTGATTTTATTATTCAATATAGTTGCCTTCGAGGACGATACAACGATTATAGCGGTCATAAAATTTTTCGATACTATTTTTATAGTACCATTTGTCTTTAGCCTCATAATCGGCAACTCGGCTGACTGTCGATTGGACTCCGGTGTGAAATAATGGAGCCATCTTCCATCCATTGTCACATATCGACGCAAACATTCCGGTTTTTTACGATTGAACAGCTCCAAACACTGCTTAGAATCATTAATTCGTTGTTGTTTTTGGTCGATTGTGAGCTCGCCCGGCACCCACTTTCACATATCCAAATATTCACGATATGTCCAACACATTTCTTTGATATCTTTAGGGTCTCAGCTATCTCAATCAACTTCACTTTACAATTATCCGAAATTATTTTGTGGACTTTTTTGACGTTTCCACTGCGTGCATCATCCTGGGTGCTCATTTCGCCTCGTTTAAATTTGGCAAACCACTTATCTACAGTTGATTTTCCTGGTGCAAAGTCCGCTTCAATTTATCCATTTTTCCCAACTAGCAAAAGTTGCTTCACTAAAAATGCTGTAACTCACATACTAATAGCGCCACAGCTGTCAAATTTATACACGTGTCTTTTGAAGGTTATGACTAACTAAAAATCATACGGATTTAATACTAGTATCGCCATCTATGTGTCATCCTACGAACTTTTCATTCCACCTGTTATATCGTATCAAAGTTAGTTTTTTTTAAGTTTTTGTAAAAATTTTATTGTAAATTACTATCAACGAAAGGGAAAAGAAAGCTTAAAAGAACACTTTAATCGAGATTAATCATTTAATAAAAAATAGAAATAATTTAATACTTCTGACTGCTTAAGGTTTTTTAAAAAGACTTGTAAGAGAATCACTTTGCTGCCAATTTTTCAAATTTTCTTGTTCGCTAGTAAAAAATGTCAGCTCTTCTCTATCACACACTTTTGTTTTTATTTAAAATATGTAAACACTTGTTTGTAGTTATGTATTTATGCTTTTGTTTAATTGAAGTTCGCATAATTATGTTTGATGTCGTTTTCTCCTTTCACTTTTGCTTAAATAATTGTTGCTGTACAATCCGGCAAAGTTGTATGTTTTCTTAAAATGCTTTATCTATGTATTGTATCTTAATAGTGTCAATCGTATTGCATCGTTTGGAAATACAAAAACTTTGAATTGTTTTTTTATCAATTAGTTGTAATTATAATTTTATTCTAATCCTTTGTATCATTTATGAAAAAAGGAAATTTAATGGATTTTATTATTATGTTAATGAAACCGAAAGTAATTCAAAAACAATTTGCAATTTTAGTCATTTCAATTAAGATGTTACGATACAAAGAGTTGTGAATATCACCAATATTTTGTAAAATCTCTCTATTCATATGTTATTGAATTTTTAGTTTTATATATTCAAACTATTTATGTGTCTCTCGCTTAGCGAAAAATGTTTACATGTTTTGCTTTTTTCTCGTTTAGTGGACTTATCGATATATCTGATCCGTTTCCAATGGGATATGGCCAAGTATCCAATTAAACAATCATTGCGCAACATTGCCGATATTATATCGAAACAAATTGGGCAAATTGATGGCGATTTGAAAACGAAAGCAACGGCTTATAATAATTTGAAGGGAAATTTACAAAATCTAGAAAAAAAGCAAACGTAAGTTAAATGATTGCAGAAATTATTTTCAACCCCAAGTACCACATATAGTCAATATGGCATATAGTTGCAGCCCACGAAAATATTCGTAAAGATATAAGCTTATGCAAGAATATTGGACTTAAAAATCGTCCTTCTATTTTATACATACGTTTTAAGTGCTTTAAGTGTTCGATTTAGAACTAAGTTTGCAGATCGGCAGATAGCATTCTGCTTAAAAACATTACTGGTGAAGCAGTGAGAGAGAAATTAAAAAATCGATTTTCGTACACGTTTTTATCACATATGTAGGCATCGTTACTTCATATTTTCATATATTTATATTTACTAAGGCCAACTAAACCTAGTTTGCTAGAGAGCAAAAGCATGTTTGATTATATTAATAAAAGCCTTCACAATTAAAACAGGTTACAACATTAATACCACAAACTATATATCTTATTTCCGAGTAAAGACATGCTTTTCATAGCAGACCTTACAGGGACGGGGGCCTAAAGGGTGAGCTGATTTATCCCAAATTCGGCAAATTTAATTTTTCTGTCAGAAATCTTACTCTTCTACCATTTCAGCCATAAAGTGCTAAAAATTAGACTTTGTTGTCATATAAAAATGTATTTTTGAAGACAACCCTTACTTATTCTTATCCTTTGGATTCCAAAAAATAGACCTACTTGGTCTAAATTTGGTGCAGTTAATTTTTATGTCAAATTACTATTATGGACCAATATTCACTATCTAGTATTAATGATCAGATCCTTTTGTAATAAAGAGTCTTACGTAACATGAGAACCCAAACAAAAAACGGACGTGCGTAGTTCAGACTTCGCGCAGTTCATTTTTATTTCAAATTACTCTTAGGAACTGATGTGCACTATCAAATATTATAAATTCAACCTCCTTACCATATCAAAACTTACTTTCCATACGACCGGTTATATTAGACGTGATTCAAAACCTAATTTTTCACATTTATTTTATATATCAAAATAATAGTTTCTATCGATATTTGTCGAAAAATATTAGAAATTGAAATTTTTCTCATATAAAATCTCTTTTCAAATGATAGGTGTTATATATCACATTTGGTGAAAAACTTCTCAAAAATTCGAAACAGAAAAGTTGACCTGTCGATGTCCATGAAAAGGAAAGTTTTAACGTTCACTGTTTTTAGACAACATATAGAAACCACTTACAGCAGTTTTATTTATTTGTTGTAGCAAATACCTATTTCAAATAAATTTTAGATAAATTTTAGATTGCAATATTACTTGATTACCCGATTTTTGCAATTGTGGTCCGAGGAAAAAATATTTGCAGTAGTTTTTAAGACAGAGTCTGCTACGGATTATTATTTGAAGCCTGTTACGTATTATGGACACATTATACCCATTTTCGTGCTTCAGCTACAGATAAAAGTTGTAAAAATAATGGCTTTCTATACAGAATCTTCAGAATGTAAGCGTCCTAATAGGCACAGGGAGCACAAGGACAAACAAGGAGAGATGAATATTGCTACAGATATATTATTTAAATCCAAATTCAATGTTGTAATTATTTTTTAAAGTACAGGTATAAAAGATTCAAAAATAGCCTTCTTACATCTTTCTTTATTTAACTGAAATTTTCGTTTAAACATTTCTAAACAATGGTCCTATATCGGAAAGCAAATTGCACTCAATTCAGAAAGTTGAAAGACCTTTAATATATTTATTTACAGATTTACAAACTTTGCCTCTTTACTAAATTTTGGAGTTCTTAGGACCGTCAAGCTGTTAGCAAAATATCACCATGTTACCGCGATCGTGTATTTAGTATAAGTTTTTTCTATCGTAAAAAGCATACTTGAGAAAATGTGTTCAAAGAGAAATATTTCTCACAATGCTTTACTTTTTACAATTCATTGCTTTGTATTTATTTTAGGTGCTGTTTCGATTTCAGAAGAAGATCAGTCATAAGATCCATCTTTAATTTTGTGCAAACTATCTCTGACATTTTATTTTATTTTAGTTATGTTTTTATTTCAATTTCAGTGGCAGTCTTTTGACTCGTAATTTAGCTGATTTGGTTAAGAAGGATCATTTCATATTGGATTCCGAATACTTGACTACTTTATTAGTGATTGTGCCAAAGTAGGTGCATTTCTAAAGAGTATTTAGTAAATTATTTGTTTGTAATGAAAAACAATCTATTTCTATTTCTTATGTTAGAATCCATTGTCAGGAGTGGATGGCTAATTATGAGAAAATCACCGACATGATAGTTCCACGCTCGTCCACACTAATCACTCAGGATAACGATTATTGTTTGTATAACGTGACCTTGTTTAAGAAAGTGGTTGAAGAGTTCAAACTGCACGCACGTGAAAAAAAGTTTATCGTACGTGATTTCGTTTATAATGAAGAAGAGTTGACAGCCGGTAAAAATGAAATTACAAAACTGATTACCGATAAGAAAAAACAATTTGTATGTTTTCTGTTAATATTTATATATTGATATACCGATAATATAATGCAATTTCTTATTTTATACTACTTAGGGTCCTTTGGTTAGATGGTTAAAGGTGAATTTCAGTGAAGCCTTCTGTGCTTTAATTCATGTGAAAGCCTTACGTGTTTTTGTTGAGTCGGTTTTAAGGTAATTGCTTCGCTTGATTTGGCATAAAGCAGTTTATTGTAAGACATAAAAAAATTTTTTTTTATCGTTTTGCTAGGTATGGTTTGCCAGTTAATTTCCAAGCTATACTTATTCAGCCTCACAAAAAGAGTATTAAACGTTTGCGCGAATGTTTAAATCAATTGTACGGACATTTGGATGGTTCTTCTGCTGGTGCTCAAGCCAGTGGCATTGATGTAAATAACACTTAAGATATATAAAAAATACAATCTAATCTAAACAGACTAAAATTATTTTTCCTTAATTTTCAGAATGTCGATATACCCGGCCTAGGCTTGGGCCACGCCGAATATTATCCATATGTATCCTATAAAATCAATGTAGATATGATTGATTCGGCTAAAATGTAAATTACGAAAATTTACGAAAATTGTTATATTTTTAGTTTTAACTGAAATAAAAATTAAAAATTATTAAATGTAAATGTTATACATACATATGTTGTGTATGTTATGCGTACATATGTTGTGTATTGTAAAAAATTTACTTAACTGTAAAGCAAAAATAATGCCTCAAACAAATTGTAATATTTAAGTAAAAATCCAAAAACTGCAGTTAGTTTTTTTGGAAAATCGGAAACAATTAAAAACAAATAACTTAAATTTTATTTCTACTTAATGCAATCAATTTGATAATTCATCCATTCTGTTTAGTGATATTATTGATTCCCAACCGAGGCATGAGTTTTTTACATACTATTCACGTTTTAGCCATAAAGTGTTTATAAACTGTTAAGTTATATGTATTTGTAAAGTCAACAACAACAAAAAAGTATATAAAGTTTAAAATGTATAAAAATCAGAGACTAACCATCCTTCCCCGTTTTATTTAACGTTCCGCTAACAGTATTTAGGAGATAAGCGTCCAACGCATAGTTCTTTAATTTAACAAACGCTTTAAAGAACAATAATAAGCACGAATGTGTAATACGGGCCTACATTTTACCACATCAGAGCAATTAACCTCCAAATTTTAAATGAATTATTATTGTATATAAAAAGATGAGAAATTCCAAAGCTCAAATCATGTTACGGTAAATTTAAAAACCGGAATATTCAAGAAAACATTTTATCAATTAAAGTTTTGTTTTAACGCGTCGGTCTATTACGTTGAAAATATCTTTCATTTAAACAATAATAAATGCACAAATAGTGTTGCTTCATTAAATAAATTTTTATTTGAGATGATATAAATAGGAATCGAAATTTTCATTTATTCCTATTAAATCAGTTTATACTTAAGTAAATAAAAAATTCAACAATTGTTCGTAGTTGAACGATGAGTCAGCAAGAAAGTTTAAATTAAAGCAAGTAAATAATTCCGTATAAAACTAAATATCAGATTAATTAGAAAATCTTGTCTTGTTTCTGTAATGTGTGAACGATACCTATTAATTAAAAGTGCATTAATTAATTAATTAATTAATTAATTACCAAGTGAATATTTATAATACGGAAATATTCTTCTTTGCTTAATTTTAATGTAAAATAATACTTTTTCAAACCAAGAAAACCCTATATTGCAATTTATATATATTCTACAATTTATTAATGTACATTTATAGCAAATGTTTCAAACTTACCGATACAATATCAACAACAAATTTTTTGTGTTGCAAAGAAAAAAGACAAAAATGTTCATCAATAATAATGTAAATAATTATAATGAAATAAAAAAAAGACAAGATAATTATGAACAAAATAGAGAACAACAGAATAAATCGCGCTAATTCGTTTTTTTTTCAAAGGGACGTAATTTAATTAATACGTGCGGTGCATATAAACACATCAATCAAAAGGATAACTCCTTCAATTAATTTGATTTGTTACCTTTCAATTACAAACTTTACTAAGCCGTCCCTGGATAGGTTTAAAAGCTCCTAAACGATAACCAAAAAAAATCAATATCCGACATTAATACACATGTAAATTAACAAAGAAAATACTAGTCATTAAACTTGCTTTTGTTTTTCGATTAAATTAAAGCATTAAAAGAATCCAAAATAAATTTCGCAACATAACCTCAAAGAAAGGGAAAACCTCGTAGGTTCTCCAAAAATTTTTTGTCTGCACATTACACTAACTAAGTATATATATCTAGCGGTGTGTAATTGTCCAATCTAATTCCCATTTCGATCTTTTTCTGTGTATAGTAATTCGCATATCGCTGAAAATGAATCCTGCATCAATCCACAGTACAAAAACAATGTGGAAAAACAAATTAAACAATATATTGTAGAATCTTTTAAGTAAGTTTTCTTATGCATTTCATGGTTACTATAAATAGTCATTAGCGAGCATTGTTTTCATAAATAAATATAATATTAATTATTATCTATTGAATCTTGTTTCAAAAGCTTTTTCTTAGTTAAATGACGTTGGCGCAAGTTACTGAACAAACGCATTGAGAAAAAGTAAATGAATTCAATTATGCTTAAGCTAGAGATACCCATAAAAAGCCCAAAGATACCACCACAGTTCGCAATTAGTGTGGAAATGCTAAACATAATTGTACGTTTAATAGCAGTAAATTGGGGCTCTCGGAAATATACAATAAGACGAGCTGCGCGAAAGCTAAAACGATATACATGTTATATACGTTCACACGAGGTAGTGACGCAAGAAACGACTTACTCGCTGTGCTCGTATTTATCACGCCAAGCTCTTATGGTGTTTTCCAAATTATAATACGAAGCGGAAATTTCGAAATTATAATCCAAGGAATTGCAAGACGGCATACAGTCGCACATAATTTTTACATTATCATCTTCCATTTTTTGTTTAGTTTGGTTTTGAATTATTGAAGTCATCTCTACTTCGGCGTTTGTGTAGCATAAGACATCCTTCAGGCTACATATTGGAACAACGCTGGGTTCTGGAAACAATGGAAATCATTAATACAAGTATCTACCAAGAAGTTTTTTTATCACTTACTTGGCATCCAAAATTTTACACAACCGCATTTTGTTATGGTGTAATTAACCAAGCATTCAATTTGACAGTTGTTCTGTGAATACGATTTAAAGTAACGCAAATATCTTTCATCATTGAAAAAACATTGACGTCTATTGATAAAAGAAAGCATTTTCTTATGATTACGCCTCTTGTACTGGTAAGGGAGAAATTTCGGTATTTTCTGTCTCCGCCTCTGTCTTCCATTTCTATTGACACCCATCAGTAGTATGTGACAGAGAATGAGAAAAAACGCACCGAAAATTCTCCTCAAATATACACGAAGATAAATTTACTTTTTCGGTTCAATATCATGTAAATTTTTAGCCGACACAACATAATGGGGTATTATGCTAACAAGCACTTCATCATTATGCGGTACTAATATATAGTTTCCAGTCGTTAACGGTACACTCTCTGGAGAATTTAAAAAAATCTACGGAAAAACAAACCAAATTAAACTTTAATTCGTTAATCTATAACGACAATATACTTCTAGCTGAGTTACCTTATAACCCTGCTTGAAACTGCGACAGGTATAATCGAAATTATGCTCAAATCCGTTTAAAAGAACGAATAAACCATTACGCGCTGACGTAAGTATCATACGTTGCGGATACGAATTAAATCCCTGACCTATATAACCATTATCTAACGACCAAGAGCCAGTAATATTATTAAAAGGCGGTAATTCTTCATCGTGATACTTATTGTAATTAATCTCAGTTGTGTCCGCTTGCGGGATATAACTGTAATGACACAACTACATCAAAAATGTACAAAGTATGATGTTTTCTTTCTCTTTATACGATTTACTCTAAATCTCTGTACATATCTTCTGCATCTAATCCATTGAACTGATAACATACTCCTTCGTCCGTTATAACATATCTAAAGATATCGTGACAAAGATAGAAGCGTCCATTCCATTTACCAAATAGCATAGTATTGTTCTTTGTTACAGCCAAATCCAATAAATTTTGTGGAACATCAACGTTTAAATTTTTCGGCATATAAGACTTAAATCGATCGATAACTTCACTCTCACATGTTTGCAAAGTAGCTACAAATCGCTGCAGACTATAAATGGAATATGTTGAACAATCTGTCTACACTTAACGAGAATTTTAACCTGAGACACATATATATATATATATATGTTAGCTAAGATATTGCATAAATAAATTCGTAAACATTTTTGTTCTTTTCCAACCGAAATTTGTAGAATCATCATGAATTGAACAAAATGTGCCCAAAGTTAGCAAAGTTCCAAGGATAATCCCATCCGATTCAAGACAGACAAACGGACAAGCTTAGATCTATTAAAAAAATGATTTTGAATAGATTGGCATAGCATTTATCTTAAGTCCTTCTGCGTATTATATACATGCGCAAAACCTTATTTTACGCTGCGCCAGTTCACTTTCATTATTAAAGAGCATAAAAATTGGATTATATGGAATGTAGTTCATTGGTTGAATGAAGCAAGGCTAACTATTAGCGCCCCATATCCTTAAGTCTAATTAGGAGATTGCGAATAACATGCAATCCAGTACGTGATAACAATTGAATTATCGAAAACAAAGCTTGGCAAAGAACGTCCGTCATTGCTCGCATTTATCAAAGGCATATTTTTAAGCACAGGATATGATACACTTTGATGACCTTCTATGGGCAAAGAAACTACGCGTTGTTATGTCTATATAAAATATATATAAAATTCCACCATGAGGGAAAAATTAACTCAACGCACTCTTCGTCGGTTATATTTGACAGATTCTCGAATTGTTGATGTTCTTCGATTTCCGACCATATTTGCTGTGATATGTTTGTAAAGTCAAACAATTCAGTTTCCATTTTAATCTCCGGACATATGGTAATTGTAGGAAAAGGAATTTTGTGCACCGGTACAAGTGTTTCATCGAAACCAACGATTACTGGCGAATCCATCCATTTCAAATAGCTTTCCCTTATTAAAGACGTAGCAAAGTACAATGAAATCAACATGAATATAATCCAATAAATTCTATAATGTAATAACATTAGCAATTTATTAGAAATCTTTTAGTTTTCCGAATGTACACAAACTTACTTTTCGTAGAAAGGCCGATGAATTTCAAAAATATAACGTATACCATGAATTGAAGTGCTTTTCGAATACTCCGCTAATAAACCCTTAAAAGCATCCCAGCGACTGCCATATTTGATTTTTGATTTAATAATTATGTCACTGGGTACATCACTTAAAGCCTGAGAATTAATGCTTGACGAACGTTCATTTTCACTAGGCACACTAAGAAGCTCCGGTTCTGATTGTGGAGCTTGTACAAATTTGTCATCTCCCGGATACATTTGCTTTCTTTTTAATCCATAAGCCTCTAAAACTCCTTGTTAACACTGAAACCGAACATTAATGTGCGCCAGCTTTTATAGCTTCATTATTCACGACAAAATGGGAGCGTTTTAACTAATTACTTCAAGTGACCGCCATATTTGCGAATTTTAACTACCTCTAGGGACATTTAAAACGAAAAAAAAAAACGTTTTATTTAATTAATACACATAGTTTCATACAAATATAGAACATAATTATGGTTATATTTATTTTAAAAGCGAGACATTTTTGAACCTTAACATTTTAACCTTAAATATGTGAGTTATATTTACAAGTGAATTACTTTTACCTCGGGACTTCCATCCGAAGTTAACGCATATAATTTGCAATATGTTTAAGTAAAAAATATAGGGAAGGTAAGTACAATTTCACCGCTGAACTTTTGCTGAGCTTTACCAAATACTTTTGCAAATCTTCTTATTAACGCCGAACCAGTAATAAAGTATAGTCTTTTGTTTGCCATTTTTGTACTTGGGATGTCGTTATCAATTAAAAACAAATTTTAAATATATTTTCACAAATGCAGCATACGGATGGGCAGACAAAGATAGACAAACACTGTTCTAACGTTGATCGATAATATGTATATTTCAAAGCAATTTTAATGTGTATTTCTAGACTTTGCCAAAAAAGTTAAATCCTGGCCTAAAAAAACATTAATGTTCGCTGTTTAAATTAAAATCTAGCAGAGATGACAGATTACCCGGTATCGGTTATAAAATCAAAAGGACTTCTTAGCAAAAAACGATGAAATACTTTTGCTGCCTTTCGCACCTTTTGCCAGCTGTTTCTCCTTAGCACTTAAAGTACGTTCTTTCGGTGGTAACGATTTCACCTTTATATCCTCCTGCTTATCGACAAAAATTGAATTGTCTGTCTGCTCCTGTCGATTATCTTCACATAAATCCGAATTTGTTGAATCGTTTGCCGTATCATTTGCAAGTTTTCGCCTTTTACTACCAACGCTATCTGAGTTTTCCATTGATTTTCGTTTATATACAAACTTTTCCAATGAAGTTGAAATTTTTGATGGAATTCCCATATATTCGCCAAGTTCTTTACATAAATCTAATGACAAATAACTTCCAACATAATCGTAGGCCATAGACATATAGTCCATTTCATTGATTATCTCATCGGTAGCTTTTTCACTGCGAGAATAATTTTGAGACATAGCACTGGAACCGCAATAGATCCCTTCATTTTTTAATGCTTTAGTTACATTTTCTACTTTAATTGAAAGCCAAGTCAGCGTTTTTTCATGATTATACTTATAATAGCGCACATCATCTGCAACTTTAACATCAGTTACACACTTTAAGAGTTGAGGTTGTACAAAACACGTAAACAAACGTGCGACTGTTTCATCTTCATCATTGCGTATATTGTCTAAAGCCATTGCTCTATTTGTACAATATTTTCTTAGATGCGGTAAAGCCAAAAATGTGACATCTATTGCAGCTGTTATGTAGATGCGACCATCTGAGCAGACCTCGTCATCGATAAACCAACTGCGTCTTGGTTCATCAAATTGAAGTAATTCCATTATCTCTTTGTTATCGCGGGTCATGAATAATGTTGCTTTACCTTTGCCCGGATGAAAGAAACGTTCCAAAACCAGCTTTTGCGTACTGTCGTTAAATAATTGCTCTGATATAAAAAATACTTTTTTCAAACCATTTACAACGGTTCTCTTCGACTGAGGCTTTTCGTCGACTTCATCTTTAACAGCTTTAGAACGCGTTACTCTACTTTCACACATTTTTAATTAAAATATAAATAAATTTACAAATAAAGAAAGAAATAGTTTGTATTGCATGTTATTTACGCGGTAAACGCAAGCTTTTTCTTTTTTTTTTTTGCCATTTTCATCCCAGTGTTACCAGCTTAACTTCGTTATTTGTTTCTATGTTATAATCTATATCTATTTTCATTTTTATTCGTTTACTTCGTTTCAGACAATTTAAGAGGATAAATAAATAATTAATGCTCAACCAAAATGAATGAATTAAATTAATATTTGCACTGTTGTGGGCATATAAAACTGAAAATCATCGTCAAACACGATTCACATGAGGACATTTTGAGTATACACAGCTGATGAAAGCAGAAATTAGATTTTACAACATCAACGAAATAGAATACAAAAGCTGCGTTCAACACAAATATATCAATTTTTGATCGTATAGCATTCAAATGCAATAGCGGAATTGATTATAAATCACTTATATTAGTGAAATGGATAATGAATATGAACATTGTTAAGCATTAAAATTCAACAGAGAAGCAAAGGAAGTGTTTAACGCGGATGGCGAAGTTCAGTTCACCGAATTGAATTTTCCTACAGAATCATAAGCAGCTTCATTATTAAAAGGTTTTTTAATTATTTTTTTTCCGATATAATGCTTTTCTATGCTATTATTCATAAATTATTACTTTAAATTGTAGGTATTTGGAAGAAATCAAAAAACTTTATGGACAACATGCGTAAACGTAAGTCACGTTTTCAAATGCCATCCATCGGAAAGGACGTAATCGTATATGATAATCACATGACGACATTCAAAATTCAAGAGCAAATTTACTACTTATTTGGTTCTATGTTACTGCTACTAGATGCCGATCACCAGCTTTTGCAAAGTCAGTTCACGGTTAATGACAATGAGCAAATTGATCGACGTATGAGAAACAGTAATGGATTACAATGAACAATTGTCGCTAAATTGCAGACATTTTTGAAACAAAATAATGACTTCATTGAATTGTTCAAAAAATCAACCAATAACGTGGATTTCGATAACGATAAAATAGTAATTGTTGTAGACAAAACAAGATCGAAAGGAGAAAATATTTTACTGCCACGCGTTCTTAACGTTCATAACAACATACGTATTGCTCGAATTTAAAAGATCACAAATCCCAAATTCGTCGTGCTTTTTCAATGGCTCTAAACAAAGCTGATCAATCGCTTCAAGATTCCGAATTTTGACAGCCCATGTTTCATGTTTTCATTTCATGTAGCTATTTCACATGTTGGGAAAACATCAGTATTTGTGTATGCGCCAGAAGAACAGAACGAAGAATATCGTACACAATATGAAGCAAAGTTTCACTTCGTAATTAAATTCATAAATATAAGCTTTGTTATAGGCGTCAAATATTGGTTGTTAGTTGACTTAAAGAAGCCATTTCAAAGCTCATATTATGATATGCATGTACTTTTCATTCGCATGGACTACGTCGTCCTTTTTCGCGCATATAATTGTTGAATAATATTTGTCTAACTATTTAAATATAAGTTTATTGTTATAAGATGCATTATTGTTATCGTTATTTATATCTTTATGATTATAATTACAGTTATTACCTTTAGTAATATTACATTTGTAGCGGACATTTTTTGAATAAATAAATAAAAGACGCGAATTTATTGAAAACAAAATTCGGCAGGCGGTATTCTCTGTGAAAAGTCCCACACACACAAGAGGCTAGAAAAGTTTACCTATATAATATTTGAAAAAAAGGGGGTGTGTATTTTTTAAAACGTCAACTAAGGTCAATTTACCAAACTTACTGCACTGGATTGCAACCGTAAGAATATGCAAACATCCGAACACAGTAAATAACTTACAGCAACTTACCAGTAGAATCAATAAACTATTGAACTTTATTAAAACAACTAAACTAACTACCTAGTCCATCTCTTTAAAAAAAATAGAGCCGATAGCCTCAACTACTAGTGCTCATCATTCTTCAGTCCAATTATATGAATTGCAATTATTAATTATAATAGACAACTTACCAGTGGGAAGATATGACAGACACTGTATTTCTGGTTAATGGGGAGTGTTCGCGTTGTTGTAGTAATGTGAAGAAATGATGAATTTTTATATATTTATTGTATATTTATTTATTTTAAACACTTTTTGCAAAAGCATTTTTATTAAGATTTCATTTTGTTGTTGTTGTTCTTGTTCTCCATCATTATACATAAATTTTAATTTTTAAATATCATTTTATTACTTTGAAATAATTGTGTTTTTGCTTTGTTTCTTTTTATTTATTTATTTTTATTTTTTCATTTTGCTTTAAATAGTTTTTTCAATGGGAATTATTTCATTTAAGTATTGTAATGCATGTAATTACATATATATGTGTATATATACGAAAAAAGTAAAGATTGTGTCTATGTGTATAATTATTTTTGGGGTTTCATAATTGTTTTTTTTTATTGATTTATTTATTTTGCAATTGTAGACTATATTACGAATAATTTTTGTTTTTCATTTATCATATACTTATAAATGGCTGCGTATGTGTGTATAAGTGTGTAATTATTATATTGAAATACTCAGCAAAGATTTTAACAATTTTGTTTTTTTTTTGTTTTTATTTTTTTGATTTAATACTAAACCTTTTTTTTTATTTCTTATATAAATTATATACTTGCGTGTAGCAGCAGCTAAAGCTGCTGAAGAAATTCTAATTTCTGCTCTTTATATAAATATGATCACACTAACAAAACCTATAGAAAAACAAGTGATGAAGTAACTGCAACCTATATTCAAACGTGACATTCCAAACTTGCTTAACTTGAGATTAAATTGATTATCAAAATCATTTCACGAATATTTCTTGAATTTTTAATGCAAAACCTAAGCATTCAAATCCATTATGAACGAATAAAGCACATAAGTGCTTTATCAAATCGAATTGAATCTGTTTAAGCAATCGCCTTCAGTGAGGGAAAAAGGCTTAAAATGGCTTTTCACGCTTAGCACCAGTAGTGTTGAAAGAAGAATCGACAATCAGAAAAACTCATTAACAAAATCAGACTAAAATAATCAAACACGACTAGATTAGCCCATGAAATCTTTTTAATAAATAAAAGCCTTAACCAAGCATTGGCTTGAAGTTTTTCACACTCAACATCAGAGAATATATTAAGTCCTCTTTATTTATTATACAAAAGCTGTGAAATCAAACAGCATCGAACGCATCTATGGAGACGTCGTAAGGACAGAGATTAGCGCTTTAGGAAAAATTTGGAAAACATTATTGATTTCAAAAAACTAGACAAAAACGAATGTATTTTTTTATATCAGTGGTAGACCCTTCGCAGCATCAAATCATATCAACTCAGTTTTATTAAATGTACCACTAAATGAAAAACTTTCATAATTAGCGCTAAAAGAAAACTAAAAGTCATTAGTAATAATAAAAAAAAATATGTACCGGCATTTGCTAGGTAAGCACAGTTAAAACTGATCACGTACTTAGTAGCGAAGTTTGTTTTCATCCTCGTCATTAAAATGAAATCCAGGACCAATACTTTAAATCAACAGTGAACGACAACTAGAGAATTCACCGATAATGAGAGATGAACCAAATTCTATTAAAGTAAGCGAGGCGTTTAGAGCAATAGGTTCATTTAATGCCTGCCCACAATTAATCATTATCAACTGGACATATAGACTCAATTCTTTTTACCTTCAAGAAATGCTAAGCTAAATGAAATCAAAGGATATGAATGCGTCGCATCTCGGTATTCTCTACCTCTAACCCCTCATTGGGGAAGTGACGAATAGACATAGAAAACCTTATTCTCTGATCGTGGGTGCTTCTAGTGATAACAATTTTTCAAGTATTATAAATAAAATCCAAAACAATAGTGTAGATATCTGCGATAATGAGATGTACGCTTCTTTCTTCCTAATTTAGCTTTCTTCTGTTTTTATTATTTAAAAAAAAAAAAAATTGCACATTATTGTTATTGTGTTTTAGCTTTGAATACATACAAATTTAAGCTCATTTATTATACGGGAGTTTTGAGCTGAATAAAAAAAAAACAATTAAAAGGCTTTACATTTAATTTATTATTCGAGTTATCAATTTTGTTCCTATGCTTTGCTGGCATTTATTTTGTTTTTCTCTTTGATCAAAAATGAAAAATAAATAAATAAATTAAAGGTTTCGAGAGTTTTTTTTTTCTCTAATACATATAATTTTCTATGTGTTTAGTTTCTGTTATATTTTCAATTGATGTTTACACTAAGATTTTTGCTTTCCGTTCTCTTAAATACAATAAATGTTAAAAATGTTATGCTTTTCTTTTATTTATTTATTTATTTAATAATTTTTTTGTTTTCTTCTTCATTTTAATTCTGTTGGTATCAAATATTTTTTTATTCTCTTCCGTTTTGTTTTCTTGGTTTTTGTTTCTCTTTTTTTTTTCAAAGTGCTTTAAAATATTTTCAAATTTTCTATATTCATTTTTTCAGTTTTCTATTTTATTAACTTTTTTTTCAATTTTACAAAGAGCGATTAAGAGAGGTCTCGTGGGAGGGGAAGGGAGATCTACTCCGTTTCTTTTGTTTTTTTTTTTGTTTTTAATGAAGAAGCACGAAATAATAATAATAATCATAATAATAAAATACTAATAATTATTCATTACATTTAATGTGTTTGTGTGTGTGTTTAGGTATATAATGTTTCGTAAGCGGATACTTGTGTGTTAATTTATATTCTAATTTAATTTCAATTAAACCCTTTATTTCAATAATTAGTTTTTCTTCTGCAAGCAACTTTTGAAACAAACTTCTAAACTGTTTTTCGTGTATATTATAAATTTTTTTTTTAATAGTGTGAAAAAACTTTAAATTTTTTACTTTAAAAATTTCTACAAATACTCGTAAAGTATTGAAATATAGAAATTTTTCTTTAGTGTAAGTGTAAGTAAATTGTAGTATAAATGTGTGTTGCTATACATATATATATATATATATATTATACATATATATATATATATATTATACATATATATATATATATATATATATATATTATACATATATATATACATATATATTATACATATATATATACATATACATATACATATATATATATATACATATTTATATACATATATATATGTATATGTATATACTTATATATACACATAGATATACATATAGGGGGGAGAGTGTTTAGTATTTAATATATTTCCTTTATATTTAATTGAAATTTTTTATCGATTTCTTTTTAATTGTTCACATTAACATATTAACTGATGATTTTTGTTTTTTTTTTTTAATCATTTTAATAGTTTATTAAATTTTATTCTCTTCTGGTTTTTGTTTTTTAATTTTGTTTTTCGATTTAATAATAGAAAACTTGTCCTGGTTTCTGTCTTTTACGTTCTTCAAGTTTACGATTAATTTCCTGTTGACGTTCAATTTTACTGAGAGCTCGAGCCACATACAAATATTTATCACCCAACTGTTTACCGTTGAGAGCAATAACAGCAGCAAGAGCCGATTGAGGATTCTCGAACGCTACAAAACCAAAACGTTTGGAACGGCCCTCTTCATCGGTCATTATCTGAAAATGTGAATTCAAAGTAAGTGTGATCAGATTTCTTTCATAAAAACATGTCATATAAAAAAGCGTAGGGAAGACTCGAATTCGGCAACTGTCCTAATGCCTTTAACAACAGAGAACAAAGCGAATCATTGATCCCAATTTCCAAGACGATCACGAATGTATTATAGAGCAAGTAACGAAATGCGGAAATTGATTATACGTCTATATTAACAGTCAGTTCACTGTGGTTTTAGTTTTTTTGCAAGAAATTGTGATGTCATGAAAACTGCACTCAAAACTTTAGGAGTATGTTGAATACTTACGAATTGAGCCTTTTTCAATTCAAAATGTACCCTTTTCTTATTTTTTATTTGATCATCTGTTGTCCGAGAAGAGTTAACGTATATTTACAATTTTTGTCTTCTTGTAATTCCAGTTGTACGGATTTATGAGTAATACCCTTTAAAAAAAAAAGTCGCAATGATATCGAGTTTTTCATAAAAACACTCCACACATCGCACATCGTTTTTGATGATACTCATCCCACGCAAAATACACGTCTTCTTTTTGAAAACACCTGTCAAATATCATTGGATTGATTCCTAATCCATCCTATTTATCGTCAGCAATATACTCTGACATTTAGACGGTCTTCGTCATTAAACGAAACATGTTGTGCAGATTTGAAAACTTACTATTTTTACCAAAACGTGTGGAATTTAAGAATAAGAATCAAATTTAAACTCGACATCTTTACTAACATAGGGTGCTACATTCTCCTGTGAATTTTTTGCATAGAACATTTAGAATTTAATCACAGACGAATCGACGCTAATCTTTGCGAAATAATCAAATAATTGACACAACTTCATGTTCAATGGCGGCAATTTTACATTGTAATGGTGGCTATGCAATAACGTTACAGGCGTTCTGATAAGCGAATATTTGAGGAAATTTAAATCGGTGAATGTATTGTACAACCGGAAATATATATATCTTTGATTGATATTCTTCATTAATAAACTTATCACGCTTATTTCCATAAAAGATTATTGGCTCTCATTCTGCAGCAATACGCGTAAGGCAACTGTTCTGTGGTTTATCTAAGTGACAATCGAGCCAATGTCTCAGCTCGATCTAAGTTTATCTTCCTCACATATATGTAGAGGTGAATGATCAAAATTTTGTTTGATTTTCGAATTTTGTTTTTTTTTTTTTGAGGTCTTGCACATTAATTGCATCTGGTGCTTGTTTTCTTTTTAAAATCCCAACAGATTTCATCCATTTTCGAATATTTCAAAACTATATTCAGCAGAAAGCATTTTATGTTATTGAAAACGACTATAAATATAGATAAATAAATATTTTCTTTTCATTTTGTAACGAGAGTGGATCCAATCAAAAGGAACTTAACAAAACTGAAGCAAATAAAAAAAAATTGAGTTTTGAACTCCCCGACACATAATAACATTAATTCATTTTCACCAACAAGTGAATGTAGGCACATGTTTTACATCCATGTAAAAAAAATTTCTGAAAACATTAATCGAAAGAAAAAAATGCAATTTCGGATTTAAAAAAGTGCATCTCTTAACTAAAGCACATGCATGCTTTGAAATGTGGCAAACAGAAAGTCAATATGGGTTCAAGGTTTCTTTTGTCAGGCGCAACTTAAAAGCTTGTAAAAACAGCAAATGAATTAGAAGAACAATCACCCCGTGAGTTATGTTGCGCGCACGTAGCAAAGGTAAGGGAAGGGACGGTGAGGAGAATTATATGCGAGAGGGACAGAAAGGCGAAATTAAGAATTCAGTTAGTTAACTTGATTGATATTTGATGTGAAATAATCAAGTATAACGGCCAAAAACGATATGACACTATCTACAAGCAAGTGTTCTAAATACATCGGCACAAAGGAAATACAATACGAATTGCAGCTGGAAACAAGGAAATATTTAAAAAGCAAGCGCAGAGAGCTGTTGCTATTATTGATGCGAGAGCAAAGGAGTTAGGAGACTTAGAAACGATAAAAATGGTAGAGATAAAAAGATACCATTAAATAGAATGAGTACAGAAGGCAAACAGGAAAAATTTCAACACACATGTTTGAGTTTCTAAATATAGGACAAGCATACAAGTAGAAGTTTTTATTTCTTTTCTCCCGTACAATAATTACATACTTTTATACATACAGAAGTATGTCTGTGGGCATGCATGTAAATAGTGGAGGAAATGCCGAAAAAAAGAATTGTTGTCAAACATTAAAAGATACTTTGATCAAAACCTACCTTATGACTTGTTATACGACCGTAAGGTTCAAACATTTCTTTCATATTTTGTTCAGAAAAATCCTCATTAAAATTCTTCACGTAAAGATTCCTGAATTGCGTGGCTTTTTCTTGTTCGCGATCACGTCGTGGTATATATTTAACCACATGCACCTTCTGGCTGTTGCAGAGTATGCCATTCACTTTTTCAATGGCAGCGCGGGCGGCCTCTTCTGAATCAAATTGTACAAAACCGTATCCGCGCGAATTACCGTGCTCATCTTTAGCCACATTACAGTTCAATATATTACCAAAGGCCGAAAATGTATCATAAACGGCTTTGTTGTCTATGGAACGTTCCAGATTTTTAATGTAAATTTTGCCGCTGTCAGGTGAGTTGGAACTGGTTGCGCTACCGGAAGATCCGCTGCCTGCCGAAAGATGCGGCGAAATCGAAGTGATATTGCCCGCACCCAAGCCCATGGGAGCATGAGGAGTACGATTTAAAATACTTCCCGGCAAATGATGGTTATTATTTGCCCCAGCATGATGACCGCCATGAGCATTAAGATGGTGGCTTAATGGACCAGCCTGACCGGTAGCAGCAGCAGCATGATGATGCAACTGAGCCTGCTGAGTAGCATGATGAGCAGCAAGTGGATGCCCGGCTGCTGCCGCCAAAGACGCATGATGATTTAGAGCCGATTGTTGTTGATGATAATGATGATTTGCGGCCGGATTGCCGCGGAACGTCATTGAATTTACAAACATAATGGGCAAAGTTGGAGCTGCTGCTGTTGTTGTAGTACCCGGTGGCTTTCGAAGACCGCTATTTGGATGGATTAAACTGTTGTACACCGTATGGCTATTGTAGTTGAGAATTTTGACGGCTTTTTCAAAACCACCAACCGCAAAACTGACAGCAGGAATATGAATTTTTGATATCTCTTAATGAGGAGCCACCTGTATTTCAATTTCTATATTTCTTTTTTTTTTAGGTAAAACCCTGCTACACTTTGTTTGCTGCTTATTTTTCTGTTTTCCAACCAAACGAAAATTTATTTTCTTTTTAAGTCTTTTTTTTCATTCACAACTCTCCAAATACATATATTTATTTTTCTCACCTTCTCTCTTTTCTCAATTATCACAAATGAAAATGGCTTTCACTTTTTTTTCTGGGCCCTTTTTGCAATATATAATTTTTTAGTTTTTGCCGTGAATAACACAAAAATTATTTGTTGATGATGAGAAACGTTTACAATAATATTTTCTTAATGTTTTTTGTAAAAAAAAATTTAACTAATACGTTAAATACTCGATCAAAATTTTACACAAATTACAAGCGCAGCAAAAAGTGCAGCAGACGAAAATTCTTTTTGTGATACTCTTTCAACACGATTCGTGTTCAAAGGTTAGTGTTGCCAAGACAAGAATTTTTTGTCAAATTGACAGCATTGCTGTCACAGTTAGAGCATTATTTTAATTGCTGACAACTATTTTATCTGAGACGACGATTATTTGAAAGATATTTGAAAATGTTTTCAATACATAATTACTGAAATGAATCGAAATTTACGTACACTTTTATAAATTAGCCAGCTGGTTTTAGGGATTAACATAACATTTTGAAATGCTTTATTTACAAACTTTTTGGAATTTGGTAACACTGAAAATGGACAACAATAAAAGACAAAAGGATTTTGCTTGTACGGAAATTAATATAAAATCTATTAAATTTATAAAACAAAATGGATGAAAGTATAGAATCTAGTCCTCAAAGTTCCTATAAATGTGTGTATCAAATGCGAATGCATCGAAAAAATAAACGAATAAAATTTAATACAAGTTTTCTGCAGTCCAAAGAAAATGATGAGAGGATGTGCAAGGATTTGTATGAAATTGCAAGTGACGAATGTGAATGTGATATTAATAAAACATTTGTAATTACGAAAGATAATGCTGCAGCAAGGAATATGAAACAATACGAAGATGAAATAATATCCTTAACGGACACGCACTCTTATAGTAACAAAATACTAACAACTAAACGGAGTCTGGAGAACTTTACTACGTCCCACAAATTTATAACATGTGAGGAATTAGCATCACAATCTGCCGAATTGTTGACTAATGATAATGAAATTCATATCAGTGATACGGAGTTAATCGAATGTTGCAATGAAGCAGAAATTATTATGGAAGGACAGAAAACTATAGAAGTACCAGAAAAAGTTTCCAGTGATAGTAACAACAAAACAATAGTAGACATGATATACGAAGACTTTTCCACAACGCCTTTCAACAGCCCCATAACATCGCCTGCGAGTAGATTAAAAGCATTGGAGCGAACTCCCTTATTTATTCTCTTAGAGAAACCTAAACGCTGCTATGGTCGTAAGTTTAAAGAAAAGGTGAGAACGAAATTGGACGAAAAATTCGAATCCATTGTTGCTGCAGACTATGACGACAACAGCGATGACATGAGTTCAAGCTCATTTTCATTATCTGTTCAAGGAGATTTAGTACCTGTCGATGAAAACAATAGAAGCATTTTGTTAAATACATCTCAATATTTATGTGAAAATCTTTTGCAAATAAGTAATTACTTTACCCAAAGTTCGAATACCGAACATAATTTAAGGAGAGAAAATTTAACGACAGAGAAAGAAGTCGGCGACCAATATGAAATATCTTCAAAAGTAGCAAAAATAATTGAAGAAATTCTTAATTTAAAAGCCAAGAATATGCAGCATGTTGACGATGAGCTGCATATTTGTGATATGGGTTTCCTAGGATTTTCTGAAAGACAGCAAAGCGAAACAAATGATTATTTGCTTAATGTTAGCAATCACTTCGAAGATACTTTAATTGATGAACAAATTCTTGATTTGAATTCCAAAAAGTCGTACGATTCCATGTCGGAAGGTAAGTCTCTGTTGAAAGATTTGTTTTTAAAACAATTCTAGCTTTACGCGTTCTTCTGCTAAGCATCTTCAGATCGTGACTACGACGACATCGGGAAAGAGGAAACATTTAAAGTAAACCAGAGTAAGTTTTGACTACTTCTAAAATATATGAAAAATGAAACTGGATAATCTATAAATTTTTAGCTTTGGTGCCATCTAATCATGGTAGAAGTGACACAGGCAAAAATTATCACTGGGATGAAGATGACAATGATGTTTTTGCATCTATTGACACGCAACAAATCCTAAAACAAAATATACAAACCAATAAAAGTTTTGTTAATGTACCTGCGTTCCCATTAAATACGTGTGAAACACAAGGTAAGCGTTTAATATTTATTGTTTCTTGTTCTTACTTTTTTTATTGTTCTTGTTCTTGGCATTAGTGATTATTTGAAAAATTTAATGATGAAAAAAACCAATATTGCATTGCTATATCAAACAGGTAATAAAAAGCTGCTGGCTCCACAAGAAGGTAAACAATCGGTTGGACATCTTGCTCAAGATATCTTTCATTCAGTAAAAGAAATTTTTATTGAAAAAGAATTGAAAGAATTGAAAAATGAAAAGGAGGCAATGAAGATAAACAACCAGGAGAGTTCGCTTACTCATCTAGATTTTCAAACATCAAATAAAAACCAAATCGCAATGATAGAAGAGAAAGAATATCGAAAGTGTTTCCAAGGAAAATATTTTGGAACTGAACCCCAAGAGATACAAAATCGAATATCAGTTAAAAGCACTCAGACAAAATTTAAGAATA
Organism: Glossina brevipalpis; assembly: GCA_000671755.1. NCBI lineage: Eukaryota > Metazoa > Arthropoda > Insecta > Diptera > Glossinidae > Glossina > Glossina brevipalpis. The sequence goes on from KK351108.1 coordinate 1,007,578, forward strand.
GCACCGACAACAGTGTGCAAATAACTGATAATACAGGTTTTCGAACCGCCAACGGCAAGGACATCTCCATATCTGAGAAAGGGAAGAAACGGCTGGAAGGTTTGCTAAAAGAACTAAATCAAAGTGCTTGTGACGACAATACTGAGGTCGGTTTACTTTATATAAAAAATCAGATTATTTCTAAAAGGAATAATCCCTTGTCTCAAAAAAAAACGATTGAAACATCTTTTAAACGTGTCAAAGAAGAAGATTATTATCCCAAGCGTACTGATGGATTATACGTAAATGAAAAGAAAACTGAAATCAAAACTGAAAGCGAAGAGCAAAATGGGGAGAAGGGAAACGATTTTGCTAATATCGTATTTAGCGAATGGTTTCTTAGCCAAGATAATGTAGAACACGTAACGGGGTTGCAGTTATCATGCCTGCAAAAAAAGGATACATCGTTATTGTCTGTTGATGATAAATCCAAACAAACTGTTTCAAAATCGTTACATATGCAACAAAATTCACATCTCAACCATTCGACTTCAAATATTCCAGCAATAAGCTTCAAAAAGAGCTTACACGAAGTAGATGAAACGGCGGTTGAACATTTTGTGCAAGATACTTTTCATCCAGTAAATGAAATATGTATCGAAAACGAATTGAAAGAACCGAAAAATACAAATTTCATTGAAATGCGTAAAGACCAGGTGACAGAGATCGATAACCACAAGAGTTCGCTTAGTCACCTAGATTTTCGAAGACCAAACGATAAACAAATCGCAATATCGGAAGAAGCCCAAAAATTCGCACCAAATCTTCTGAAAGAATTTCAACAGTGTTCACAAAAAAAAGATTTTGAAACTGAACCCAAAGAGATAAACAATCGAATATCGGTTAAAAGCATGGAAACCGAATTTAAAAATAGCATTGACAATAGTGTGCCAACGACAGATAATACAGGTTTTCGAACCGCCAACGGCAAGGACATCTCCATATCTGAGAAAGGGAAGAAACGGCTGGAGGGTTTGCTAAAAGAACTAAATCAAAGTGCTAGTGACGACAATACTGAGGTCGGTTTACTTTATATAAAAAATCAGATTATTTCTAAAAGGAATAATCCCTTGTCTCAAAAAAAAACGATTGAAACATCTTTTAAACGTGTCAAAGAAGAAGATTATTATCCCAAGCGTACTGATGGATTATACGTAAATGAAAAGAAAACTGAAATCAAAACTGAAAGCGAAGAGCAAAATGGGGAGAAGGGAAACGATTTTGCTAATATCGTATTTAGCGAATGGTTTCTTAGCCAAGATAATGTAGAACACGTAACGGGGTTGCAGTTATCATGCCTGCAAAAAAAGGATACATCGTTATTGTCTGTTGATGATAAATCCAAACAAACTGTTTCAAAATCGTTACATATGCAACAAAATTCACATCTCAACCATTCGACTTCAAATATTCCAGCAATAAGCTTCAAAAAGAGCTTACACGAAGTAGATGAAACGGCGGTTGAACATTTTGTGCAAGATACTTTTCATCCAGTAAATGAAATATGTATCGAAAACGAATTGAAAGAACCGAAAAATACAAATTTCATTGAAATGCGTAAAGACCAGGTGACAGAGATCGATAACCACAAGAGTTCGCTTAGTCACCTAGATTTTCGAAGACCAAACGATAAACAAATCGCAATATCGGAAGAAGCCCAAAAATTCGCACCAAATCTTCTGAAAGAATTTCAACAGTGTTCACAAAAAAAAGATTTTGAAACTGAACCCAAAGAGATAAACAATCGAATATCGGTTAAAAGCATGGAAACCGAATTTAAAAATAGCATTGACAATAGTGTGCCAACGACAGATAATACAGGTTTTCGAACCGCCAACGGCAAGGACATCTCCATATCTGAGGAAGGGAAGAAACGTCTAGAAGGTTTGCTAAAAGAATTAAATCAGAGTGCGAGTGATGACAATGTTGAGGATAGTTTACTTTATATAAAAAACCAATTTATTACTAAAAGGTACAATATATTGCCTCAAAAGAAACATATTAAAACATCTTTAAAACGCGGCAGAGAAGAAGATTACTATTGCAAACACACTAGTGAATTATCCGTAAATAAGAAGAGAATTGGAATCAATTCCGGAAACGATGAGTCAGATAGAAAAAAGGGAAGTGATTTTGTTAACATTGAATTAGGCGAATGGCTTCCAAGCCAAGACAGTGCAAATCGTGTAACAGGGTTGCAGTTATCGTGCCTACTAAATGATAATACTTTGTCGTTGGCTGCTAACGGTGAATCCGTACAAACTGCTTCAAAATCGCAAAATATACAGCACAATTTATTATTGTCTTTAACGCAAGGTCGAATAGATCAAACACGAAGCGATAAACCAGCACTTGAAAGAGAAGACCAACCAATTATTTTTAATAGTTTAATACCACCGAAAAAAACTAGTGAAGCGCTAATAGCTCGCAAAAATCTCCTTTCCTTAAGCAAAAAATTCAAACAAAGAAATAAGCAAACACCGAGCGATAAGCAAACACTTGAAAGACGAGAATCGGCACTTAGTTCTAGTAATTCAAAATCATCCATTAAATCTTGTGGAACACCCAATAAAAACATGTTTCAAATAGATTGTACGACCCCCGGATTAAAGGAGTTTTCCCAAAACGCTATTGATTCAAGTACTCCATGCACTAACCAGAATTTACTCCTTCAGAAATTGCATAATGATCTTGATACGAATTATTGCGGCAATATGAAAAATTCTGTCTTAAATGATAACAGTCCAGTTAGCACTACTAAACTCTCTGGTAGTACTTCTGATAATGTAAAAAATAATTCAAGAAATTTAACCCCTAGTGAACGTATAGCACGTTTAGAAAAGTACGGCGAAGGTCCTCGAATTTGCCTGTCTCCACACTTAAAGGGAAAGCAAACAAACAAGTGGCGATCTTGCGGTTTAAGACGTACACGCAGTAGTTTTGACAAACAAGTTTTTGAGAATAAAGACCGATAGAAAATTGATTTTACTTCAATAATATTGCCGTTATATTAAGGTTACGCAAATGTAATAAATATATGATATCAAAATGTTATTGTATATGTATGTAAAAATATATAAGTAGTAGTGTAAGTAGTTTTTTATAATTGCATTGAACTACTTTTTTATTTTTTATTAAGTTAATTTTAGCATTCGCGTTGCTTTATTTTTGTTTCATATAAATAAGTCCAGAAATTCGTCTAAGTTCATCGCCTGAAATACAAAAAAAAAAAGTCTTTGTGTTTGAATAGTTTATTTTTGCTGCATAGTTGATTACTACTACTTCCATAATATGTATGTATTCATAATACGTATGTATTGCTAATAAAGTTTTTTCCTTTTCGTTAAACAAATTGAGAAGAAATTCATTTGCTATAGATGCACGAAAATTCATTCTATGCCGTATATAAAAATTATTCTACATGTTTGTACAGTTGTTTTAAGGGAATTATTTACAATTTTCTTCATAAATAACTTAACACAGTAACCAAGTTTTTCAGTTTTTATATATTTCTTTACTAACTTAGTCCAATTCAAGGCCCACTTGAAAATAAAGTCTATACAGTATTAAAAGTATTTTACATTTCATATACGTGGCCTACGTGTTCTAATAGAAGGTAATAATTATGAAAGTAAATTGAACGAAACGAAATTTTGCATAACTTTTAGTTACTTAAATAGATGAACAAATACTTAACTTAGTCCTTAAGATCTTTAACAAATTGAATTTATGGAAGGTTGAAGTCGAGGACTTTGTGCCCTTCTGGATAAAACACGTTAACTAGGGTTAGGTATAAAATTTATCTTTCTTAACAACATAAGAACTTATTAACATTAAAATTGCTTCGGTAATATTGCTGAATTAATCATAAATAAATTAAATTTATAAATTTTGTAATTATTTGATAACGACGTCAAAGCGTCAATGCAAAACGGTTTTTATTCTAGTCTTTTTATATTTACTTCCTCCAGGTTAAAATATTTCGCGTTTTTTGTTTACAGTTTTTTCATATTATCAGGTCCATTATCTAAAATATTATTATGTGAAGCTATATTTTTACTAATAGGAAACTATAAGTTTACAAGAAATGTGTGGAGTGACCGCTAATAATATCATTTATTAATTGAAACCTTCTAAATCCATTAAACAACCAAGTTGGCATCACTTTTTCCTCATAAAAAAATTAATGTGTTGTTATTATAGGTTTCTGTTGTAAAATTGTGTCAAATAAGAAAAAAAAAGGAAAAAATCACATCAGTCAGTTGGAAAACTTCGTTAATAATAGAAAAAAAAATAAGTTACCTGATAAAAAGCAAAAAAAAATTGCAAAAAAAATAGAAAAAAAAAAGACAATATTCTCCAAAGTCCACTAACGAGCAAGACTTTTTGGTGAAAAGGGCGATAAATTTATTTAAATTCATGTATTAGTGTAGATATTTACATATGTAAGTTTCCTAAATTGCATACACGTATACGCAGAAGTTTGTAAAAGACGATTTTCTTCATTCCGTAGAGCAAAAAAAAAAAAGAATTACCAAAAAAAATTGTAGTTTTGCGCTGTTATTACTTTTTTACGCCCACTTGTTATTGCTTGCATTGCTGTAAAAGCTTTAAATACATACGTGTACTTTGCATGCATCTCTTTGCGTTTTTTTTTAAACAAGTTTCAAACCTCTGCTGGAAAGAGATATGCGAATCCTATTAACGTTTTTTTCTTTCATTCTTCCAACTTAAAAAAAATTACATAATATATAAATAATTATTGTTCAAATCTTTTATATGCAATTGATATTTTTATGGATCGGCGATTGTTTTGATCTCTTCGTATACATTTTTATTTCAGTTTGAACGGACGCGTGTACATCATACTTAGACGTTTAAATCGAAACGTAGTAAAAGTAATTTTATAAATTTTAAAATTATTAAGAAACGCGCGGTGTACGAATCATGTTTCATCTCAACTCTATGCTTAAATTTAACGAGTCAAACATGAGAGGTGAAAACACTTTTCAGCACTTTTTAGTACTTGGTCGATTTTATTCGAAATTTGAACGTCAAGGATTTATTTTGAAACACAATAGGCTTTGCAAATATTTCCTATAAAAATATTTATGAAATCAGAATTGTTTGCATTTCGTTTCACTGAACACCTTTTGCCACATGGGCTTTCATCTTTTGACGACAGTTTTATTGAAAGTGATATTAATATTTCTCAATCTCTCTCATTCTCATACAAATTATTGTTCATTTCAAAGTGCTAAACGGTTGTGTTAACTACAATTGAACTTATTGCAATTACAATTACAATTTCAGCTTATCATTAATTAAAATATAATCCTTTTGTTAAAAAACAATAATGGGTGACGAATTCGATGGCTGCGAATGTGTTTGGTCTCATGAATATGCTATGCAACGGTTGTTGGCTTTCGTAAGTGCAAAAATTCCGAAAAATACTCGTTTATCATTATCGTCTTGTTTCAATATTTTGTAGCTATTTTTCTTTCAAAATTAATTGTCATGATTCTAAAAAGAAGGTTTATAATATAATATTTTATTTACATTTTGCAGATAAGACAAAATCAAAATGATTGCACAGATCATTATTGTTTGGATGGTGAGATATAGTAGTTTAAATTGAATTAAAAAAAAAATCATTTTCTCTTCTCTAAAAATTTCAGTCACTGAAAATTTGCAGCAACCAAATTCGCTCAGAATTCCGTCAATAGTTGGCGACGAAGATGGTAATAATTATACCATAATAATGCTAATTATATTTTTTTTGGTTTTATGCCTCATAAGACCACAGTCGCTGATGTCGTTTAACAAAGCCGGCAAACGACGTGGACCAGATGCTGATGGAAATGGCGGTGGTTCTTTGCCACCATCGCAACCACCACCCGCTCCGCCAGCAGTCAATTGAGCGTTAAAGAGCGCAAAAGAGAACCAAAATGTGAACCGGAGGAAAAAAGAATTCGATTATCATAATATATTTTGCCCAGTGCATAAGCAATGGATCTTGTTAATGTAGTCAAATCGTACAATAATGTCCAATGTTTTATAAAAGAAAAATTTTTTTTTTTTTTCGAAAATGTCGATCTATGCCTGTTTTGTTTTCTTACGAACTTTCTGACATACATCGAGAGACTTGAATTAAAATTGAAGTATTACGGGATTGCATTAAATGGTGTGTTTGTAAATACATTTAACCATAATAAATACATCTAAAGAAAAATGTACGGTTTGATTAGACGTCAACATGTTTTCTAATTTACTAGCGAAGAGAATTAAAATACCCTAACTTCGTGTATGTGTAAATTGCAAACTTGTTTTTCCCACTTTCGTTACGATGACTGATCCATTCTGCGTGTACTTAAGGCAACTTTCATGGAACATTACATCTTTTATCTGCTTTCTTCTTTTCCACACGCGTGGATCAACTTGATGTAGAATAAGAAAAAACCTTTAAGTGGGAATTCGAGACTATGCCGCGGATCAACCATCGATTCGGATTTTTAAATTATAAAAAGTTTCAGTTGTTTGTGTAGCATTTGCAGTTCGCATGGTCACAAAGCAAGATAACATGTTGATTTTTTTCACTTTTTTTTAAAAAGAATTTTTGGTAAGTACGAAACGAACTGAATTACTATAGAATTTTCTGCATCAAATTTCTGTTGTTTTAAAAGAATGAGAGCTACTTTGTATATTTTTCAGAAGCAAACGGCTTCCCATGTATTTTTGAAAATTTTCCAGATGACTGCTCTTTATTATCAGACACATAACCTTATAATGAGAGATCATCGCTGATACGATGATCTAAAATATGTATTTAAAATACCGTTGAATTTGCAGACAATCCCTCTTGAAGAAAGAGTGTAGAATTCTTTGTAAGCGATAATTAGACTATAAGCACAGCTAAACCATTGCCACATAATGCCTCGAAATTAATAATTTTTTCAAGATCAGTTGAAAAAGAAAAGAAAAGAATAACGTCTTCCTTAAATAGCAATTGCCGCCATTGACTCATTCAATCAATGAATGCAATGCAATCGCCTCTTGGAAGTTTATTGGACGTGATTATATAATTTCTTGATAATATATTTTCTTCAGTCGGTTAAATAGGTTTCATGCAACGATTGCGATTCATGTAAAGATTGAAGAAGCCAAGAATAAGCGCTTGTTTCCGATTGATAAGGCTAGGTTCTTCAGAACGTAAATATGGAAAGAGCAAAGAACACAATCACGTTTTAGTTAGTTTAGTAGTGTTTTTAGTGGTATAATACTTCCAGGTTTCCATTTTGCCAACTTAACAAGTCCTTATTAATTATATACATTAATAATGTATATATAAAAAAATACGCATGATATACGAAATTTTTAGAAACCAGCTTATAAAATTTGGCCCACTGATGAATTTGTAAAATATCACAGGAATGCTCGTTTTTAATTTTTTTTTTGCCGAATAAGAAATATCAAACTTATTGCTGTACTGCTGAGAATAATAGAAAAAATTCTGATTGAATATTGAACGTTGTACATTCAAAATGTTTGTATATTTATTATTAATGAAAAATTGCATTAAAAGTCTGTTTTATTTACAGGAGAGGTCTGTTATGTACACAAGATTATGTATAGCAGTTTTAATAATCATTCATCCTAGTTATTTAGCTTATGAACGGTATCTCGTACCTTTTTTAAGATTTCTCTTATTTGTGTATATTTACCCGTAGAATCGGGCAAATTTTCGAAATTGATTACATCACTTACGCCGACTTTAAAATTTTCGGCCGTTGGCAAAGAATCATACGGTGAAAATTTAATTAATTCTGTGCCTATAAATGATTGTTTTATATGTGTCTCTATTATGTCTTTAACTTGTTCGCTTAAAGTTTTTGTTGCGTCGGGATTGCCAGAATTGCTTGGCAATTCGTCGACAGCTTTACTGTTATTATTCGAAGAAGAATTTGTATTTTCCTCGCTGTCATCTAATATCAAAATCTCTCCTGCAGTTGATTGTTCATGTTCTGTTGTTCCGGAGATATTTGCTTGTAATTCCTGCAATAATAATAATTGCTTTGCTTCCAAATCTTCTAGACTAGGGGAAGGCGATCTGTCTTTATCACAACCTATTGCTGTTTTGTCTGCGTTCATTTCTGATGTCGTAGCCATGGGTGAGATTGGCGGCGGGGGCGCAGGTTTTTCCTCTGTCATTGACAGCTCCATAGAAGGAGGAGGTGGGCGTATGAATTCTACATTTTCATCACTACTATTACTATTTGGATCTTCAATTTCCATATCCGTTACTTCTAAAGTAGTAGTATTGTAAGAACATTCTGCAGTGGTATTAGAGATGGTTAAATCCTTCAGCTTTTTGCGTTTGTAATCTTTTAAGACTTTGTCACCTAAAGACTTAATAAACTCATCCTTTAATTGGCGCTTATCAAATGGAGGCACATTATGATGCTTGTAATCCTAAAACGTTAAAAAAGATTTTAAAAAACATACGTTTCCGAGAACTTATACTTACGTCATAGAAATTTTCGCCAGGATATTGATTAAAGCCAGGAAAATCAATAATTTTGGAAGCGTCATATTTGTAAGTTCGTGGATCAACCTCACCTTCGTCTTCATCAGAGTTCAAAACTGCAGAGCCCTATTAATTAACATTTTATAAGACGTTTTGCCAGCAAAAGCAAAATATACTTACATCCGAATTAAATAGGGTTATGCCAGAATGTTCAACTTTTGTATCTTCCAACCAGCCTGGAGGGTAGCCCAGATATCGCATACGATAAAACATAAATGGTAGCTCGCCTCGCTTTAGACCCATTGCTTCTCTTAAATTGTCACTTATGCAACCCGGCCGCATATGAGCAAAACATTGCCCAACATCAGCATGATAGCGTTCCGTTTTCGGCATACACTTTTTGGCAATTCTTATGCGCTTAGCATCACGTGGCAAAGGACAGTCTTTTAAACCATGTTCGGTGGCTCCACAATTGAAGCAAGCACCACCCTGTCTTGGCCTTTTCATACAGTTTTTTTCTTGCTTCTCTTTTTTCTTCGTTTCCGTCTCCTCATCTAGCAAAGCGTCTTTTATTACTCTTTTATAAGATGGCACTTGAACACTATCTAATTTTTTGGCCGGATCCGTGTCGATTGTAAACAATTCACTTAAACCGCTAAGATCAGGGGATTGTTCTTTAATCCGATCTCTTTCTCGTCTTTGTTCAATTTTTTGGTTCATCAAAGGATCACTTTGCTGCTTATGTTTCTCAACACGGATCAGCATTTCGTCTTCTTTTTCTTCCGACGCACAGACACAATATTTAAATTCTTTACTGTTCTCAATATTGTCATCAGCTTCTAATTTCTCCTGTATTGCTTTAATAATTAATTCTCCCAGTTGATCGTAGGTTTGTTTTCGTAAAAATTTTATTTCAAACAACAGTTCCGTTGATTTACTCTCATTTATTCGTTCCCCCTCTTCTATCAAGTGAGCTTGTTCAGGAATTTCATTTGGGGAAGTAGCTAAAGTAGTTACGACGTTTAGTGACTTTGGAGACTTCGCGCACTCTCCTATGTCACTTTCTTCTTCTTGAGAACTATCATCTAATGAAATAATTGTGATGCTCTTATCAATAACTTCGCAGTCGCTTTCGTTTGCGGCCACTTCTAGCATTTTGTCTTTTTTTTCTTCTCTTATTGTTTTTATTAGATGTTTTATGCATAAAAGTAATAATTGTTAAAAAATATTTATTCCTTTCGTTCTGTCGGCTTCCACAATTAATAAAAATCGATAACATAATTATAGAGATGAAAGAATAATGATTGTTCGGAACACGTTCTTTAGTGAAAATAGTTGGGTAATTGGGTTTACAATAAATATAATAGAATTCGCAGAGTTTGGTTGAAGAGCTTAACACGCTGTAAAAGCGCGCATTACAACTGATTTACCGCAGCAAAATAGAGTATATTGTAAATAAACCCATATGATTGCCCAGACCAATAGAATATATTGTAAATAAACCCATATGATTTCCTAGACAAATAGAGTATATTGTAAATAAACCCATATGATTGCCCAGACCAATAGAATATATTGTAAATAAACCCATATGATTTCCTAGACAAATAGAGTATATTGTAAATAAACCCATATGATTTCCTACACCAATAGAATATATTGTAAATAAACCCATATGATTTCCTAGACAAATAGAG